>JARVLU010000952.1:13710871-13727492 GCA_031762415.1 Simpsonichthys santanae | reverse complement strand
AAAAAAAAAAAAAAAAAAAAAAAAAAAAAAAAAAAAACTCATACGACTTTATGCTCATAATATTAAGACTTTATTGGACTTTATTCTCAAAATACTACGACTTTATGGCTTTTAATTTTTTTCTCTTATTGTAGCAATGTAATTTTTTTTTGCATGGCCCTAAAGCTCTGTCATAGGAAGCAGCAAATGTGAAAATTAAAATACCCATGACTTTTAATGACTAATGATTGTAAATATGTACATGGTTTTAGGGGATTTGACTTTAAGAACCCTGCAATATATAAAAAAAAATATTGATATAAATAAATACATCTGAGCGACTCACTTGAACTACTTTCACTGTCACTCGTGTTGGATGTCAGGCATTCTGTAAAGGAAAAAGGGGAACATCAGATCAATAAATGCTACATAAATGAAACCATTTTCACCTGGCTGAGAAGTCAAAGAAAAATGTACTCAAAAATCAACAACAGGGTCTAAAAAAGGGAATAAAGAAAGCAGAAGTTTTGTCTGGCACGGCAGACGAGTTTTTGCAATTTTAAAGGAAGTGGTTTTAGGTGCAAGCAATAGGAAATTAAGTGTTTCCTGTAATGTCCCAAATGACCCAGAATTCCCTGGCCAAACGTTTCCTATTGATGGATCTGTGCCTGTGGCAGCAGATCTGGTATCAGAGAAAACATTCAGGTGCTACAGTGTTCACAGGAGGGGGGGCAGGAACTGGCTGAGGGGGGAAGTGCAGTAAGAAGTGTTTCCAATCAGAGAGCGACTCTGCTTGTGCAACAGAAGTATCATAACTCGGTGTGACCTTATAAGATGAACGTCTACCAAACAGATTTTCATAAAGACCCCAGGAGACGGTGGAGATAAGTGTCACCCTCGCTCCCCCCTCCCACATGAATGTATTGTGACTCTGAGGTAGGTGTGTGAGAACGCACGTAGGTCTTAGCGCGTCGCTCTAAATGTGTGTGGTTTTCGCATTCCCAGCTGGGCCTGCAGTGACAAAGCATAATCTCCGGGGACAGCTGCTTGACACAGTACAACCACACACTTACTCGAACTCTTTGATCCATAAAAGTCATCGCTTAACCCTGGGAAGTCCTAGGTGTCCCGACAGGTGAGAGCAGAAACCAAGAGAAGAAAGCAGACAGGAAGAAGAAGAGGTTAGTGAGAGTTGGGAAGGAGTAGGAGAGGAGTGCAGCCGCTGCCATACGGTGCTGTCATACTCATTAAGCCTGAGCTCCTTTTTGTTCATAGTAAGCCACTGCCTTTCAATTACACGAGCCCAATCCCATTAAAATGGGATTTGACCCGTTAAGTGTTCAAGCTTCAGCCCAGTAATAAGATTCTTCTTGTTGGAGGTCAGTGACTGACTGGAGGATTGATCAGGACAAGGCCTTTGTGTTAATGCAGCCAAAAACATGCAAACACAGCTGGCAGCACAGCTGGACACTCCTCTGGAGCCCACAGACGATGCACAGTCACCCCCCAGAGAGGAACCCCACATGTAGGGCATGTGGGGTTCCTCTCTGGGATGGGGAGAAAGGGATGAGGGCAGTGCCATCACACAAACCATCCCTGGAGGTGAGTGGGAAGATGAAAGATGAAAGACAGAAAGCATGAAGGAGATAGGACTAACCTCCCCCCCAACAAAAAAACAAAACACCCAGCACCCACCCCCTTGATCGCACAGCTGGTACTCACGTTCAGAATCCACCATCTCCTGCACAATATTCTCCTTGCTCTTGTAAAACGGGAACTTGCGTGAGAGGTTGAAGCTTTTTTTGCGCTTTACTTTGACTGTCTGCTTGTTGACGTGTGGGTGAGAGGGGGGAGGGATGGGGGAGGCAATGAGAGGGTGAAAACAAAAAATAATACGTTTAAATCAACATAAAAAAAAAACCATGAAAAATAAAAAAAAAAAAAAAAAAAAAACAAGGAAAACCAATGAAATGTAAACAAACACCAAACAATGAAAATGAGAAGCAGGTAATGGGTGAAACTGAATGGATCAATGTGAAGGAAACGAGCATCTCGATCACATTAAACATGTACCTTTTCAACAAATAACAAATACAGACTTATCATAACTGAAATTAATGTGAGAATCACAGACCAGCCTCTGACCAACGTGAAGACAGTTTTAAGATGCACTTTGAGTGCACAATCCACAGAGGCTACACGGATCGCTCCTGTAATCTGCACAGTAAAACTGCGTGCTTGCTTCAGTGAGCAGGTGCTGGTCTCATTCCCACACTCAGGAGGAAGTAGGCCATCTCCCCAGGAGCCCTTCAGCAGCTCTGAAGACCGCTGCTCGAGCCGAACACCGGGACAGAGAGCAGCTGGCCCTCGACACTTACCCTGTTAGACTCAATCATGCCTGTCCTGGCATGGAACTTGACAGTTTTTAATCTGGCTCGCTCTTTCTTTTCCACTCTAGAAAACAAAAACAATTGATTTACGTTTTGGAAGTCATCCCTTGGATCGCTTTGGAAACGACTCAACACAAAGAGCGACGGTACCTTTTCTTGCTGGGAATGACCCCAATCTGCTCGCTCTCTCCATGAGGTGTGACGAGCCTTGCCTGCCACCACTCGTCATCAGAAGCATTTATGACATGAAGGATATCCCCGTAAGTGAAACTCAGTCCTTGGCTGGGCAGGCAGCTGTCTCTTGTTCGATCGTACTCGAACAGAGCTCTACAAAAAACAAAAACTTATTGCTGTATCCTCTAGCTTGAATTACGTAGACCAAGATGAAATAATTATACCCTGGGCCTGTCGCGATAAATAATAAATCAATTAATCACATGATAAATTAAAATTATCGACCTCATTTTCATTTATTGGCTTTATCGTTTCATCGTGTCTCTCTCTTTCTATTGAAGACACTGGATGACAAAAGGCTCAACTTCAGTGCTCTTCACTGACTCCTCCCTTTTTCCTTTCTCTGTAAAATCTGTTTTAACCGTCCAAAATTGCGTTTTTGGATCGTTAAATGCAGCTAAGCTGAGAAGCTAAGCTACAAGCTAAGCTAAAAGGCCGACCACGGGAAAACACCTCCGTCTTATTGAAGCTCCAAATTTCATGGTTGAAACCCATGCCTTTGTGTAAAGAGTTGTTATTATCTGCAAAAAGAAGCTGAAAACTTGTTTACTGATTTATTTATTTTTTTAATTAAAAACTTTGTGCAACAAATGCTATGCTAAAGAGTTCAAACACACTGAGCGTCCGCCATTTTGAGAACCGAAAAACAGGAACGAGACACAGCCCAAGTCACGCCAAGGGGCCTCCCTCCCATTTTTCTTAGAGACAAGCTGCTTGCTCCCTCACTATCCATCCTTCGATTCAAACAGTCTTATATTGTGATCCTGTGGTCAAAAAAAGGTACTACACACAAAATTAACCAACATTTCTTCTTAAATTTGACAATAATTAATTATTGTCAAATTTCAAACAATATTATCGTTTATCGCAATAAATTCTGAGACAATTAATCGTCCAGATTTTTTTTTTTTTTTATCATGACAGGCCTACCTGTGCATAAAGTTAAAACAAAGGAGTTTATGAATGTCAGTCTTGTGTAATGTGTGCATTAGCTGTTTAATAAATGCTCTTTGAGGTTAACTGTAGAATAAACTAATAATTAAAGGTTTCTTTATTCATTTTCAAACAGCAGGCGACAACACCTCATTCATAATTTCCCATGTAATTTCCTTCAACTACTTCCACTACAAATATGCACTTCTTATTGTCTGAGTGTGCCACTATTTTGTTGGACAAGTAAACCAGCAGAAATTTTTAAAGGTACCTGCTTTACAGGTTTTAGACTCTCCTTGACCCACAAGCCAACACCTACAGGCCATAAAACCGTTCAGTGGACAAGCAGGTTGCAGCCAACAGGCATTCTTTTCCTCTGTTGTGACATTTTAGCTGACGTACTCCTAACTGCAACGGCAGCAGACAAGAAAACAAAACCAGTGAAACCACCACGGTGCAATCAAGAGGAAGCTTGTCAGTTTGTGTCATCACCAGGGAAACAGGACTACTGTCAGCACATGCCGACAAGAGATAATCAAATTCCCTGTGTTATAGCCGTGTTGTAGCACCTTGACATTCTTGTGTTACACAGAGAGCAAGGACACACGTGACCGTTGTAGAAATGCACCTTACAAGCTGAACGCCTCCACATCCTGAGGCTGGGCAGGGAGGATACGACAGCTCCCGCATCGGTCTGCAAACTCTGCAGCTTTTCCTACATAACTGTAAGCTTAGTCACCTGCATGGGAGCAGGAATGTCTCTACGAGCCTCATAGGAGACAGTCTATAAGAGGCATGAGTCAGGCTGATCAGCAGACCTCTGACTCTGACAGGCTAAGGTAACTCCTATATATTTTTCAAACACTGCTACACTACTCAATCAACCTAGAAATGTAGCTTTTAAGCTGAGGTGGAGTGTATTAGATTCAGCAGAAATACATGGAAGCACTTTGAATATGGAGGTTACATCATGTAATCCTTTCACCTTGAACCTTGTGCAGCACCCTTTATATCTTGCTGTATTTATGTGAGCCACCTGTTTTCATTTCTAAATGAAACTCCGTCCAGTTTGGCGAGTGGCCCAAAGTGTCATAACACAAGTCACCTCGACAAGCCATTTTGTCAATCTACATTAAGCAGAGGCAATGTCATGCAAGGCGGCAAAACAACAGCACGTAACGTCTGTCAGCTTTTAGATGATGAAAGGTATCGACCCAATGGTCTACATCCAATATAATCTTACAAACAGTTCTGCATAAAATATGTTTAACCATACAAGCTGCACGTGTGTGGCTGCTTTGAAAAACACGTGCTTTCAGGCCTCTTTCTCCCACACCAAAAGGCTGAGGTTCGTTACGCAAGAGTGCTTATTTTAACAGATCTAAAAATTTGGAGTAGTGAGTGCAGCTGTGCGTGTCGGTCTGTGCACGCCAGGCGTACCTGACATAGAGGGAGCGCTTCTCGCTGGTGCGCAGGGAGCCTGATCCTGAGCTCATGCTGCTGTTCATCATCTGCTCCCTCAGGTCGTGGATCTTTGACTCAAAGCGACTGTACTCTGTGTTGGAAGAGAGAAAGAAAACGTGTCAAACATCACATAAAAAATGGGGTTTTGAGCACACACACCATCCCTTATATAAAGCAGTATTTAGTATAGAATTGTTTCGTCTCTGTTCTCATTTTACTACAAAAAAATAAATAAATAAATCTGTATATGTATACAGTATACAGTATATATATTTGCATTCAGAGCTTTGTTTAGTTCAGCAGAGCCTGAGTAGAAAAAGGTTCAGTAAATCCTTAAGCTGATTAACGACCCCCAGGTACAGATGGTTTATCACAGATCTGCCTTACACATTCAGTAATGTCTCCTGTCAGGTAATTAATTACACAAATTAATTAAGTTCAACATGGGCTCTTTAGTGTGGCTTAAAAAAAAGGCCTCCAACAAGTTCAACTGCACAACCATTTGTCATAGGTGTGTAAATCCAGTTGCAGCTCGGCAGCACAGCGATGATGTATGAATCCAGCGGGACCTGCTCATTAAGACTGCTCTCATTAGCCTGCCGAGCACAGCATGCTCTGTGCCCAGGCTGCTGGAACATGCAAGGCCAGCGCACCGCAGCATACGGCTGGGTAAACAAACGGGCAGAGGCTGACAGAAAAACAAGTAGCTCCAGTTCTCGGTGATCAGAGGACGCGATAGAGCAACTGACTGCCTTTAACATTTGCCCACTGTACAATGCTGCTGAGTGTGTTTCCTTTAGCACAGCTGGCACACTCAGGAATTTAGCTGCATAAAACAAATAATTATTACAATATTGCTGTAATTATTTGAACATCTCAATTAAAAATACTCTTCACAAAAAGCACAACATATTATCCAGATTTACTCTTTATAGCCAACTGTGACATCTGTAGGGGCTGATCCATACCTTACTGCTTAACCAGTGAAAGCTGGAAGCACTTCCTGTAGCGTAAACAACAAGAGCTCAAAGTCCATATTTGTATCAGACAGGCCTGGATGCAGCCTTAGTAACACAAACTTGTCTTCAAAGACGTGTAAGCTCCTGGAGTCCAAGCTCCTGGAAAATACTGAGCAGGTGCAAAAACAGGTTTTCAATCACTCCCTGCTGCTGAAACCTACTGGGAATTCAAAGCAAACACAGAACCAGTTAGCTGTCTGCTCAAAGGGTTAAGTATACAACAAAGTGACGCTGCAAGGTGAGGTAACCAGACACGGCCTGACTGGCTGTAACCAGGAGCAACAATCCAGCACTCCTTGAACAGTGAGAGCCAACGAGGAAACAGCCATTCAGATGACTCCTCCTGGCTTTCAGGCACAGGAGACGAGAGAGGCGCAGTAGAAAAGAAGCTGCTTGTGAGAGGATGGACTGCTGAACAGGACAAAGAGCAGCTAAATACAGAGAGCCTTGTTTAATGGCCTGCTTCAAAATAACACTAACCTGAAGGGCTGCCTGCTCGATGGAACAGAGCCATCAGTTGTGCGGATGGCATTACAGCATATTAACATCCGAACGCCCAAATAACAGCTACGTAGTGGAAACACAGAAGGTGCAGAAAGGACAGCTGTAGGATTCTGTAGAAAGTTGGGGGTGTGAATCATAAGATAACTAAACTGCTACCACACCTTTTGATAATGGTGACATCCAACTACATTGCACCGTGTGCAGCACTTCATAATATCGTACACAAGTAGAAAAACAGTGAATAATAAAAAGAATGCACCTGTTACAAAGAAAAAGGATACTTCCATTGTTCAAATAGGTTTGTCCAAGAATCAAAGTCAAAACAATGTGCTGAAACATAAGCTCTGTGTTGACAGTTTCACTCTCTTCAAACATTAAGCACATTTACATACAATAATGTAAACATATTTTTGAAACGTGTGTCTGCAGTGTTGAAATTATACAAAAATAAATGAACTACAATGACAACATCCAGGCTTTTATCAAGTATTCAAACCAGATGCTGGTCATTTTAATCTGAAGGAACGGATTATTGAGGGAATGTTACAAGTATAGAAAATATACATGCGTTTATAAATTTATATTTATATAGATTGCCACTAAATAGACTGAAAAGAATATTTCTGAGACTGAGCTGTTTAAAGTGGAACAACAAAATAACAAAACCCTCAACAATTAAACCTCTAAGGAAATCATGACCATCCACTAAAAAAAAAGTTCAAGACTTTGTAACTGATTTTACATTTTAAGCAACTTTTATCAGCTAAAACCATCACCTGCATCATCATCACCATGGAAGGGGAAAGGTGTTGTCTCATTAAGCTTGTGCTCGACTGAAATTCAACTTTGTCAGGAACGACACGAAAAAATCACTAACGATCACAAAAACACACGGAGGTGAAAAGTACACAAATTCTTAACAAAAATGTTGGCACGCATTCCTGTTAACAGGACTTTATAGTTCAGACAGAGTAATGGGCACTTTAAGCATTTCATTTTCTTTAAGGTATATAACTATTCAAAAGCATTTTATAATTGATATGAATGTATGAGTTTGAAACTATTTACACATCTAAAATAAAACTGTGCAAACCACAGTTCAGACCCTCAAACACCAAACAGTCAAACGTCCATCAGATGAGACGACATTCTTAATAATTAGTTTTATTGGTACATACCGGTAGTTTAAATAATAAACTACAACACAAATGTGACCAGTTTCTTTATGAGTAAAAACTCAATCTTTAACAGATTGACAAATGCAAGGATTTAATTTTTGCATGTCTGAAAAATGATTCAAAGAAAATATGAGACAGTCACTCTCACCATTATTCTGGATGTCATTTTATGGGTCAAATCTAATTTGGTGGTGATCCAGATTTTTTTTATATACCGCACAACATTCTCAGACTTAATTTTAGCATCACTGAAATTTCAAGGTAAGTAGGGGTGGGTGCACCGATTGCAGTTTTCTGGCCGATCACAGATTTCTAAATAGTCTGACCTGCCGATTCCGATTTTGTTTTATAAGCGACACTGTCAGGTGTTATAAGGTCACCTTCAATTTTCTAATTTTTTTTTTTTTTTAATACTGAAAAACATACCCTTGAACAATATCCTAGAAACAATCCTAACTTGTTTTGACTGGCCATGAGGTAGTGCTCTAAATATAAATGAAGTTCTGACAATTGTTGTTAAAACTAAAAAAATTAATCGTAAAATCGGTTTCTCATGCAAATATCGTCCGATTTCCCAAAATTAAGGAAATCAGGGCCGATAAATCTGCCGGCTAATTTATCGGTGCACCCCTAAAGGTAAGCTAAATTAGTTAGCAACAAACACCAAAAGTACACACTAATACAGTATAAACTATGAACGTTTTTGACTTATAAAATTCCACCCATCTATTGGTTTTTGTTTATTTGTGTTTGGATTGTGATGCCAACGAGTTCAGGGGGGAAACCCAGGCATCCCTCTTCCTATCGACACACTCCCTGGCCAGAAAGGATAAATAAACCATCCAGTGAATTTTGGATCTGCCCTGTGTTCTCTCACCTCTGCCTGGAAAACCTCCAGAGGGAGGCAGGAGACATCCTAATTAGATACCCAAACCTCAGCTGAGCATCACTGAAACCAAGCCTGGCCACCCTTCAGACAAAGTTAATTTCAGCTGTTTGTGTGCATAATCTTTTTTTTTTTTTTTTTTACCATCATCATATCTCCTAACCATAGGTGAGGGTTGGAGTATACATCTATACTCCAACCAGTAAATCCAGAGCTTTGCCTTCCAGCTCAGCTCTGTCTTCACTGCGACAGACTGCAGCTACATCCTCATTACTGCAAATGAGACCCCATCTCTTGCTCCATCTCATCATCACTTGTAACAAGACTCTCAGGAAATTTAAATCCTCCACTCAAGGCAAAGACCTGCATCCAACCAGGCAGGAGCATTGCACCCTTTTCTGGTTAAGAACCGCTGCCTCAGTCTTTAGAGGAGTTGACTCCTCCCATAAGTTTCACATTCAGCTATGAACCCCTCCATAAAATTATTAATATCAAATATGATACCACAACTCAACGTTTTATCATACTCTCACTTGGATAGCCATTTCACAAATGACTAAACAAGCTGAAAAAAATTAAAGCTCTGCCATTTGTACTGGACACAGATCCTGTACTAAAACAGTATCATCTTCAAAAATTTATATTAAAACAGAAACGGACTCGAATGTTCCTAAGAACAGCTACATATTGTACATCTGATTAGGAACAACACATAACATAGGACATGATGACTAACAAGATCCTGACTGGTCCAGCTCTTACGGATGATCAATCCCACATAAATGACTCATTAACGAGATTGACCGTTAGGCTGATGGTCCTCCTTGATCATGTGAGCAGCTGGTTTTGGCTGTCATCAGCAAACTGGTTGATCCACTATGAAAAGTTACTATTTATAACACTGAGTTGAACACAGCTCCTCAGACTGAAGAAGTCTTTCGGAGGAAAGACAAAACATTTCTACAATTTTTTTTTGTTTTGTTTTTTGAATGTCCAGAGGACCAGAATTAACTTTTTTAGATTTTTCTACCTGGATCATTGAGCATGCATCAGGACATTAAACAAGCACACATTTGAAGTGCTGCAAAAGTGGTTGTCTTCAATTATGATGGTAAAATCCAGGTTCTTTAAATCAATTAATACTCCAGAGGGAGCTTGTATTTTTAGGGGTGACCCACAGGAATAAAATACAGCTAATAGAAACTGGGACTATTCTGTGTCATACTCCCACTGTGTCCTCATTAAGTTGCACAATGATTTTTTTATTTATTTTGGGGTACCATGGCTTTTCTTTTGATCCAGTTATGCAACAAGCCGAGCATGTGCTTGTAACGTGAGAAAGTGTTATATTCTCAGGGAGAGTCAAGCAAGTGAACACAAACACCACATCTTGGATAATACTGTAGTTCATGAAGTCAGTGCATGCAGAACTTGTCAAAAATGTTCCTAGGCCTCAAAGGCCCACTGTTGTTAGGTTTAATGAGGGTACATGCAGTGTAACATTTCCTCTAAACCCCTCCTTTCATTTCCTACATGCAAAGACTTAAGTCCAATTACAGTAAGCACATATACACCATTCACTTTCATTCCTGTCTGAAAGTTAAAGAGCTGATGATGCTTCAGAGAGCCACTCAAGAAGAGTTGGGCAAGCTTTTTCTTGTGGCTTCTTGTAGTATTCAGAGCTGGCCTTGGATCAAAGGTCCATTGATGCCCAGGCCCCGGTCTCTGAGAAAACACTCCAGGCAGTTTGCCTAGCATAAACCAGCACTTATTCTCCATTCCCCTCTAACTGATTTGTCCTTGTACAGATCATTGGGAGAGGGGGTCCTCCTGCTTCAAACTCAAATGAACAACATGTCCAAAAATTGCTGGCCTCAGATTTCAGGTCACCAGAGGCAATGCAGGAAGTCAATCATTTGCCTGCACTTGACTTGTTACATAGTAGTTAAGAACTGTACACTGAGAGAAAAGTGTTCTTCACTGAGTAACAAGAGGACACAGAGCTGAAAGCATGATTTGTTACAGAAAACAATGGTTCCCTTTAACTAACCACATAATTATTCTTGATTCTGCATGAATGATTTGGAGTGCAACACAAAATGAACTCGCCGGGGCCAAGAATGACAACTTCTAATCTGCACTTCGGGATCAGAACTCAAATTGCACCACTGTCAGTTTGGATCTCAACCTGTGCCTGTCTTGAGGGTAGGTAGGCTCATCCTAATTCAAAGATCCTGTTTGGCATGAATTTTAATGCTCTTGGTGCATTAATGGATATCTGACGCTAGTGTTTATTAGAAAGAGAAAGCATGGATTGAGAACATGCTACAACTTATGCTGCTTCACATTCCTGTCATAGTCCAACCAGAAAGCACCAGCCACGACATAAAGCTCACAATATCCTCCTTAAGTGCTGTTATGCCTAGATACACAGACAAAGAATGACTTTAAGACTGAAAAATACAAATGTGTCGAGGCAGCGGTAATGCACAGCCAAGCTGGTGGAACCATTCTGTTGAATAAACTTGAAAAAAGCTGAGCAACACCTGAACCCTGCTTTACTCAGCATAAAGCATGGACCTGTAGTTAGTGAGTGAGTCAGGCAGGACATACTAAATGCCAGGATAAATACATGGGTTCACAGCTCAGAAGTGAGCAGACACACACCTGTCTGACCACACCTGTATGTGGGTCCCACCTATAAGTTAAGGTTACACAAGAGTACAAAAACACACACTGCTGAATGAGTTCAGCTTCTTAAAACTGAAACATTACCCTACTTCACTTACAGCCATACATTTAAAGGCAAGTTGTAAATAAAGTAATAGTACGAGATCCAGATCATTATGGCAGATGTTTACTACAGAAGTCAGGGTGAAGCTTTCTTAAAGTACATTCTCATCACTTTTAAAGTTTGACACAAAAAAAGTATATGTAACAGCTCATTTTGCCTTTTAAAAGCCTTTATCGTGGCTTCAAAGTACATCTATTTTACACGGAACTGGTCAGAGCCGACAGGTTAGTGCTAATAATAAAGATAACTCACGACGTTTGCTCCTGCTTAAACAACCTTCCCATCGCTCTTCCTGCTTCGTCTCACCTCAAGTTACATTAAACTGTGGCTAGTTTCGATGCCGCAGCCGGTAGTTTCTTCATCCAGCCATTAGCGAGTTCACGCTGCTGCTGTTGTATCCGAGCCCATCCCCCACACCACACTGACCGGTTGGTAGGAAGACGAGGAAAAAATAAAAAAGTTTGCCGCTTTCCACTTTCACTTCGAGCGCGTTAAACCGCCGGTGGCCTGGTGGAAGAACGGCTCGTAACTTCCCGGTTAATCTCCCCTGTCCATGGCTGCCTTGGCTCTCGTTCACTAACGGCAGTTTGACGTGCGGGTTCCGGGGTTTGAACAGAGGGAGGACGGCAGCGCTTTACCCGCCTCGCTGTTGGCTTAACTCTACACAAGTGCCGCCCCGGAACCTGAATAAGACACGCTGCCCTGTTTGCTGCCTGAGCCGGGCAGCTCCTGGTACACCTGACGGAACGGCTAAAACCGTCCTCTGCTCTACTTCTTATAAGGTTTTGTGGGACTTGTGAAAAAAAAAAAAAAAACTCGTTTGTAAGAAAATAAAAACAACGGAAGCCGAAACATATCTTACTATCAAGCGTGAGCTTCATCATGAGTTCCAACATTTCCCACAATGCAACCTGTCAAAAAAACAACAAAAAAAAAAAAACAAACATTTCCTGAATGACGAATTTCTTTTCCTTTTTTGCTCATATTTTTTTAAAAGTGGATTCAAATTTACCAAGCCAGGGATTGATTAGTTTACAGTTGGGAGAGACCTTTGCAGGCAAAGTGAGGATTTTTTTTGTATACTGTAGTTTATTTATTTATTTTTAATCCTCCATCTCAAAACCTTCAAATAATAGTACCGGTATGTTGAAATTTGGCAATTTATCGCCAGGCTAGCAGTAAACTTTTTTTTTTTTTTTTTTTTTAATGAGAACTGGTTTGCCTAAAATTCACAATGTCACCAAACATCATATAAAGGGATTTCCCAAACTATGCTAGCTGGCAGAGAAAAAAATAAATAATAGTTTAAAGTAAATTATATGGGCTATAAGACAAATAATTTTTTCTGATAACATACCTACCTGAAAACTTAAATTTAAAGGTAGATTAAGAATACATATTACCGTATACAGTATGCTATTTTGGTAACAGATACATACAGTACTGCATATATATACTGTATATATACTGTGTATATATATACAGTATATATATTTATATATATACACACACATATAAACACAGGTAGTCCCTCGCTACTCCGTGTTTCATTTATTGCAGACTCACTCTATCGCTGTTTTTCTAAATAAGATTGGACTTGACACACAATTGGCTGATTGATGGATGAGCCGCATGATCAGCATGGAATTTTTATTTAAAATTATTTAGCACCTGCTGCAGTGTGTCAGAATGTGTCTGAAAAATCTGAACTTGAAGAGACCACCCAAAACACTGTATGTGTGCTCATTTCACTTCGTTGATAAATGGTCGATGGAGGATAACCTGCATCCTACTTTGTAGCTTGGCTACAATAAACCACCGGAGAAGAGACATTGGATCCTCAGAAGGATTGAAAACAGAGTGACGAGAATATCAGGCATGATTTCAAGTATATGGAGGGCACAGCATTATCATATTTGTTCGTCTTCAGAATTATAATTTTCTCTGCAATTAACTCAAGCTCTGTGAAGGAGAAATTTAAGGCTTTGGCTGGGCTCTATGTCTGCTTCAAGGTAAATAAGATTGTGTCCCACCTCTTTTAACACGACCGCCCTTTTACTATGTAGATACTGATACACCTCAGAGCTTGTCAGTTGTTCATCGCTTCAATGTTGGATGAACCGAGTCAATGAAGTACAGTAGCTAAATATGCAAGTGGATGTAATCTGTGGCCACTTCTTCAGGTTATCCTCCATTCCTCGTCTGCAGCAGGCAGCGGTATGATTATATTGTCCTGTATGAGCTCTGACATGTGGTGTTCCTACATGTTTAAATTAAAGCCACAATGATAGGAGAAACTACATTAGCTCATACAGTTGCACATAAACAAAAGCCGGTTCTGGTCCACACCGGAAGTCACGCCCACAATTCACGCAAGGCAGCATCAGTTAGACAGTAATCAGTTTGTAAATGTTCATCCAAGGATTATTTTCTGCAAGCTTCATTAAAATGTGTCCGGTGGTTGGGCTATTTTGCTAACAGGCAGACACATGAGCACACGCATAGATCTGCACAAAAATATTATTGTCTGTTTTCACCTTTCAGTGGCGGAAGACAAAAACAAAACAACACAAAAATCACTGTAAAGGTTTTCAGACACACTAACCACATCAAACAAAAGCTCAACTACAGTATATATATTTATCAGTCCAGACAATGTAAAACTTAAGTTCACTCATTTAATTATATTTTTCTACTTCCTCAATAGCCTAGTAGAAACATTTCCTGTATTCTTTATTTCTAAATTTTATATTATTATATATTATACAAGTGCTTAATAAATATTAACCAAAGATAGGCAGGACAATGTGTTTAAATACAAGGGAGAAAGTTAATCAGTTGGATTGGCTTTGGCTTAACCAGACCCACCTCCTGCTCACTAAATACAATGCAAAAAAAAAAAAAAAAAATAGCAGGATTTAAAAAAGCCTTATGTGAGTGGTTCCCAAAGTTAGGATTGGAACCCCGCGCTGGGTTAAAGAAGGGGCGGAAATGCTCTTAAAATAATCTTCAGGGCATGAAAAATAAAATTAAATGTCCATGTTAATATAAAGCCAAATAAAGATAAAAAAAACCAACCTTTATTAGATGATTGGGTCTAATGCATTTGAGGCAATAATATTTTTATTTTGTCCTCGTTTAACTCGTAAAGCTGAAAAAAGTCAGGGTCAGGAGCAAATTTTCAGTGTCCCCCTTCTGGCCATTTTTTTTCCTGGGTATTAAGCAGAAGTTTAAAAAAATCAGAGGGACTCCTAAAACCTAAGCATCACAAACTGTCCACTACTTTTTAGTGATTAATTGTAAAAATGGTGGAGACTTTCCACCAGTAAAAATGTTGGATGCCTGTTATTAGCCAATGCTGTCAAATCAAATTTATTTATATAGCACATAATAAATACTGAATAACTGCCGGTGGTCAAAATGTGGCACACAAAGCAACATGTTACAATAGTGCAAAAGAAAAAAAAAAACAAGTAAAAACATGACAAGAAAAAATAAAACCATTAAAAAGAAATAAGTAAAATCTCATAGAGTATTAAAAGCCATTGAGTACATGTGTGTCTTAAAAACCCGAAGAGTTGAAGCCTGTCTGATATGAAGGGGCAGCTGGCTCCACAGATTAATAGCTACTACAGACAAGGACAGATCACCTGTGTGGACCAGTCTGGACTGTGGGACAACCAAAAGCAAACGATCAACAGATCTGAGTGACATGGAGAGCACACACGGCTACAGGAGGTCAGACATGCACGGGATCCTGTCCATTCAGGGCCTTATAGGTCATTCATAAATCTTTCAAATCAATCCTAAAACAAATAGAGCCAATGAAGGGATGCCAGCATCAGGGAGACATGTTCACACTGTTTTGTTTGTGTTAAAAGACAAGCTACATCGTTCTGGACCAGCTGCAGATGTGAGAGTCCGGCCTGACTAACACCAACAACACAGCGTTGCAATAATCTAGTTGGGAGGTAATAAAAGTGTGAAGTACCCGTTCAAAGTATTTAAAGGATGAAAACAAGTTTACTTTAGATAAAAGACTAAAAAATAGGAGCCTTTAAAAATGATCTTTTTACCACAGAAATAATGTGTTAAAGTTTAAATTTGACCTGCAATTTAACAAACAGCTTTCGGCTGTTGAAAAGGAGAAGAAACACTGCGGTTTACACCAAAAATATTAACTTCTGTTTTATCCTCACTGAAATTTAGAAAGTTTGAAGTCATCCAGGCTTTTAACTCAGTGAGGCAGTCAAGCAGGTGCTTTAGTGAAAAAGATTGACAGTCTTCAACTGATAATAAATTTGAGTGTCATCAGCATAATAATGAAATGAGATGTTAAATTTTCTGAAGACTGAGCCTAAGGGGAGAATGTAGATAGAAAATAAAATGGGTTGAAGAATTGATCCTTGGGGTACTCCATATGTGATGGATACTCCAAGGCTTACAGAGAAACCCCAGTTAAGACAAGTAGGACCTGAACCAGTCTAAAACAGAGCCTTTGATACCACATTGCTCCAACCTGGAGATCAGAATGCTGCAGTCAACAGTATCAAAGGCTAATATCTGCAGCAGTATCAAAGCTTTCAGGTCTAAAAGCAAAGGGATGGCAGAGTCTGCAGAATCTGTAGCCAATAAAAGATCATCAAGAATGTTTCAAAGTGCAGTTTCTGTGCTGTGTGCATGGCTCTAAAACCAGATTGAAACCTTTCAAGAATGCTATGACCATTTAAAAAGGACTGCAACTGCATAAAAATAACCTTTGTTAACTTTTGAATAAAAAAGTAAGTTTTGAAATGGATATAAAACTGGAGAGGACAGATGTGTCAATATTGTTTCTTCACCAACAGCTGCACAACTGCATGTTTAAAAGGATATTGTTGTTGTGTTCTTGAAAATGTCTGTGAAAAACTTTTAGGCCCTTAATAACAGTAAGGTCTTACCTTCAGGCCTGTACTGAGCGATGATGGTGACAGTTTGTCCAGCTCTCTTCAGCGCTGCAGCTGCCTGCTCATGCGTGGCGTTCCTAAGGTTTACTCCATTTACCTGCAAATTATCAATTATAAAATAACAAGTTTAGACAATATTTGTGTAGAAAACAAGTGTACAGTAGTCCCTCGTTTACTGTGGGCGATCCGTACCCTGAAGCCACACGATAAGTGAAAAACCTATCTATCTATCTATCTATCTATCTATCTATCTATCTATCTATCTATCTATCTATCTATCTATCTATCTATCTA
>JARVLU010000952.1:13663526-13674981 GCA_031762415.1 Simpsonichthys santanae | reverse complement strand
TATTAGAAACAACAAGCTTTAACCTACATGTCATTGAAAACCTCACATCTCCACCAGGGGCTCCACCTTCTTCTACCTTCTGCAACAGAGTCCAAATGTCTGGGTTGAGGTTTTATGCTCCTCTATAAGCTCCACTGGGGAACACCCACACACTCACAGATCTCCATTCACTAGCCTTGCTTGAGTTTTGGCTCACAATAAGTGTAGGTGTTGAAAGTGATGAAAAATTACAGTAAGTAGGACAACGGGCTATGCAACAAAAACACGAGCCGTGCTTCTAGTTTCCCTCTGATAGTCATGAATACATGAGCACATTTATCCATATGCTTATGTATTAGGCGCCAAACAACAGAAGAAGAGGAAAAAAAAAAAAACCAGGGCATTGTTTTAAAAAGATTGTAGCACTTTGGTGATTGCCAAATGAGCCGTCCCTACTGTGGAGGGTAAAACACAGAGTCCTCTAGGGAATGAAACTCAGTCAAGATCAGAGCAGCGCTGAAGAAACGACACACTGATCTGGAAATACTCAACATCCAAACACTTCTAACAGTAGTTGTATATCAGCTGACTGTTAAAACACAATTAACCATTTGAGTTGAGTATTAACACTGAAAGTAACAGACTACTGTATTTAATACAGCTGTGGCCTAAATTTACAAACACTCATGGGCATGAATGTCATATTGTTTGGATGCTTTCAATGAATTATATGAACTGTTCTTTTCTAAGGGTGGAATAATTATAAATCATAAAATGTCAATTATTAAAAAAAAAAAAAAAAAAAAAAAAAAAAAAAAGAATTGGGTTAAAATTTATTGTTGTTTTGTCCCTAATCTACACACACATTCCCCTAAAATTTTAACAAATGTTGCTAAAGCTTCTATAATATATTTGAACTTGATATGACCAAGGTTTATTAACTCCAAGTTAGTGATCATAAATAAACAAGTGTCAGATACTGCAGAAGTAAAAGGCCTTTTAGTAAAACCTTGCAAATCACCAGTTTTATAACAACGCAAACACAATTCTTTTGGCGAACTTCAAAACCAAAAAATACAGTTGATAATCACATAAAAAAGTTGCATTTAATAAGAGTTGTCAGTTTAAAAAGTAAATGTCATCATAAAAGTAAATAAATTAATACAATTCAATAATAATTTGCTTAAAATTTAGTTAAAACAAAAAAATCCTATATTTTATTACACCATAAAAATTTGGGACTAAAATTAGTACCGTATTTTTCATACAAAAGGTGCACTGGATTATAAGGCACATTAAGTGAAACAAAACAGTCAGATAAGTCAAACTTTATTCAACTCATTCACAATAACAACATAAAATCAGTTTGAGGTGTAGTGATCTAACCTCCTCCGTCCATCTTGTCCCTGAAAGGACAGAACTTGTTATCCCATTAATTTGAATCCAAGACACAAATTATCTCATCAAGAGACTTTTGATTTTGTTCTAAGTCAAATAATCAGAAGAGCAATCTTCTTTTATTTTTACTATCATTATTATTTTTAATCTTGACATTTTATTATTATTATTTTTAATCTTGATGATCAAAGACTCTAACCATAGATATCCAAGTTTTACGCCGTAAGAAATGAATCGTAGCCAATTAATGTGTACATGTTTAATGTTAATTTTATGATCTGTTAAATAAATGACTGCATTTTTTGATGGGTCAAAGATAAAATAAGTCTCATGTCACAATCTTGTCACTATCATTTCATAATCACACGCAAGAAATTTGTTTAATCCAAAACAGAAGAAGAACCAGTTTATGAATCAATAATTATTATTCTGAGGCTCGAACGAGCCACGTATAGTTATTGAAATGTGTAAAGGTGAATAAGTTTAACAGCCTACTCTCCTACAGAGGTCAGTAAGCACAACCAGAGTTAACATAAGGCTCACTGTCAATTTTTGAGAAATTAAAGAATTTTAAGTGCGCCTTATAGTCTGAAAAATATGGTAACAGAAATGTTCTTTGTTGTGTGCATCAGCATAAAGAGGCACTTTATTTTATGTCTTTAAAGGTTTTAAAAGCACAAAGAAAGAAATGTACATTTAGAATTAGGAAAATGATACAGAAATTCAACCTTCAAATGACTTTCAGAATTTCCAAAACCTACACAGATTTGATCAAAACAAGAATTGCTTTTGTGAATTCTGTGAGTTGGTTGGTTTGGAATAATTTTTATCTTGAGGACTGTCCCTCTCCTCTCCTCTCTCCCGCCTGCTGAGATGTTCCAGCAAACATATGCAGGCCTTGGATTTGGCAGATTACATAATTGGAAATGTTAATGGTGAATATTAATCCACAATGGCCCATATCAGGTTTTATAAGCCAGCTGACGGCGATGTGCAGAATCTGCTCAGTGAGAGCACAGTGCCTGAATTATTTCATGCACATTTGTGAGAAATACATTTTTACCTTTAACTCATATTAGGCTGTGTCAATGTGCAGATCAAAGAGAAAAGCTCTTAGAAAACCAGAAAGCTTTTGGTCTCCTTCGTATCAGAAGTGCAGTCGGTGGTAGCTAGCTGAGCAGCGAAGCTACCGTGCAGCTCTGACTGAGCGTGCACCATGGCAACGCACAGGGCTGTTCTGAGCACAGCCTGCTCTCTGCTTTCCTTCCCTCCCTCCTCTTTCTCCATTTCCCGTCCTCTTTTAACTGGTTCTTCCCTTTCTTTTTCACCAAACCTCTCATTTATTCATCTCGGTTCTTTATTTTTGTTCAGCTTCTCGTTTCTGCCTCTGCGCAAATCTCTCCCGTGCGTTTTGTCCTCGCTTGCATCATCACAGGCCAAATCGACGCAACATAAAAGGCGCTCGCGGGCGCTCGTTCGGCGAGGGCTCGGCGCTGTCGCTTTCCTCGACATTCTGGACGCGCAGACTGAGGATTTCTATGGCATATGTCTATCAGTATGATGTCTTTATGCTTTCTAAATTTATGCCGGGCTGCGTGCGCGGTGCATTTTAATAAACAGAACAGCAAAACGTATCAAAAATCGTGCAACCATCCACTGAAAAAACACTCAGGCTCAATGTAATTAAAATTGTTTGCTGGAGTATAAACTTTAATCATTATTGTGTTCCTGGAAATATTCACTCTACGTCAATAAAACGTACTGCTCAGGCAGAAGTCAGGCAGATTAATGTTACCGTTTGTCACCAAACATCAGCTGAATTTAATGCTGCAGAAGGGCAGTACGGATGATGGAAGATGTGTATGCATTTTGGGTTGAATTCAAATCATTTTCCCTTAAATTTTAAAACAAGGGATGCTGTCGGGCCTTCTAGATAAAGAATCATGAGGGCAAAAGTGGGGCATAAAATGAGAAATAAAGAAAAAATAAAGAAACGCTTATTGGGTGTAGAATATGTGGCTTCCATGCATTTGCATGGAGGCAACAATGCACTGCTCTCCTATGCATTGCAATGGCAGCCCCCAATAAAAGCTGTACTTGCAGACATAATTTAATGCTCAAGATATGCTGTTTCTATGTACTTTAATAATCATAAGCTAAACCAAAAAAGCAACTCGGATCTTAAATTTTAGCTGTTTGCAAGACAACAAATGTATGTTATTAACAATATGTTGTGGTGTCAGAGCAAGACACCTAATCCCTAATTGCTCCACGGGCACTAACATAGCTGCCCACTGCTCCACCTGGGTGTAACCCAGATGTGATGGGTTAAATGCAAAGAATCAATATCACCATTGTATGGGAACATGCAATAATGACAACACATAGCACTTATTATTATATATAGTCCGGTCGTGATAAGCAATAAATCAATCGGATGATGAATGAAAATTATCAACATCATTTTCATTTATTGGCTTTATCGTTTCTTCATGTGTCTCTCTTTCTACTGAAGACACTGGATGACAAAAGACTCAACTCCAGTGCTCTTCCCTGACCCCTCCCTTTCGCTTTAAAATCTGTTTTAACCATCCAAAATCAATTTTTTTGATTGTTAAAAACAGCTAAGCTATGAGCTAAGCTAACAGTTTTGCTCAAAGCTTGAAAGACCCGCTACAGAGGGGACAAAGAGCCGCATGTGGTTCTAGAGCCGCAGGTTGCAGACCCCTGCTCTAGAACTTCGACAAAGTGTTGATTGCCTAAAAGATTCAAGTATGTTTTTGTGGCAGCTTTGCTTTCCTACTGACAATTGATTCACAAAAGTGATCCAAACAGAGATTTTCTTGTTGAATAAGTAAAGAAAGACATATGGTATTACATATAGCATGAAGAACAGGCCAGGGCAGGTGGAACTAATAACTAACTTATCTAAAGCTACACTGGGACGTGGCACAGTGGTAGCCGACAGTTCAAGAAGGTCGCAGTTTCAATTCCACTTATTACTCATATTTTGTGGTGCTCTTGAGCAAGACACCTGTTCTCTAACTGCTCCCCAGGCAGCTTACATGGCTGACCGCTGCTCCACCTGGATGTAACTCACATGAGATGAGTTCAATGCAGAGCACAAATTTTCTCATCTGTTGACAGACAATGATGATAGAATATAGCATTGCTCTTGACTTGATGATTTATAAGTTGTGCTTTGAATGTTTTCTAGTTTATGTTTAATAAAATATGCAGTAAATGCTTACTGTAAAATGTTAGATTTTTATCTATTGCTGTAGAATTGGCTTAACACTTACCACAAAATCATAAAGCGGCAAATTTAATTCGTTAGCTTTTAATCAGTTTAGAAATGTAAAACTTGTCCAATCAGACTGCTCATCAGATTATATACAAATTCTAAATAAGTGACAAGTAGCTTCAACAACCACAAAATCCAACACAAAGCAAATGAGCATAACTTTTATATGAGACAAGATATTTGCTAAGAACCATTAGACAAGTGTATTCATTGGAAATAAGTACAAATGTGAATGAAACATCCATCCATCCATCCATCCATCCATCCATCCATCCATCCATCCATCCATCCTTTTTACCCACTTCTTCCTTTTCGGGTCGTGGGGGTTGCTGGTGCCCATGTCCAGCAATCATTGTGTGAGAGGTGAGGGACAACCTGGACAGGTCTCCAGTCCATCACAGGGCCAAATAGAGACAAATGAGACAAACAACCGTTCACTCTCTCACTCACACCTAGAGACAATTTAGAGTTACAATCAGCCTAACATGCATGTTTTTGGTCTGTGGGAGGAAACTGGAGTACCCAGAGAAAACCCACACATGCACAGAGAGAACATGAAAACTCCAACCACAAAGGTCCCCGGTTGGGATTTGGACTGGGACAACCTGCTCGCTTTGAGGCGGCAGCTCTACCAACTGCACCACCGTGCTGCCATGAACAAAACTTTGCTCTTACATTTCAATACTTACATTTCTGTCTACATTTTCAAACCAAGTTCAACAACTGAACAATTCTGTAATTAAATCCAAGTTTAGCTTCAGCATTTTTGTGTGGAGTTCACATATTCTCCCCCGTGAACGTGATCTACACTTTTCATTCAACCTTTATTTAGACAGGTTCATCCCATTGAGCCTCGGGGACTCATTTACAAGAGCAACCTGTTGTTAAACAGTGACGACAACAGTGGACATCAAAGGCAACAATAGACAATCATAAAGGATGCGTACAAATTGAGAATAACAAGTGAAAATAAAATGAGATTTAAAAGAAAATGTAACAAAAAATTAGCTTGGTTGTAAGGCGATGTAGAAAACTACACGTACTTTGGTTTTCCCCACACCAAACAAAAACATTCATGTTAGGTTATTTGATGACTTTAAATTGTCCCTAGGTGTGAGTGAGAGCCTGATTGTCCATTTGTCTCTATGAGTTTCTGTGATGGACAAGTCCAGGGTGTCCCCCTGCCTTACGCACAGTGACTGCTGGAGAGAGGCACCAGCTCCATGTGACCCGGAAAGGAGAAGTGGGTAAAGAAAATGGATGGATGGATGAAATATACACCACATGTACTTTGTAGTAGAGCAAACTATAAAAAAGTTTGTGTCTTGAATAAATCAAGAAATATTATTGCTTGCTTCTTGTCTCTCAAATAAAGACCTAATGAATAAAACTTCATGGTGCATCCAACTCCAACAAGAATCAGCAAGTTTATCATAATTAGAGGCTATTTGCTGATTAAATTGCAAACCACAAACTCCAACATGAAAACAAATTTGTGACACGTTTGCTCATGTACAGAAAAAAAAAAGACAGTTCTATGAAAATGAAGTTAGTTTTGATCCGAGTTGGAAAAGGGGTTTGTTACATTGTGAGGAAACTATTAACAAAAATGCAGACAGAGGAAAACAAGAAAGTAATAAAATCTGTGAAAACAGTTCCAGAGTAGACGTGTTTCACCAACGGCGTAATAAAATGTGCAATATTAAGCTGGGACTGCTTGTGTTGTTTATTTCATGACATAGTGAGAGCATGCTCTTCTTTCTCCTTCTGTAGCCGAAACTGGAGACGTCGCTTTCTGTTTTACTAAACTCAGCGAGCAGATGGGATCAATTTTCACAAATAGGAATGACTGATAATAGATTGGGGGGACATGTTTAGAGATAATTTGTGGTTCGGTGTACATACAGCAGGCTTTCGTCTGGATTATGTTAGCTGTCAGTTTAGAGGGGGGAAACAGGAAGTTCATGTGAGCCAATTATATGTAGACTGAACACAGAGATCACATGACGAGCAGATTATTCACTGATAAGAGCTCAAAATGGCTGTTCATTTAAATTATGTCGGTATGCAATGAAATTACACTGCAAACACCATTAACTGTAGCAAAAATCGCATAAAAACTACTAGCTTTATAAAAATGCTACTACTATTTTTTTCAACTAACTAAATAACTTTGGTTAAGAGTTTTAAAATGAATAAACCATTAAAATACTGTTTTTATTGTATGTCTGTCTTAAAACAATGAATGTCACCAACCTACTTTATTGTGGTTATTTAAAATTGTTCATGTGAATAAAATAAACACTTCGATCATTAAACTATTTTTACAACATGGCAAGAAAATTTAACATTCTTGCTTTTTTCCTAATATATAGAATAATTTAAAAACAGGGTTCAAAATCTCAAACATTCTAGAAATAATAATGTTTTGGTTTTGTGTAGCATAAATAATGATACAGTACAAATATTTTTAAAAAGGGGACGTGTGGTAAGATACAATTAATCCAATTAAAAATGATCAACTTGAACTGTTAAAAAAAACTGATGTGAAAGCAACATATATTATCATGTGAACTCTAAAATGTGACAAAGATTCATAAAAGTTCACATTAAAAATGTTTTATGCTTTTGTTGGCTGAAAGCGGGTTCAGTGCAGTTGCGTCATCTCCAAATGCTGCTTCACACCTCACATTAAAAAATAAATAAATAAAATCAAACCTTTCATTTGCACGCAGTTTGAAGAACAAAAGGCCGAGGCAAAGAAAAGAATGGAAGAGCAATGCACAACAGAGCACACACACATGCACAGAAATGATAGGCCAGACCAAATGGCTGAAGGGTTGCTTGGAGAATGCATTTGACAGAGATGACAGTCAGAGCTACACGTGGTAAGAAATGCACTGCGCAACTCCATACATGCACACACACTTTGTAAGCACACACACTTTTAGAAAATGGACGACAAAACAAGGGAAAAAAAAATCCTGTTTTTGAATGATTTACCAAAGAAAATGTTGCTCACTGTGAGCAGCTCAATTGCTGTTCTGCTACTGGCAGAGCTAAACTACGAAACTGTCCAGGGGTCATGAGTGGAACTAAAATTTTAAGTTGTAATAATCTATTCAGCTGGTGTTGTGCTTATTTTTGTTTTCAGTTTGGTTGGTGAAACAGACTGGCATATATGAGCCGAGGGTTTGAGAACCGTCTACAAAATACGAAATCTGGCTGCAATAATCAACAACAGGACTGTTTGTGTTGTCACATCAAACATTTATGAATCAGACGCACATACTTCACTGAATTTCAAAAAAATCTAAAATGTAATTAAAAAAAATAAAACTTTTATTCTTGTGCTACATTTTGGACGGTGACTAAATATTTGTTCAGCTTAAAGTTTATGACTTGTGTTGATTAAAATTGGTCTGTTTTTTCTCTAGCTGAAGTAAAGACGTAGCTTGACGCTGGGTTGATGACTTGTTTAAAAGTTAGAGAACCAGGCAGCCAAGCAGTGATCTATGGCTGAACCGATTGATCTCTGTTAGCAAATCTGTGCACAGTGACCTGAAAACTAAACTGATGGAACAAATTCTTATGACCTCAAATGTTTTTCTACCATGAACTCTGAGGGGCTCCATACAAAACTGAATTAAACCAGTGGAAAACCCATAATTTATATTGTAAATCTGTATAGGCTAAAACAGGGAGCTAAAGTGCAAGTGTACACATGTATAAATAGAGCAAAGGTATAAATTAATTTATTTAACCTTTATTTATACAGGTCAAAAAGGTTATAAGGTTATAAAGTTCAATTTGGTTCATTTTAAGACATCAAAAATTAATATGAAACCAAATATTTGGTAAATAATTTGCCCTTTTGATCAATAAAAGTGACTTTTAATTACAGATGGGGATTGGTTCCAAAAAAGGGAACCAGTTATCAATGATAGTTATGTCTTTAATAACAACATGAAGAGACAAAAAAATAAAAATGCTGC
Organism: Simpsonichthys santanae; assembly: GCA_031762415.1. Taxonomy (NCBI): domain Eukaryota; kingdom Metazoa; phylum Chordata; class Actinopteri; order Cyprinodontiformes; family Rivulidae; genus Simpsonichthys; species Simpsonichthys santanae. The sequence continues at coordinate 13,666,305 of JARVLU010000952.1, read as the reverse complement.
AAATTACATTTTTCCTCAGATAGTTAGCATTAGTGTCATTGCATTGCAGAGTCAATGCCATCTCTATACAACAGACATACTGCTCCTCAGATTTTTTTTTTAATTGAGCAAAATCTCATCTCATTTACCAACCCAGTTCATTTATTTCATCTTTTACATTTTAATAAACAAGAACGAATTACTGTAAATTTAACTAAACGTCTCCTGCAAATGCGCTAAATTAAAAGTCTATTTCAGGTGGGAACAGATTATGCCTTTTGAGTAGAGGCTTTTAATGTGAAACATCTGAGCAGGAAGCAAATGGGCAAGACAGTAATACTGTAGTAATTTAAAAACAGCTAAGAAAAACAGGTTTCACATGAAAATTTTAGTGATTTTAATAAAACCGTGCATACAAAATAAATTTAAATAACAGCTAATCTGAGGTAAGTTTAATAAAAGAAAAACATACTTTAAATTATTCCAATGAACTATTATGCAACTAAATTAAAAAAGTGAAAAAGTAAAAGCAGATACAAGGCAAGAAGAACATATATTGTCCTGGCATGGACAGAAATTGTATGGTTACTGCTTTAGGCAGGACTGACCTCCTGTACCAGCTCTAACTGCAGAAAGGGAGAAGACTCTACTCTGCTGATTTTGTCTAATAGGGAGAGCAGCTTGTGCACAATCTTTTTGCTATCAGCCATAGGGGATCTGTAGCAGACCCAAGCACAGAGCCTTTTTAATTAGTTTGTTCAGTTTTTTATGCACTGTGTGACTGATGTGAATTTCTGAGACAGAACAAAGGTTCACCCTGATACAAACAAAAGCCTGGCTGGCATAAATACAAAGCCTCACTGATCAGAAAACACTGATCAGTGACTAGCAGTGTTCTACTATGCTGTCAGATTTTAAGGCATGGCATTTTTTTTTATACTGACTGTTTGGGATTTATTTTCCTTATTGTAAAGAGTTACTAAAATAACAGCTGATGTGACGGTTGAATAAAAGCATTGCTGAAAGCACCCACACACCTCCACAAAACTGAAGAGGAGTCAGAAGGCTTCGGGAACTAGCTCTTCAGCAGTATTGATTGCATGGACGCATATTCCATGGCAACATGTGGGTGATGGAACCGGTGCACTTTGCAAAGCAAAACATTTTCATATTTTTAGATAAAGTCTTTCACAATGTGTGTTTTTTACTAACTGCAGTGGAAGCATTTAGACTATTGTTGCCTGATTTGATATAAAAGCCTGTGTGTGTCAGGAAATGGGACACTTCCATCGCTGATTCAGGAGTCCAGTCTGCCCTGCACAGCTCTGTCACATTTCTAGGCAGTCTCTACTGTGATCAGCAAAAAGCTCTGAATAAAACAAAGCAGACAAGCAAACAAACAGAATTCCCCTCCCTTCTGTTTTCCTCTCTTCTGTCTCCTGGCTGGCAGCGAGAGCCAGTGAGAGGAACAGGCGAAATGATGTGGGGCAGAACCCTGGCCAGGTCTCTGACAATGACCATATGGATCACAGGGACAGGCAGCTACGGCTTCCAGGAGGATACACACACCTCCACACAGTGTCTGCAACCTCAGGCTATTACACCTGTAACATTGTATAAAACCTTCACAAACTATACATCACATCGCTTAAGTTGACTTGTAGTAATTAGTGAATTCCTAAAGGAGCTTGTTGTTGCTGGAGAGGTAACACATTTCTCTAAATCCTGCATTTCGGACCTCTGTGCTGAAATAAAACGAGCAGATTCAGTTTGTGAATGTAACACAAGGGCAAAGGACAACAAAGCAACCGAGTGGAGGCTTTTAAGTTAAATGTAGCAGGCTGGATTTAGCACAGTTCAGGCTCTGGGTCACAGCTAAAGCTGCGCCCTGTTACGTATCAAGTTCTTCCAAGTTCCAAAATGACGGCCTGCTCGTGTCTATATCACAGTGATGTCAACACCAGACTGATCTCTTCTCACAAGCATCATCCTCTCAAGGTAGAAAAAGCAAAGTTTTGGTAATGTGTACAGAAATATTTCAGAACCATGTCTCCCTCATTCTACAGGGCATTGTCTATAATAGACAATCCTCTATTCTATCTCATTGTTAAAGAATGTTCTGTGCTTGTGAACTGATGTGGGAGATTTAATATCATACAACTAAAAATAAATTCATGATCTTACTGGTAATTGATTTGAAGTTACTAAAATTATTGTTAGCATTTGAACTATAATGTTTCAAGCACATTTTCAAAATGCAATCTTCTTGATAAAAGATTATATTTTTTTTCCTTTGCAAATTTGCAAAAATCAATAATAAAAACTAGACAACAGATACTAAATGACAATCATCTACAAGGAAGATATTGACTTATCATTTCCATTACTTTTTTTGTGTGTGTGTGTGTGGGGGGGGGGGGGGGGGTGTTGACTATTGATTAGGACAACAGCACAATTTTATTCTCAGATATACTTTGTTGTTATTAACATTACACTGCATTTAATTTGCCCAGGAAATCAGAACTTCGATCTGGGAATTACTGCACACTCAATCTAACTTTGTTCCAGGTCCTGGTAAGAAAACAAGTGGGTTTTGCTAATTGTGCTCAGCAATACAACCTGATAACTTTATTTTTCCTCAGTTTATGCATTTAAACATAGTGACATCTTCACTGGAATCCACAGACGATGGATGCGGATGGATGCGCATGCACGTCGCCGGCGTGGCGAAAAATATTTAAATAAAGCTGATTTGAACATTTATAAAGGTAATGTTCAGCTCAGAGACACTTCTGCTTAT
>JARVLU010000952.1:13630970-13644274 GCA_031762415.1 Simpsonichthys santanae | reverse complement strand
AGTGGAGCGAATGAGGGTGGAGGCAGGTGTGGGTGTTTCACCTTTTTCCACCCACATTTTTTGATGTTGTCGGTACTTGGGTTTGAACCGGCGATCTTCCGATCACAAGCCCACCGTCTAACCACTGCGCCATCACTCCCCTAACATGACACACAATAGCTGATTGATGGATGAGCCTCACGATAGGCATGGAATTTTTATTTAAATAAATTATTTTACATGATTTAGCACCTGCGTGCAGCCCACAGCTGCGGGAGAAGCTTCCTCCTGTAGCTGATCAGCTGATCTCCTTGCAAAGCAGATAAGTGGGCGTGGCCAAAAGTGCAGCCAGCAGCAGAGAGCTGAAATCATGACATTCTTTGCTATTTTAGAGCATTGAATGAGGGACTACTGTAATACCAATGTGACATAAATAAAATACAACCAAAAAATCATTTTAAAGACAAAAAAACCTGCTACTTTTGAGTGTCAAATAAAAAAACTGCAAGAGAAAGAAGTTTTAAATTATTATTTCTTTCAAACATGTTAAACAATGTCCTTACAAAGACAGCTGCAAGAACGCAACTAAAATAAACAGCTGACCAATTCAATGCAAGGACTGCATGAACAGCCAGGTACATGTGGTTTAAACTGTTTGTAATTACATCTAGATAGTTACTAAATGTGATTGTCTGTTCTACAAGAGAAAAGTTTTGCAAATGAATTGCCGTCTTGGACTCGCATTAGAAAAATGATCAAAAACAAGCCTCGGTGTTAAACATACATTCACGTGAAACTGCTGGGACTGCGCAAAATTTTTACATGAAAATGACTAAAAGCTATATTGTCTCTGAAAAGCTGCTGTCAATTAAAAAAAATGTACACGAGGAAAACATTTTGTGAATTTAAAGAGATCTCTGCATCCCACCTTGCAGCTCTCCCAACACTATCAGCTCAGCATCAGCCGGCAGAAGCCCTCTTACATAAACCACCTGGACATTCTGCCACAAACACACACTCATGTAATCATTATAAGCATTACAACCCCCCAACCACTGCACGGGCTGAGCATTGAGCTTTTCAGTCATTTCTAGGCATTTCTCTGAGAAGCTGTGTGACTGCTCCTTTGTCACCTGACCGGATGCAAACCATAAAAGGCCAGTCGGTAGTGAGGCTGTCTTAAAGAGGCAGCTCCTTATGAGAACACACTAATGCTGTAGCATTAATGCATGTATGAAAAAAAAAAGCTTAGGTATTATCCCACACTTGTTTCTAATACAAAATGCAAATAACTAGTAAATACAGCTTTACAGGTAATGCTTTTACATTTAACGACTGAATCATTAAAAATTATGACTGAGCAGGTGAAGCTGAACGTAAAGGCAAAAGATGAGATGTCAAAAAAAGCCACTCAAACTGAGGGAAATGAGAGATCAGTTCGGCACTGAAAGGCAAAATAACTTACCAAGAAACCACCATGATACTCTCCAAGCATTTCTGATGCAGAAAACTACAGCTACACAGCAGAGACTCCTATTAATAGGTCTTAGTGGCAAATAACAGCTGCTTCACCACACACACATCAAACCCAGCACCTCCAACTGATGGAATAATAAGAAAGAGAGGCATGCACTCAGAAGGAAGCAGAAATACAGGGTAATGAGTGAGATGTGAAGAGAAAAGGAGTGAGAGATTATCAGAGCTGCACCGCAGAGGAATGGCGTTTGGGTAGATTTTGTACATGCATAAAAAGACAGACGTAAAAAAGAAAAAAGTGTTATAACAAATGTGATGAAGGTGCTGCAGGTCCACGGCAGATGCCACAGCAGAGAAGAAAGGAAGCTAAGGTACCCTGTGTGTGGGCAGAAATGCGATGACTAGAGGGGGCATTACTGAAGCATGATGCTGAACAGAAGGGGGAGTAAAAATAGAGAGATGGCGAGAAAACAACAAAGTGCTTATGCGTCTGTGAGTGCAGGGGAATGCTAAACTGTAATTGCCCATTCACCTTGTCACAGAGTGCAGCGCACCTGAAATCGGTGTGCTTGCTGAGTGCGCATCATCGCAAGATGTGCTCGGAGTGTGTGTAAAAGCTGAGCAGAAAGAGAGAGGAAATAAAGACAAATTAAAAGAGGGATGAAAAAGACAGCATGAAAAACAGAGAAGCGAGAAGAGAAGAGAGAGAGATAGATGGAAAAGAGAGCCGGAGCAGTGTGTAGGGATGCAGGCGGGGGAGGAATGTGGTTTCCATGGCAACCCGAGGAAGGCTGAGCTCAGGGTGTCCGTTCCAGTTCTGCACTGCACCGACCCTCGCCTCTCAGCCGCCTTGCTCTCCCCCACCGCATCTTCTTCTACGTCCCCCAGCCACCCCCCACCCCTTAAACCTACCCGTTCTCTTCCTTTCACTCCCTCCCATTCCCTGCGCTTATTCGACTCCCTCACCTCCCTCCCTCATGTGACAGAGGGAGAATCAAACATGCACACAACCTGTACTCTCACTGGATTCTTATGCAGACATTATCATAGAAGCACAGTGAACCCATATGCTTACAGCCTGCACCCCCCACCCCCATGTCCCCTACCCCGATCCTCACGCCTACACCTCCACAAACGCCCGCGGCCACTGTGCTGCCATGTGCCACTGGCCATGTTGCAATGGGGAATGCATGTGAACACAACGCTGAGGAACATGGCAGCCCACTGAGAAACATCATGAAAGACGAGGACTGACGGGATTACTCGAGTGAGCTGCAGACTGGACAACCTCTAAAGAAACTGACAAGCATCTCGTTTCTCTGGCCAAAGGTTACTCTGTATAAAACCAAAAGAAGTCGGTGATGAACTTTATCTTGCATGAAGGCAGTAAACAGATGACCATCCACCCGGTACTAACACAAATCAAACAAAAAAATAATAATTGTTGCTTTTGGTTTATACAATCTGTGCAATAAATCAGTGGCAGAAAATAAATTACATATTTTATTTCAGATAAATAGTTTCAAAATTCAAAGTAAAAAAACAAATAAATATATAGGTTCCAATGAATATTTTTGCCTAAGTTAAATACTTGTTGGCAAAGATTACTACTTTATTAGTGTGTGATGCTGCTGTAGCTGTTAAGGACAATCCATTAAATATTTTTGCTAACAGAATAAAATCAGCAGCATGCAGCTCAGTCTGCATGATCAGTGTTTGCAGCATCACTCATCTAAAAGTCACAAATATAAAATATGTAATCTGTTACACCTTACTTGAATATGTTTATTAATGTTATTTATTTATTAGCATTTATGGTATTGGTTTTTTTTTGTTTGTTTGTTTGTTTGTTTTTTTCCCATTATTGTCTTTGGTGCTGCCTTCCTTTGGTATTTTTATGAGTAGTTTGGTCAAAGGTGACCAAGCGCCTTAAATCACATATCAAACTCAAGGCCCGGGGGCCAGATGTGGCCCTCGTTGACATTTTCTCTGGCCCCCAAGATGCTATGTTAAACGTAAAATACCTTTATCACTTGAATTCGTTTTAAACTAAACCATTGTTGAGGAACATGTGACCAAGAGAAGATGTTGGGTATCTGACTTGAGTTAATGTATCATAGTTTCTGAAATTAGACCTTAGCTTGAACTAAGTTTTTAGTTTGGCCCCCTTTTGTAAGTGTTTACACCCCTGAAAAATGAACTTAAAGTAATAAAACAGTAATAAAATGTTATCATGACAGGGTGCGTTTGTGATTGACCACATCATCACATCACCAGTATCACATTTCAGCTGCTGCTTTTGTGATCAGCCTCAGAAGCTACTTCCTGCTTGTCCTCACTCACCTTTGGCATGTCAACGTGGGAGTGCGCCACCAAACCGGAAACCCGCTCCACCTTGTGAGGACTTGTCCTGCTGGTCACTCTCACTCTAGACACACCTTCGTCCTCCTGTTCCTGCAGGACACAGTGTTTTCCTTTAATGTAAATACAAATGATTTTTAAAAGCACTCCTGCAACGACCAAGACATGGCAAATAAACCCTCTCAGACTAATCACTGGTCCAGAATTTTAACATCTTGTTTAATTTCCATGGAGATGAACGCTAGTTCTGAATAGAACATAGCAAGTTTGATGAAAAGGAGACAGAGGAAAGTAATAGAAGGGATTCATGTTGTCAGCGTCCGCTCAACTGCGACGTCTGCAGGACGTGACTTTAGTCACCTATACGAGCATGTGAGGGTCCTGCAGGTTTACACTGCCATTTAAGGAGTTTTGTGACTAAATCATTGATGAGTTTGGTTTGCGGTAAATATTTTTATTCAACTGATAAATGTTTGTAAAAAATAACTGAACAAACATTTCTTAATTCATGGTTTAACTTGGGTTGTTGGTGCACTATCATTTTAAAAAGTGATCCCTGTTCCTAAGGTTATAAGATTATTTTGTGAATGTTTATTAAGCATTCACACTATTTGTGATCCATTTTTCTTCTGTTTGTTTTTCGGCACAATTCTCGTCGTGCAGTTTTCAAGCTATTTCAGCAAATCATAAATCAAAACTTTCAGCTGTTTCAGGACAACTATGCTGTGACTTTTGGTATTGGTGCAACTTTAGCTTTTAGAAATATTTGGCTTTTTCTGTCACTTTTTTCCTCACAGAAAATAAATTGAGCTCATTTTACATTCTTCAAATCTTTAGATCTGTTTACAACCTTTTACTGCTCCTTTCACATTTTGTTCTGGTTCAGCTTCTTCCAGCGTCCTTGTGTAAATAAAAAAATCTGCTATTTTTTAGCTGTTTTTCAGCCGTTTTGTGCTCATTTTAGATTCTTTCTGCTAACATTTTTGTACTTCTAACTATTTTCAGCTAATTTCAGCTTGTTATGCTCCTTTCATCTTATTTCTGTAAGTTTCAGCTTTTTCTTATATTTCAGCTACTGTTTTGCTGTTTTTAAGCTAATGTAAACTTTTTCAGCTAATTACACATTTTTTGCACTCTAATCCTTTTCCAGCTTAATTCAGCAACAATGTGCTCTCTCTCCAGTTTCTTGTAATTTCAGCTTATTTCTGCTTTTTTTAGCTACTTTTCAGCTGTTTGTTTGTTGATAATTTCAATGTTTTTTCAGATTATTTCCATTGTTTTGTGCGCATTTCTGCTTCTTTCAGCCTAATTGAACTATCATGTTCTTTCTGCTTTCTTCTGCGAATTTAAGCTTGTTCTACTTTTTCAGCTACCTTTTTAGCACTTTTAGCTAACTTCAAGTTTTCAGATAAATTAAATTTTTTGTGGTAATTTCTGCTACTTTCAGCCTAATTAACTTTGTTATGCTAATTTCAGCTTGATATGCTCATTTCAGTTTTTTTCTGCTATCTGCCATTTCAGCTACTATTTAGCTGTTTTTTATGCTAACGTTTGCTTTTTTAGCTAATTCCACATTTTTAACTAATTTCATCTTTACGCTTCATTCTGATAGTTTGAGATTCTTTCTGCCTTTTCAGCTACTTTTCAGCTATCTTTGCATTTCAGCTTTTTAAAGCTAATTTACCAATTTTGTACAAATTTCTGCTTATTTAAACCTAATTCAGCAAATGTGTGTTCTTTCTGCTTTCTTCTGCTAATTTAAGCTAGTTCTTCATTTGAGCTACATTTCAGCATGCCTTTTTAGCCAATTTTAGCTGTTTTTCAGCAAGTTGCAAAATGTAATAATAATGCAATAAGCATTCACACTACATTTTTTGCTAGAAATGCAATTTCTCTAGTTTGTTTCTTGTTTTTAATGAACAAGTCTAAAAGAAACTTGCTGACCACAAAGTTGCAGAGAAATTATCTTTTACTTGTTTGTTAAACAAGTTAACATTTATGTGACTACATCTTTGAACAAGTAATTTTACTTTACCTTAATAACAGATTTATTTTAATAGCAGTACTTCAATTTAGTTAAACAATATTTTGCACTTGGTTCAAAAGTTTTTATGCTAAGCCATTTAACATTTAGTAAAGCCCTCAGTCTATTTTCACTTTAATAAGAAAGCATCATGTCTTAACAATTAAGAAGCTAAATTCCCATATGAGTGCTTTCCAATGACGCTAAACTGTGGTGAAACAAGAGTTCCTGTTAAAAGATCAGAAATTATTTGTTCTAGTTGTTGCAGAAACAGTTTTCTACCAGAAGGGTTTAAATCTAAACTGTTTGGATAATTCATCATTATCCTTGAAGACAAATGAAACTCTGCCAAAATAAAACAGCAGCACAACAGCAAGTTGTCAAACCACTTAAACAAATTCATTTTGACAAGTTGAGTTTCACAGTCAGTAGGGCGTTTTACAAGCCAAACACAAACTCTTTCATACCTCAGATTTACAAGGGTCATAGTTGTAGTTTGCACCACACAGTCCCCTGAATGGCAGCAGGGGGGCAGCCTTTGATGGATGTCTTCCAAGATCCAAAAAGAAAAATTACCTTTAATTTATGATTAACTATATTTTTCCCATTACATTGCAGCTAGTCTCACCGTTTACCCTGAAAGTAAAATTACATCTGCTTTAGTGCTCAAGCTGAGTAGGGGAGTGTTTTTACATAAACAACAGGAGTTGGAAGCATGTGGGCTGTAGTGCTTACTATGACAAAACAGTGATTATCCCGTGTGTCATGATTACAGTGTTCTCTTAAAATGTTCTTTAAGTTAAAATAATATTGATTTCAATTAGCACTGGGTTTTGTCAGAGAGGCTTGGTGAGGTTTTGGTTTGACGGCTGCTGTATTCCCTCATGGCAGAGGTGAGCGGCAGGTCAACTGAGAGCGATGGAGCCAGAGCTGCCGGCTCTGGGTAACAGAGGCCGCCAAGGCTGCCATTTGTCTGTCATCACAGACAAATACATGTGAAACTGCAGCCAAAGTTAAAATTAATTAAATAATCATCAGCTATTTTTTTATGTTCTACATTAAATAAATCCCACATTTTCCCTGTAACTTAAAAATGTTTTGAGGTGTGGTTAATATGAAACCAACACATCTAAAACAGTCATTTCTTTAAGTATTTTTTTTGTATTTCCAACAAACATTAATCCTCCTCTCTCACCTGCTCCTCTGCACCAAATCAGTGAATTTGCAGACTCATTAAGTTTGCCTCCCATCCTCCACTCAGGTGACAGCATGGTTAGAATACAGATGAGCACTTCAATGGCTGTCCATTAAGCTGCTCTCTTTTTGTCTTTCCCCTCACAGGCTTCCTAACACGACTGGCGCTTCTTTCCATCTGCCTGTCCAGGACTGTGATGCACCCTACGAGCATCTGGCGTCCAGGGATCACACGACTGAGGACGGACCGAGAGCCACACGAGACTGAATTAGAAGCCTGGCGGGGTGGATCAGAGGAGCACTCAGCTGCTCACGAGGGCAGAAAAATGTTCATGGTCATAATTTATGGTTTAGAAGTTCAAACATGAGGTTATGTAGTATAAACACATAGCAATGCAGGAAGCTGCAATTCAATTCAATTCAAAATTACTTTATTAATGCCAAAGGAAAACTAAACGTTGTTGCAACTCATCATCCTGGATTCATTAGATTTGTTATAGATGCTGATGCCTGTGGGCAGGAAGGATCTCTTGTAGCGGTCCGTCTTAGAGCAGATCTGAAGCAACTGGTTGCAGATGTGAATCTATTTGGATTTCTCAGTCTTCTTGGGCAGATCTCCTCCCTGAGCAATGGCGGAAAACCAGCTGCAGGTGTCGGGGGATGATCCTGTCTTCTTGTAGTCACGAGCCATGTTTACCACCAGCTCCAGGATCTCAGGTACTCAAGCACGGCCTCCAAGTAGACGGGGATACGTCCACAGCGCCTCCTTTTTAATTTGTTTGTGATTTGGGGCTGTAGCTATTATTTGAACTTTTGAGATGTTAGCAAGCTGCTCCCGATTGTAAAAACCACCTTGTTGTCACAGTTACAAATAACAAATGTCCAAAAGCAAAAAGGTTTCAGTAAAAGTCCTTCCAGCTGCAGCAGCTGATATCAGAGGACATAATCATCCAAAAAAGTGATTTACATCCAGAAAAAAAGAGGAATTAAATTTTTCAAAAGTAACATCCCACAATGAAAGTAACAGAGCTGCTCCAACATGCAGCCACCTTGAGCGGCACAATTCTAGAACAGTTCATGCTTTTTTTCAGTTCAGTTATTCCCAGTCAAAGTTCTTTTTAACTGATTGTGAAATAGCTAGATCAGATTTTTACAATTGGGGAAACATACACTGTTTTAACAAAATAATATTTCCATAAACTAAACAAAAAGTTACATGGAATGTGTGAGTGAAAAGACATAAGATGAATTAGGATATATGACATTGTTAAAAAAAAAAAAAAAGCCAGGTGATTTAAATTTTAATGTATAAGTATGTGACACAGGCCTTTTTACAACAATCAGTAAGGAAGTACTCAGTTTTGCTGTCTGGGAGTCTAAAATTTAAAACAAAGCATCAAAAGTTTAGAACAGTTGAACTTTTTCAAAGTTTTGTTTTTTCTTTTGTTTATTACTGACATGTCAGGTAACAGAACTGCTTAAGTAACGTCGAGTTAGTCTATACAACAAAAAGTGCAAAAATGCAAGAAAAGCTAAATTCAAGGCTTAAATTTACTCAAAAGAAAAATTAGAATGATTTAGCTAAGTTTGAAGCAGAGCTTTTGCTGTTGTCGTGTATTTAAATCCAACAAACACAAAATAGTTACAAGTTACTAAAGCTGAAATGAATTAACAAAAACAAGAAAAAGAGCAGCACAGGATAACAAACAGCTTCTGTCATTAAAGTGTGGCCACAAACTTACAAAGTACAAAACAGCTGTTTATTCAGCACATAAAAATGCCAAAAATTTATCAACTTGGTGTAACAACTTTAAACAAAATGGGATCTGAATTCTAGAGGAATGAATAAATTTGAAAGATGATTTGTGCTGCTGATGAAGGGGCACTTGATTAGACTGAGCTGTGGGGGTCTTTTTTGCATTTCCTGGTAATCTATAAAACCTCGCATTAATCAGACTAATAAACAATGAAACTGTATAAAGGACATTTTACAGCTAGAACTTGAATTTCCAGAGAAACTTTTCGTTAACTTCATTTTACCGAAGCTTTACGTGTTCAGGAGCAGCAATGAAGATTACTCTACTTTAACTGTCCTGACCAACTGACCAGAGATAATCTGTACATATGGTTTACATGAGCTTCTGAAACACACTGTTGTTTAGTCATTGACTGGAAGGAAGAGCTCTAGTGTACAAGAAATAACACAGAAAACTGGTCTGTTTCATGGTCTAGTGCAGTAGTTCCCAACCATAGTCCTTGAGGAACACCATCCTGCATGTTTTAGTTGTTTCATGCTTTGACACACCCAATTTGAATCAATGGGTGATTAACAGGCTTCTGCAGTTCATAAAGAGGTAATTTAACCATTGAATCAGTTGTTTAGAACAGAAACGAGTAAAACTTGCAGGATAGTGACCCTTGAGGACCAGGACTGAACACCCCTGGTCCATCCATCCATCCATTATCTTTAACCGCTTCTTCCTTTTTGGTCACTGGGGTCACTGGTGCCCATGTCCAGCTATCACAGTGCGAGGCAGGGGACACACTGGACAGCTTGCAAGTCCATCACAGGGACACAAACAAACGAGTCAAACAACTACTGTATTTAGTCATAAAGATTTTATCTTAGTTTTCCCAATACTAAAACTTTAAAAGGATGTCATGGTGACACTTTCATAAAAGAATAGACAGCTATAACAAATATTATTAAAAAATCTATTGCTGTATTGTTGTTGTTGTCATCATCCTTAGTTTGTAGCCAGGTCTCTTATAAATGAGTCCTCAAGGCTCAATGAGATTAACCTGCCTAAATAAAGGTTGAATGAAAATTATATATTTTTTTTATTTGCAACTCTCCTTTTAACCCTAAAGAATAAAAACTAAAGCTAATAAAAGGAAAGGTAAGAGTGAGTTCCTATTTCAGTGGGCAATTTTATAAGAACTCCTACCACTTTAACTAATATTAGCTCAAACTTTGGCAATAGATTTATAGACACCCCGCAGAAACTTTCTCCATTCTAGAAACTAAAAAAAAAAAAAGAAGAAGTTTTAACAAACACAGCTTGCTGTTTTTGGAATCATAATCACCGAGTATGTTCCAAACTCCTACAATTCCTTCAGACCGAAAGTTCAAAAGAGGATCTTTTATTAGTGATCTTTAAATAAATCAAAATCAGTCACTGAGACTAAATAACATGTTTTAATTGAATTTTAAATTTTATGCTAAAATTCAAACCATGGCTTACGTTTTATGCTGCATGAAGACAAGAGCTTATTACACAAACTTCCAGACATACAGTCTATATTACAGAAGCACCAGAGCTTGTTTTTTTTTTATCTTAAAGCTACTAAAAAAACAGCTCACAAATCATTTAGTTAATGGGTTGTAGAAGTCAGCCAAAAATTGATTTTGTTTTTGGCACAGATTAAAAAAGTTATAAGGCAACATAAAAGTATATAAGTAAAAATGAAGAAAAAAGATCATACTCATCCAACAATCATTAAGTGATCAGTGACAAAGTGCCTTAAAAATGTCCTTATGCATCCAGTCTATGAATTTCTTAATGCTTTGTTTACTTAAAGATCCAGATTGGGCTGTCTGATGAAACTCTGATATAAAATATGATTACATTTTATTGGTTCTGTTTCTGTCATGTGAAGAACTGTTCAGTTCTAAACAATTGTTACAATGAAAGAAGGTGAGAGCAACCTACTGATATTCAAATCCTACTTAATTAAATTTTGTCTTCTTTGTCCATCCATTGGAACTTTTTCACCAAGAGCACCAAGTATTCAGACTCCTTTAGCTTTTCTTTAAGAAGAATTTCAACCCAGGATTTGTTGCCTTCACCCTGAGGTCAAAAGTTCTCAGATGGATCAGACAAACAATGGCTTGTGAACAGGGACAGATCTAGTTGGCAGGCCACAGACTGATGAAGTCTTCCGGATGGAAGAAGAAACGTTTCTCCCTTAAAGAAACTGGTCCAGATGAAATGATTTAACCTTTTTTGTGTTATCTACCTGGATGATTGAGCCTACAAACCAATGTCTTGTGAAGTATTTCGCTCCTCCCCAACAGTTTTCACCATGGATCAGACAGCAATCTACAAATGAGCCAAACCACCAAGTGGTGTCAGCTGCATTAACAAAAAAATATTTGTTGTAATGTTACAACTTTCTAACAAAGTGGTTCATTTCTGTCTTTTTCCTCTACAATAGAAACTCAAAAAGGAAGCAAACAACGGTCATCCAGTAAGTAAATAACTATTTAATGTTACACATTGCTAAAGACTGTGGGTGTTTTGTTATATGCCTTAAACGAAAAAAGTTTTGAATCATTCAAAAACTGACACCTTCTTTACAAAATTGTAAGAAAATTACCTGAAAACAAGTACCTTTTCGTTTGCAGTCTCGTTGACCTTCGTGTATTTGCAACTAAGAGACGAGCGAGTTGTGTTTTGAAGATCAGTTTTTGAAAGCTACATTTGTCATTTGTACATCTTGCAAACTGTATTCTTGGCTGTGCACATTATTTTGTTGCCCATCTCTGCACACACATCATACTCACATTAGCTCTCATTGTACCCATCTTGGCAGCCACCCCCATAATTATGATTCTATTTTCTAGGGTACACTTTTAGGTACCACTTTACAATAAGGCTTCCCTTATAGATGGATAATAAATAGTTTAATATGTTATTAATTCCTCCATAAACATTTGATAAATCATTAATAATTGTTTATTATGTGTTAATAAAGGGTGACAGAGAGACAAAACTGACCAGTTGCCAAATAGTGAGCCAAATTTGTTCATCTACCAGTATATATTTCATTTAGAGTTGTTATATTAAACATTTGAGACTGTTACCACCATGTAAGCACAATAAGCATTTGTAAACCTATTTTTTAGCATATACTGGTAATATATTGTACTTTATCACTAATATTATATCCTAAAAAAATTAGGTTTACAAATGCTTATTATGTTTACAAGGTAGTGACTTAGTCTGAAATGTTTAATAAAACAGCTCTGAATGAAATATATAGGTGAACAGATTTGGCTCAATATTTGGCAAGAAACTGGTCAATTTGGCTCTCTGTCACCCTTAATTAATGCATAACAAGTATTTATTAATGATTAATAAAGTGTTTAGAGGAATTAATAACGTACCTATAGACTATTTATTAGCCATCTATAAGGGGAGCATTATTGTAAAGTGGTACCTGCTTTTCAAAAGAAGATAAATTTGGACCCAACAAAGTTAAGTCAGGTCATCTCATCTGGATGTTTTTTTTTTTTTTGAGTCCTTCTTCCAAAGGACTTCATCAGTCCGAGAAGCCACAACAAGCTCAATCTCACAAACAGCATACTCACATAGTGGGCCAACCAGTTTGCTGGTGATAAGATGGTTTCTGGGACCTGCCCTCTCCCCTATCAAGTCCTCTGAGGCAGCCATAGCCAAAGTGGTTCAAAACATCAAAGTTCATGTTCAATAACCCAGATTAAAAAAAATCCAATAAAGTTATAATAATGTTGTTGGATTTTTTTTAACCTGGACTATTGAGAATGAACTTTAATAAATTTGGTCCAGTTTTTTTTTTTTTTTTTAATTATTATTATTAATTATTGTTTAAAGTGTGGTCTTTAGACCTGGACGATAGCCTCAGATGTTTTCTGTCACCTGCGCAGGTGTCAAAATAGAGCTGTACTGTTCTTTGGATTGACTGGAGACACCTACAACAAAATTTAGATGAGTTTGAAACAGGTTGGAGACATCTGTGTTGACTCTGCTTCTATTTTGTGAGAAAATTTGGGCAAGTTTTTTTTTTAATGCTCAAAACTCAACAACATTAAGAGCCTCTACAACTGAGGCAAGAAAACTGAGAACCCTGCAAATGTTTTGAAACACTTCAGTGACTTCCTCGCAAGTGTCTTTAGGCAACTTGTGTCCAACAATCTTAACCCAGGAAGATACCTTCAGAGAATATCATAATTCCCCAGCTGACTGATGCTGCATTAATATCTGACTTAGACTGTTGCACACACAATTATAACTGCCAGAGACAGACAGAGAGACAGAGAATCTTTATTGACATTGCACCGAGGTACAACGGGAATATGTACGCACAGTCGTCCGAAAGATGTGAAGCTGCAGCTAGAGTCAGCGCGGCCATCTCATTCCTTATCAGAATGTTAATCTTAGATATGAAAAAGGGAAAGAACCATGAGGGTAGATAGTGGTATTACAAAAAAGATCTTTCACATCTTGTC
>JARVLU010000952.1:13610975-13629280 GCA_031762415.1 Simpsonichthys santanae | reverse complement strand
TATGCAGTGACCGGGGATCGAACCAGGGACCTTCCGGTCCTGAGCCGGCTGCCCTGCCTCTACACCATCCCGGCCCCAAATGATATAGTACCCGTTGGGACTGTATATATCTCAATGAATGACCTCAGTTTAGAGAAATAATTTAATTCTGGACATTGACGAGCTAATGGCCTCGACCAAAGTGGACTTCTATCACACCAAAGAACTACAAACATTTCAAAGTTGTTCATAAGAATGCTCTTTTACAACATTATTTATCACACTGATTTTGCTTTACACAATTTTATTTCCCTTTACAGTTATTTACTTGGAATTACATGGGCATTTGCTAACAGTAACAGCAGCTAGCTGTAGCATTTTTAGTGCAGCCTGGGGTGCAGGGACTGCTGGACATAGACAACCCAGAAAGAAAGCAACAGGTAAAGATAAAATGATGGATGGATGGATGACAACATTATTAGATAGTGACAAATCTTTTTTGCATTCATTTAAGAAAAACAAATTATTGAACATTGGTTGCTGTTATTAGCAAAGCTGCAAGTTTATGATTGTATCATTGTTTGTTATTATTACATAAATGTTGCTTTGGTTTTGTAATTAAAGGCATCTTTTTATGATTCATTTCTGTCCTTTCCGGTACAGGAGAGCTGTTTGGAGTGAGCTGTACCATTCATTCTCACACATTCTGCTGTACCATTTAGCACAAAAACATTTTGCTCTAATCTACAATAGCTTAGAGAACTACAGTCTGGTAACACTCGGCCCGAGTAAAGGTAACACTGATCCAGAGCACCAGAGGCCGTCTATCTCCTTCATAAGCGGATACCTCGAGACAAAGTGCATCACATTCTGCCAAAGTTCTAGTTTACCTCACATGCATTTTGTTAAAGTTTATTTGTTTTGTTTTATTAAAGGGACATGGCATATTAATGAACATTACAGTAAATGTGCTACAGAGGCCGTAGTAGTTCGGTAGTCAGTGCTGGGGTTTTGTAATCCTGAGGCTGCGGGTTCGAGCCCAGGTTGCATCACATAGGGCATCTGTTGTAAAACCTTTCATGCAAGTTTGCTCGCTGTAGCGACCCCTGCAGAACGAGTCAGCTTAAAACAAAACCCGCAACATCTGTAAATGGGCTACGACTTGCCACAAGGAAACTTTCCCATCAACTCATCATCTTTTCCCCTGCAGTTCTCGGTCAGGTGTTGTGCTAACAGCCAGGAGCTCACACCGAGTTAACTAAATGATGTGAAAGCAGGTCAATGATTTAAAGCAGCCATTAGCTAGCTAATTACTTAGCTTTGAATGTGTTCATGAATTATACCAGGAATGATGAGAAGATCATAACAGCTTCCACTCAGGAATTTATGTCAGTTTCAAAGTGCTCAGAGCAGAGAGGACAAGTAATTTATGGGGATGATGAAAAAATTGCATCACTTTAATGTCACCTGTACTTTTGCTAAAGGTCTGTAAATGTAGAAGGAAAATAACTCAAACCCAAATAAATAAATAAATATAAACTCCTTCAAAAAGGTAGTACCCGGTACTACTTTTATGGGTTTTTTTTTGTTTGTTTTTGTTTTTTGCAAATGAAATGTGGAAGATAGGTGCATAAGCCTATTATCAGCACATTGCAGAACATAATACCAGCTTTATATTGTGTCATTTCCTTTTTGAGAGTTTTCCTGACCACTGTCACATATCTTCTCCTCTCATCTGCTCTTGGTTCATGGTTTGTAGTCACCTTGAGCAGTAGCTATCTGAGGAAAATACACTGTGACAAGTTTGCTGATGTCAAAGCCAGACCTAGTAACTGCAGCGTTGACATAAGGAAATTTCAGAGGAGTTCATCAACTTTCTAAGAGGTTACTGACAGGTCAGGATAGGCTACAGAGCACAGCTGAGAAAGATTATTTTCTTAACACGACCTGCATATTTTTAAACGCACAACCTCTAGAAGTTCTTCCTACTGTGTGCGTTTGAGACAGAGACGAGAGTCGGTATGTCCCAACAAGACACTGTGAGAACAAAAGTGTAGAAATGGAGCATGTGACTCATCAATGTGTCTGAATGTGGAGGAGTGAAGCCATGTGTGGGCAGACAAATTTGTTGACCAGCTGACTAAAGAGCAGCCTCACTCAGACAAACTCCTTTAGACACACACACACACACACATGCACGCACGCATGCACACCTGAGCCGAAATTAAACAGGAGAGCATAAATGAGGTGTTAAATATAAATATTAGTTACAAATGTTGTGCTTATGTTAAACTCTACATAAATTTATAATTATGCTTATTGATAAAGATGCTCTAAAACACTGAGGGAGTGGCAGCGCAGAGGTTAGAAAAGGCGAGGTTGTGATTGGAAGGTCAACTGGTTCAATCAGTCGGTTGCCAGTTCAAATCCCAGAACAGATAACAAAACTGTGGATGGGAAAGGTGAAGCACCCACATCTGCCTTTACCAACATTTGCCATATTCTGGGCCTTTGAGCAAAGTTGTTAACCTCACCCTGCTGCTCCCCGGGCCCTCTGTGTAGCTCAGGTGATCTGCAGTTGCGTCAAGGAGGGCACCCGGCGTAAAAACAATAGCCAAATCTTTGTGCGAGTTAGCACAAAGAAGTTAGCTGGAAGAAAACGAAAGATACCATATAAATTAATAATACTAAATTAAATTAGTTACATACTAGTATAACACTTTATCAATGAATATTGATGGTTAAATATTGCCACAACTGTTGAAACTGGGCGCCCACTTTGAAAAAGACACCTTGTGCATTACTATGAAATGAAATTTTACTGGTAAATATGGAGTTCTGGCACAAATTTACGTGTCCCCACAAAGCTTTGATCAGGTTTAAATTTATCTAGACTAAATTATAGGTTTCAAACACTTGGGATCAGGAGTTGGAACAAATTTTTTTCCAAGATGCCAAACAAATAAACTTCCTGCTAAACACCTTAAAACATTAGAAAACGTGAATTGAAGCCATTTCAACTGTTTAAAGAGTAGTTAAAGTGCTGATTCTTTTATGATCAAGAACATTAGAGGAATGTTGCTTTTACTGTAATTATGGATGCACCTGAAACAAAGTTAGTTCAGCATTAACTTACTGAAAAACTATACTTCTAGTAAGCCTTAAAGGATTTGTGCTTCAATTTTAGTCTTGGGCACCTGGCTTTCAGTAACACTTTTAATTATTTTGTTCATCTGTCCTTAGCAGAGGCAACAAGCCTGCAAAATGTGCTCAATCACATCCTGTTTTGATATTAATGTTCAAAGTTACAGAAAGTACAGCGACTTTTCTGTTGTCACATCTGTGAACTTCCAGAACGTTTCTGCAATGTTCCACCGACCACATAAAGTCCTGGCCAGGAAACAAAATACACAATTCAAGCCAAAGGCCTTTATAACCAAACTTATTCTGGACTAGACTATTTGCACAAAGTTGGTTTGAACTTTTGAATCTGAACTGAAGTCATACATCCACCACAATTCCTGCTTGGATACCAAAAAAGTTTAGATTTTTACACGATTATGGGCAACCTAAATGACATTGGTGAAAAACTAGGTCACAAATTCAAAGCAGGGCTAACAATTCACCCCAATTCCATCTAAATAAAACATCAAACCAACATTTAGGGTCCTCTGTAATTTTACATGGGTCTGTTTCCATTCCCAGCCCCCTACACTCCCCACTGTATGCTTGTATTTTAGAACAAAAGGCTAGATGCACAGTTAAGGCAACCTTTGTTCATGACTATGCAACCGTGTAGACATCCAATCAAGAGGCCAGTACCAAACCCTCCCACGCTGCATCCGCCACCTCTGCACATCCCACGATGTATTAAAATTAGAGTTCTTTGGCAAACTGCGACGTTGACAGATCACCGGCTTTATATTGTAAAACAGCATCTTCTTGAATAAAAAAGCTCCCATTTTGATCACATCATTATTTTCTACCCTGCTCAGAAAGCTCGCTAATTTCAACCCACAACCGCAGTGACAAATACAGCAAAAAACCAGTTCACATGGCCCTGAGCATGTAGGCAAACACAACAGCAGCAGATAGGAGAATGACTAATGTTTATACTGCACTGTGTTCCTATTGAAGCTTTAAACCGGCTGCTCCTCCTCTCCGCTTTTCCAGATGAGAGCCACATGTTGAAGCAGGGGCGAAGCCGCTTTAGCTTTTGCACCTGAGTCACACTGACCACAGGCCTTCTCTTCTTCCTCCCTAACAAACTGTGTGGAAGATCCAGAGAGCTGGGAGACTTGTGGATGGAAGCCCAGAGCAATTTATTTTCCTGTCTGCTTCAGGCTGGGCCCTGATTGAAGATTCTTTGTGAGGAATGTTTGGAATCCTGATTTGAAAAGCTAATCCTCTCTGAGTCTCTCTTGATTCTATAAATACAACACTGGATGTCAATAGACTCAATCAAAAATTGCTAAAATCGTAACTCTCATTTTTTTTTCATATTAATATCACATTGGTGCAACTAATATCTAAAAAAATGACTAGATAAGATTAGAGTTTTTGTGATTTTGCTTTCTGATGGAAATACATCACCTGGAGAAAAAAAAACTGGATTTCTCAAAGCAAATAAACTATGAATGAATGAATGAATGTAAAAGAGCAGTGAAGTATTAATTACGTTTAAGTAAACCCCAAGCTATTTAACTCTTACTGATGCTGTGAGCAGCTACTCATACGCAGTATGCAAGATGGCTGTTTTAAGGAACCATTGCTCTTTAGATGACAATGTCAAGGTTTGTTGGTCTCAAATTTTAAATACCGGTAAGCAGTTTAGGGACATATGGATAGAACAATACAAAATCTATACCCTAACCCATATGAGACTCATTGGGACGTGATAACAACGACTTTACATTACAATCTGACTTTCCAATTATCAATACAATAACTTGGTGTCAAAATAACTTGATTGCATACTGTAAGCTTAATCAGTTTGGCTCAAGATGGAGTAGAGGCAGGGCAGCCGACTCAGGACCCGAAAGTCCCAGGTTCTACCCACATCTCGTGGTGTCTCTGAGCAGGACACCCTATCCCCAGTTGCTCCCCGGGTGCTTTCGATAGCTGCCCACTGCTCCACCTGGGGGTGGATGGGTTAAATGCAGAGAGCCAATTTCGCCATTGTATGGGAACATACAAAGATGACAATACATAACACATTATTATTATTATCATTACTATTATTATTACTATTATTATTATTATTATTATTATTATTATTATTATCATCATTATTATTACCAATGACACAACTAAATGGAAAATTACCACAGTCCAGCAAAATTTGACTGTGTGACTATTTTTGATGGTTTTAGATCAAGCATTGTAATAAAGCTTCTGGAACAAGAACATAACCAAACCATTGCTCAAGGACAACTGACTTGTGGTGCAATCATTTGTATTCAGATGTCGGAAACGTCAAATGTAAAGTCCTTAAAAGTCAGAATGTCAGATAAGAAAATCCAAAATTCCTGACCAGCTCCAACCTCAGTTTCCAATATGACTATATTGTGTGTGAAAAGTTGAGAGAATAAACTGTGTGTGGAAATATTTTGGATTCCAACAGAAGGACGGCTCAACAGACAAAACTCATGCCACATGCAACAGGTGCCAGTGTGAGTTCAAATACTCAGGAAACAGAACAAATTTGTCTGTTCACCTGAAGAAGAAACACGACATTGATAACCATGTTATGAAAGCTCAATATCTATTTTTGTTTCTTTACAACTGAAAGGTAATCAGGGTACTTTTAAGTTAACCGGTTTAAAAATGCACTTTAAAATGAGAAATGTGAGACTATACTGAACAGGTCATTTATTTATTTTTCATTAATTAAGAAAAAAAAGTTTTTTTTTTTATTGAAATGCCTGGAGCCGGTCATAGAAATAAAATGGTTAAATCATATTTGAATTGTTTTTGTTCATTTAGTTATATATAAATGAGATGGGCATTTGACATCGCAATGTATCGATCGCAGACTTGTGAATCGAATAGAATAGAAATCGTATTGTGACGGACTTTGTGATATCGAGACAAATTGTATCGTCATACAAACAAATCAATACAATATATCATGGTAAAGTTGGTGATTTACACCCCTATTGGTTTGTATCTCTGTAATCCAGTCACACATACAACATTTTTCAACCACTATTACATGTTTTATAGTGTTTCAGTGCTTAGAATTTAAATAAGTTCACCATTATGACGTACAGTATACTGCTTACCCTAACTGTGTCACTGAGCAAAATAATAAGAAAATTCACTGGCTTTTTATGCATGTGAAACACAGTTGTGCCATTCCAAGATCCGAGTCCCTACTTTGAAAATGTAAAATAAGGATGCTGAATATACAAACAACTGGAGAAAAATATCAATAGAATAGCCTGAATAACTGGGTCATTATAAAGCATTTAGTCTGCACCTGAGCTATAGTGACTGGGTCAAGCAGCCATCACCGAGGCTAAATCTAATTGCTAACGTGCCAAGATTTACCTTTACCATGCCTTACTATGTTAAACAACTCAACAAAGCTGTGTCAGCTTTTAACACTTGTTGAGATAATTTAGTCAGAGCAACAGCGTCAAAACCACCTACTTTTTCATCACAGCAGCTTCTAAGCTGCTGAAATGACGTGTACGATCTCTGAATCATCGGAAAGTCAACAGCGGACATAGCTTCACAATAATTAAAACTATGCTGGACTACAAAGCAGGTATTTTAGTTCTCGAGAAGAAGACTTTATTTTGAAGAATTTCAGGGAACAATTTCAATTTAAATACCCCCACTGAAAACAAATCACAACCATTTGATGCTGTGTCCCAAATCAAAGCCAGTGTATCATAGCTGAAAAATCACTAACCATTGATTATACAGAGCATGTGAGAAACTACAGTAGGAACCAAAAAACTCTTTTAAAAAAAAAAAAAAAAAAAAGCTCAACTTAAAGAAAATCTGGTTGAATATACTCCCGAGTTGATGAAATAAATGTTTCCCTACAATACACAAAGGCATCTTGCAATCAGTGCATCCAATGTTACATCTTTTTTTTTTTCTTAACAGCATGCCCAGCAGGTAAAAAGAACACTTGATGATGTTTTTGTCTGGCTTTTATTATTCATCTCCTACTGTGACTCTTCGCCTGCCTTACATGATGAAGATGATCACCTCCAACCGGCTAATACCCCTCATGATATTTCTCAAATTAACTCTCTGATGAGGAAAGATAATCTGAACATTTTATCAAAAGGCCACACCAGTTTCCCACTCCTCTGTCAGCGTGAAGCTTCTTACCTAAGCTGAACTTTTGAGAAGAACCTAGAATCAAAATACAGTACGTACTTTAAACCACCAGAAACAGCACATTGCTCTCTACTACAACTTTGTGACGTCTCTCTAGAAATAAAGTGTAATAATTTGTCTTTGAGCCTTGAGTTTGCATCAGTCTCACGCAGGAAACTATATTTTAAATTCCTGTTTGTTTGCATCACTACTAACAACAGTGCACTGTTTCTTTTTAAATGAAGCCTGAGTCATGGCTCCCCTCCCCCGCAGATTCCCAGCAAAGTAGCAGCAGTGGGTCAGCCGAAGCAATGGCAGACCCGAGGGCGAGGATCATTATAACATGGCTGTGGTAATTAGAAGAACCACTGAACCATTGGTTAAACTGAAGTATTGCGTTTTATCTGCTCTCAACGAAAGACTCATATCGTGATTCCTTCCGTTTATTTTGTTTCAAAGACACTAAACCCATACTGCAAGTGTTCAGAACGACTGTTAAAAAAGAAAAAACATGCCATTTTGGCAAAATATGGGGAATAACTGCTGCGGATTAACGGTAAATAGAATGGGTTAACAGCAGCTCAGTCTATATATAGGCTGTGTTTTGTGTGGCTTTAATGAGAATTTCATTACAATTTGAATATGCAACACAGGAGGATATACCGGTGCAGCAAACCTCTGTGAGGCAAACTGAAAGGCCTCTTTCATAAAATTTAATTGGGAAACATTTAAACTCAGTTAACATCCAATACAAAGTAATATAACGTGACCCTGACTGCATCCTGTTACAGCCTGCAGACGTCACGAAAGTGCGCATTGCAAAATGTGTTTTAAAATGTCTCCTGTAATTTTGGCTGTAGGACAGTTTTGTGAAACCAGGTCTGCTTCAGAATGAGCAGTTGTTTTTCTTACCAAGAAGAGCTTGGAAAAGCTGACTGCCCAGGATAGCGGACACTTTGTCCACACTGGTCTTCAAGGCCTGTTCGTCTGGGCTGGTCAGGTTGGCCTGGTACTGTCTGAGCAGCCCCACCGCCCTCTCTGTGTCTGCATAACAAAATATATGCACTTACTGAAAATGGCAGCAGTACAACAAGAACACATGATACTTCTATAGCTATAAACTGACATTAACGTGATTATATTCAATTCAGTTTATATAAGGACTTCAGTGCAAGACCCCAAAAAATAAAAAAATGAAGACTTTACTATAAACTAATCAACATTTTAGTTGTTAACATAAGCAAATTGTGGGGGGAAGGGTTCTGTGATTTAAAACTTCTTGTACTGTATTGTCAATTAACTGTATCTGAAAATTGAGAACAATGTCTTGCACAACTGGACAGTTTCATTCAAATAGATTTTCACTTTTTTTTTTTACTTTTTCTGTATTGAATGGTTGGATGGATTTATCTCAACTCTACAATTTACAGAAAAAATGCATTAAATGTAGGCATATCCTTAAATGCCTATACATGTATAATGCCAATACTTCATCATCTTCTTTCAGTTGGTCTCCACGAGATCATTCAACCTCCTCCATCCCACTATCATCTGCATCCATCTCCTCTTAAGTCTTTTTCCTGGCAGCTGCATTTCTAACATTCTTCGACCAATATACCCACGGTCCCTCCTCAAACCATCTCAGTCTGACCTCTCTAACTTTATCTCCTAGTTGTTCAACCTGTGCTGTACCTCTGATGATCTCATTCCTAATCTTATCCATACATGTCACTCAAGCAGCATCTCTACATCTTCAGCTTTGTCACTTCCAGTTCTGTCTCCAATACAATATGGTTGGTCTCACCACCGTCTAAAAAAAGGGCAGAGAATGCATAAATTGTGTTTTAACCCAACAAAATAAATTGCATTCTATTTTCTTCTTTGTGTTGTTGAACCCAGAACACATGGTAGAAATTATGCTCATCACAAAAGTAAATTCAAGTGTTCTACATTATGAACATTATAGTCAAGGGAAAGTCCCTGTAAAAATAAAACTGCTGCCCAGAAGTGGTTAACTTTTTTCATTCCCTGAGGGGAGAAAAGTCAGCTTCCTCCTGGGAGTGCAGCAGAGGTTAAGCCTTGCAACAACAATGAGCATTAACCTGAACATGTTAAAAACCGTGATTTATTTACAGTCAAAACAAACGGCATGAGGGCGTTCAGACCTGATACTCACCATATTTATGCACCATCATGGCGTGCGACTCGAAAAGTCAACTATTTGAGCTATTTTAGGACGAACTGATCTGAATATCCACAACTAACGCGCTTGCTTTTTTTTAAAAATGGAAAATAAATCTTGAGTTTTAAATCCAGTGGCAAAACGCTGCCATTTTGTCAAAGCTACAGCTTCGGCAGTCACCAATATGATCCACAGCCGCTCAAAAATGTGGCAAAAAAGAGACTGTTTACTTCATTTTAACTTTCCAGAAGTTCTGGGGCTTGACATTATCCTCCTCCCCTCACATGCCTCGCCTTTTCGTGGTAAAGAGGTCCGCTGACCCAGCCTCACTGAAACGGTACCACTAAAAAACATACAAGCTATGTCACTTGAAGGCACTCTCGCTTGTCCGTTGCGCTATCAACGTTAGAAATAATATTTTTGTGAGGTTTGTGTTCGTTAATTTTATTACTTTTTAATCAGCAAGGTCATTTTGTTTACATTCTTTTGAAATGTGCGCCATCTTGTGGTGCGTTCAGGTGATGCTTAAAAAAATCCACCGACTTTATGATTCAGAATGGTTAGCTCACTGGATGAAACCGTTTTCTGATGAGATAGCTCAAGTTATTCAACTTTAATTGCTACTGCAGGTGACAAGTTTGGGGAAAATAAAGTTGCGACATGCTAGCAGTTTAAATAAGTTTGCTTACCGGTGCTGTTCAGCCGGCTCCTCATCCCTTCTCGAAGCTAATGGATGGAGACTACATTAGCTGCTACCATAGCAGCTACAAGCACAACACACCCAAATCTCCACACAACGGTCGGCGTTCGAATTGGATTGTGGGAAATGTAGGAAAAATGTATACTGTAGACAAAAATCTATCTTCAGCATATTTTTTAATTAACCAAAAGCAGTCAGAATTTATTTTTCTTTTTTGTTCCTGCTTTTCTAATAGTAAATATCCCATTATAACAAGTCACTATTAAAATTATATTTAAATTGGGTTATTTTCTATAATTTTTGTTTTCAGAAGTTCAAATTAAAAATATTATAAAGACTACATGAAATTACAAGAAGCCACTGTACATAAGCATTTGCATATCAAAAAAATCCAACATTATAAAAATAGCTATTCTTCCCAAAATATAAGATTGTTATAATTACAAAAACAAACCGATTTTTTTTTTGTTTTTGTTAATTACTTTGTAGTAGTTTTTTTTTTTATACTTGTGTATTTACAAAGTGCAATAATCCCATGTATGTAATAATCACCTGTTTTAAACTGGCACAGCATAAACACAAATGAGCAAATTCATAAAAAAATGTTTTTATATATTTTACAACAGGAGAAATTGAGTTGCAAACATGTACATGTATATAAAAATTTGTCATTTGTGTTTAAAAATTGTGTAAAAATGAAAGAAAGCAACAATACAGAGTGTCGAGGTGAATTGGGCTATCCTTTTATTCTTAATACTCTGTTTTTCATTTTGTTGTAACATATGTTATTTTTTTTATGCTATTTCTATGATGGGGTGGTGATAAAACAGTGGGTTCACTACCCAGTCCTTTAATAAAACAGAGTAATAAAGTTGGTTTTAAATTACTTTTAGTTATTTTTAAAATCTCAACACATTTAGCTTGAGAACCATTTTCCATTTATGCTGGTGCAGACATATTATTTGCTAAAAAAACAAACAAACAAAAAAAAAAACAGGGAGAAAGTAAGGGGAAAAAACATTTAAGAACTTTTAAATCCCATGTCTGGACCAACAGCAGCATCCTCCCGAGGTTTACCAAGGATTTCAAAACAAAGCATCATAAACAATGAATATGGAGTTTATGCAAAAACAGAAATCATGTTTATTTATGTCAAATTTACAGTTTTTTTTTTCACTCTTCCTTTGAGACAACAGATGGCAGCAGAGTTATATGAACAAACACATGACAACGTTTAAAATCTGTTATTTACTGGTAATCTGGCTCAAATTGCAGATGTATATTTCCTGCTGTGGTTAAAAAAAATAAGTTTTTCTATAACTGTCAAAATGCTGAGAGAAAGTGGCTCAGATTTACAGTGTTATTAGAACCTCACATTGTATATTTTCAGTTAAACAGATGAACAAATGGAAAAATATACATCCATGAATGAGAAAAAAGATAAAATCACATTCTTGGTTTCACAGCTTTCTAACAAAAATATGACAGAAACATGTGAACTCCTTCCTTGATGGAGCACCAAACAGTTGTGATGGAGCAGAAAAACATAAATGGGCGCTTCAATTGTGGAAAAATCTGCTGCTGAAGACCGTCAAACTGCATTCTGGGTAAGAGAAAAGGTTTCTTTCCCATCATTATTGTTGTTGTTGTGTGTCTCTGTCAAAAGTTTAAAGGGGGGGGGGGGGGGGGAGGAGTTACTTATGTGGACCTTGTTGATGATAAAATATATGCAATTTAATTTATAAGGCAGTCATAAATGCCATATTATAACCTAAATATAAAAATAAAACTAAGTTTAAAACTTTTATTTTGCCGATTAGAAATGAAACAAGTTCTTATGATTATTCATGAACATAAAACGGTTTTCAAAATGTATTGCTTTAATCAGATTGTTTAAAGATGTTCAAGGAAAGTCCTTCAATTTAGTAATATCAATTCATTTATTTGGAAAATAGTCTGTATATTTAAAAAATTAAGCAGATTGTCAGGGATTAGCGATACTCTGGAAGTATAAATTAAATCTGTCGTACCTTGTTTGTGACAGGAACAGGGCATTTTCCTGGCAGAAAACATTGAAAACAAGACATCAGTTCACCTATCATCACCATCATCAATATTAATATTAAACCAAAAAGAGCAAACATTTCTCTGCTTAACTTACCGCTGAAGAATGTAGAGACACATCATTATCAAAATGGCTAAAACATCCACTATAATCCATTTTGTTTTGTAGTCAAAAGGCGACTGAAACACACATGCATGCAGGGTCAAACTGCGTCTCACACATTCTAAAAGAAAAAGCTGCAAACGCTGCATGCTTGATCAATGAAACCAAGAGGAAACAACCAGCTTTGTATGTGTGTGATGCTCACCATGACCCAGTCAGGATGCTTCATGTCCTTCAGGAGGTGGCAGGAGTTGGTGGTCACAGAGCTGGCTCCTGCACACCACAGCACAGAGAAGAGCCAGCGCTCATTAACTGTCCAAAGGTTCACTGAAATGTTCTGGTTCCGAAGTTCCCTGTCAGCAAATCAGATGAGGTCATCAGTATGTTCATTTCTTTATGGGGAAGTATGTGTTTGTACTTGTATATTAAAACCACTTTGCATTATTGCTGGTTGTGTTTTGTGACATTTTTTTAATCTAAGGTCTGCAGCAAAATGTGGGTGGGATGTGTCATACTAGCTTCTACCAGTGAACTCAAGTTTCCATCAGATGGAGAGTTTAATCCAGCTCGTGTTGTTTTTGTGCTTTTGGGTGTTGCTCTTCGTCTGTAAAGCACTTTAAATTATGTATATGTCTGCTTTATAAAAAGCAGAGATGAGCTAATGTGGCTGATGAATGTGCATGTGCACCGACTACTTGTGTGCAGAGATGCAGAAAGTGTGTTTAAAATTTCATGGTGGTCTTCAACAGCACTCTTGGTTTTTTTCTTTGTTTTTTTTTTTTGTTTGTTTGTTTTGTTTTTTTGTAGATATCTGTTCTGCCATGCATTTAATGCTCTTCACATCTGCTCTGATATTTTTGTTCATGCCAGTGAAGTTTTACGAGTCATTTCTGGAAGCTTTTTGAGTTTACTGGTTTTAGATTTATTTTTCCCTTTGTGTTGGTTTCTTGTTTTTTTTCTGTGCGTTTCGTTTTTTGCCCAGTTTTTCCATATGCCACCTCAGTGTCTCCTCCTCACCTGCTGCACCCACCCACCCTCACATGTTCCCAGTTGTCATTTTGCTCAACTCTATTCATCAGCCTCTGTCCATGTGTAGTTTGACTCCACCTTCAGTCTGGCATAGTGCATGCTTCGTGCCATGTCTGAGTTTCTGCAGTGTGGCCTCGAGTTTGCCATCTTGTTTTCTAGTTGCACAAAGCACACAACACGTGTCACCACTTGGAGTATGTGCTAAGGATGACTCTCAGCTACCACCACACAAAGTTTTAGTTCAATATCTTCAAAATGGACTGATTCAGAGTTATGTGTGCTAATGTCAGCTAGCTGTGGTGGCCATTTTGAATTGGGCTGACTCCACATTTTAATCAGCTGTCAATCATCCAGTTATCACTTTCTGAAAGTTTTGTTGAAAGCACGTGTTCCAAGCATGTTGACACCAGCTTGCACTTTTCCTTTATACTGTAGGTGTACAGGAATCAACAAATGCGCCCTTCGTATTTGAAGCACCTTGACTTGTCACCTGCACATGTAAACGGTGTCAGTAATATGTTTTAATCAGCACAGGCATGTGGACAGCCTGTTAGAGGAAAGAAGGCAGCAGCAACCGTCCACGTTGCTACCGTACTGCAATGTGGTTTTCTTCCAACCTGTTGCAACACTGACTTTCATTCCTCACTTAAGTGTATTATTGTTGATTCCCTCATCCGTTTAATAAAACCCTCAGATCGGGACATTTCAGCAGTTGAATCTGCATTCCCTGAAGGACGATCTAACATGTAAATAAAGTACCAGCACTGTGTCTGGGCATGATGCACATGCTGCTAATTACCATAGCAGTGCGTGAACCTTGTGGCAACAGTTCTGTGCAGATTTTATGGAGGCATTTTTTTTTACTGTTCTTTACCTGATTTCCTCTGTACTCAAGTCGTTGTATTTCATGTTTAAGTGGCGTCCTCCTTCATCAATCATCGCACTTTTATTTTTGTATATCTGGATGAAACGTGGAGCTTTTTGCTTCGCGTAGCTTCTGTTCTCTCGAGGTAACCAGTAAATCTGTGAAAAGAAAATGATGCTTTTAAAATGTTTTTGATTGGCATGTCTTCATCAGAATCCACACAAAGGATTGGACTTACCAGTTGCTGGTCAATGCCAGAATTTAAGATGTCTTGAACTACGATCTCTGCGTCTTTTTCACCAGAACTATACAAGTCAAAGATCAATGAGATGGAGTGATTTTTGGCGAGCTGAAGGAGACTGAGCAGTGAGGGTATGGTCTGACTCCTGGCTGTTTCTTTCTCCTCTTCTGACAGCAGGTGCACTGTATGAAAAGGATCTGTCTGGAAAACCAGATCATTTTGTGAGCCTATATCTTGTTTCTAATTTTTCAAAATAAGAGCATGTCTATTAGCACAGTCCTCACCTCTATGAACCATTCACCTGCGTTCAGAGTCTGCAGTTCGTTCAAAGTCACAGAATTGCTTTGGAGGAAGGACGTGTGGGGGAACTTCTTTTTTACGTCTGTCGTTCTGTCCAAAAACCCGCCATCTTTGTCGTGCATCAAGAAGGCATATCCGTCTTTACTACAGTAAAGAACACAAAAAATATAGCATCAAGAACTAAAGGACGTGGCGATCCGTGAAGGAATGCACATCACTCACCGTCTTCCATGTTTCAGATCAAATTATGAGATTGTTAAAGCTGCCTTAGTCAAATCTTATGCACATTCCCATGCGATGTTGTGCGATGTCACACTCAAAGTATGTGTTGTGAATGACTCTCAGCTACCACCACACTTAATCTTAACTCATTATCCGTAACTCCGACTGAGTTATATAACGTGTTTATGGTTTTTTTTTTAAGGTCACTTGGCTGTGGCAAATACAAAACTTGATCTAACATGTTTAAAACTACATCCAGGCAGTTTGTACTATGTACTGTATTTATTTTCTGACCTGATGCAAAACTGCCACCTACTTTTAAGTTATCGCTTTATTGTGATACCAAATGTTTACTAAGCAACTTGGACAGTCACTGAATGACTGAATGATCTTAAAGGGGGAAACTTTGTCACCCTACCTGACTTGCACATCTGTCTCAAACGCTGTCACGCCACACTCAACGCTCTTGCGAAACGACATCATGGTGTTTTCTGGAGCACACTGAGTGAGAACACAAGAGAAACACTCTGTGTGTGTCATGAAGCTGCGCAGACACGTTAAATGGTGCTTTTATATGACCCGGCTTTAGCATGCACTTCTAAAACTTTGATTTTGCCTGAAAATATAACTAACAAACTATGACACAGACTATTTCCTGGCTAATCCACGTCATTCTGTGAGCTTTCTTAACCTGTTGGAAGCATCAAAAGCAATACTTCCAACGCAAACTACAAAACCTGTGATTGCAACACATGTTGCCTGCAGCACGCGTCTGCACCTCTTACCCAATCCATACCAGAAAACGCACCACGCTTATTTTTTAGAGCGCTGGTTGAACAGAATGCTCACCATCGGAGCGCCTCTGTGGCCGATGAGTTTTGGTTTTTCAGGTAAATTCTCCTTATTTATCAAGCAAGGTGAGTTGATGAGCAGAGGACAAAGGAAGATGGCAGCTGACACAACCAGAAATACCACTGCTATCAGGAACTTGGATCCTGAAAAACAAAGAAAAAAATATTTATTTATGTTGGATCAGGAATGCATGTCGGTTGTGCACTTCTTTCTTCCATTCACTATTCTTCTTTTTAATGTGCTTTAAAAGTAATCGAGGTAAGGAAAATTAAATACTGTATACAGTAAATGTTAATTGTGAGGTTGGTTTGCTTGTGTCAATCTACATTCCGTATCATTTTGTTTCCCACAACCACCTCCTGTCACTATTATCTATTCTTTATTGTCTGTTATCTGTTATCTTTGCTACAAGATCCTTTATCTCTGAACTGACCTGTAATGTTTATTTCAGACTTGCAAATATAAACACAAGCCGATTTACTGTTATCTTTATGGATTTATAAGAAAAACTTAATAACTGCTTTCATATTTTAACATTTATGTAAATATGTATACAGTAGTCCCTTGTTTATCGTGGGGGATTCGTACCATGAAGACCCACGATAGGTGAAAAATCACAAAGTAGGCATAATAGTACAAGTAGTAGTTTTTGTTATTATATATACCTGTGTATGAAAAGGTGTTTTAAACCCTTCCCACATTCTTCCAATATTCTGAAAAAAAAAAAAGTTTCTAAACTCTATAAATGATGTAAAAGAGCACAGAATGTCATGATTTCAGCTCCCTGCCTCATCAGCTCTTTGCCACCTGCAAGCGCTCTTGGCCACGCCCACTCCTCCACTCTACACAGTGAACAGCTGATCAGCTGCAGCAGGAAGTTTATCCTGGAGCAGTATGAGTAGCACAAATGTGCAGCAGGTGCTAAATAATTTAAAATAGTTTATTTTAAATAAAAATTCCAAGTTGCTTGGGCTGGTTAAAGAAAGAAGATTAGACGTGTGGATTGTACGAGTGCTTCTCCATACAAATAAAAGGCAAATAATATGCTAATCAGCAACGCTCGATCAGTTTAAACAACTTTCACACAACCTTGGATGAAGCAAACACAACATTCATGAAACAACAGGCTTTTCCTCAAAAAAGTACAATTTTAGGCTTGAAGAAATAAAGAAATTGTAGTAAAAAATATAAACCAAGAGTGACTTTACGTCATGGAGGAGGATGCAGCAGAGTTGATCTGTTATTAAATTCCCTGGAAGTCTTGTATAACCAATTTTCACGCAAATACCACTAAAACTGTCCTGTTTTATGTTTTGGTTTCGCTGCAGCATGACAGATCATCGTTGGAAAGAAAGTTGCACTTAAAACAGTCTGAGCTGCAACAAAAGCTGCTGCTTTCTGATTACTGTATAAATCAATAAGCATGACTACTTTACATAAAGCAACATGTTTGGTAGATGAAAATTGTTTAGTTTAAACAAAACTTGTTTGTCTGGGTCAGGTATAATTCTGAGTGATTATTTAATACATCCTGGTATTACTGAGTGATTAAGTCAAAGACTTATTCTTGGAACTGTCATCTTATGTCTGAGAAAACATTGCATCTATTCAGAGTTGCCTGTGAATCATGTCTTTGGAGTAATACTAAAGAGAAAGCTGTCTGACGTACCGTTCCTGGCCATGCTGAAGGTGTGGAAGACAAAGGAGCTGAGGAGAGTTAAGGCTCCAACGGCTCCAAACTGCAAGAAAGGAGCTGTGACCTGCCGAGACACCAACACCAACACACACAACCATTATAAATAACTTTAAATCTGGTATGAAACTTAATTTGTTGCACAATCTGTATTTTCACTGTACCTGGAGGGAAAGAGGAACAATCGGCCATTCCCGTTTCCACCCGAGATGGATTCCTGCGACCCCACAGACGACTAAAATCACACCGAAACCGAGAAAGATCTGCACAAAGAACAAGTAAACTTACTTATCAGTTACTTTACTTGAACAATTAATATCTTACTTGTCACTGATAGTTCCTTGAACAGCCTTAGCTTTTAGAAACGGTGTGAATCTGAACAGCTAATATCTGCTCTGAGCTTGGTTAAGACCAAAGTGGATTGTTGCCAACTTAACTTCAACCCCCAGTTTTTTCACTTCATACGAGCTCAATCTTGTAAACCATTACACTCACTCAATCAATCAAACTTTATTTTCCATGACGTTCCATGAAATGGAGACAATCTTTGACATCTGACTCATGCATACAAAACAACACAAGTTAAAAATGCCATAAAACTATTAAAAAGCTTTGCTATAATCAAAACATTACAAAATACATGAAAAACAATGGTTTGTCAAGGCTGGCTGGTAACATCAACAGAACTGTGGCTGATCTGTACAAGAGCTCATGGACTAATCTCACTGCTTTGACCT
>JARVLU010000952.1:13572461-13582742 GCA_031762415.1 Simpsonichthys santanae | reverse complement strand
AGACTCTCTCACTGGTACATTTTCATCTTTAAATCACTTCTTGGTCTGCTGCCTTCATACATCTCCTCCTACATGTCGCTACATGAGTGCAGCTACAACGTGCGCTCTCAGGACATTATTACATGCAATGTTCCCCCAGTGTGGACTGAACTAGGCAAAAGGGCATTCTCCTACGCTGCTCGTTTCCTGGAATATCTTGCAAAAAGATCTGAAGCGCCCGACCTTGACCTCTCTACGGGACTTTAAACTGCTGTTCGTGGCACAAACCAACACAGACATGTTCTTGTTTTTAGTTTTCTACATCACCCTATAATGTAGCTGTGTTTAGTTTTTTTAATATCATTTCTTCTATTTACTTTTCATTGTATCATTTTTTTTAATGATTGTCTACTGTTGTCATCATTCTTTGTTTGAATCAGGTCTCTCGTGAATGAGTCCTCGAGGCTCAATGAGACTAACCTGTATAAATAAAGGTTGAATTGAATTCAGTTATATCCACATTGCTCCAGGGCCTGTCTTGTGTGGGGTTTCTCCTTCTGGGGACGCTGTCTGCTGCAGAGTCCTGATGACTAACGTGCTCCAGAGGGTGATGGGAGTCAAACTGCAAATACCGGTCTGTGTGTGTGTGTGTGTGAGTTTGTGAGTGTGTGGGTTTGTTGTTGTTGGATGTCAACAACAAACTGATTGATCCACTATGAGAAGGTGTTATTAAGACCAAGTTTATTGCAGCTCCTCAGGCTGACCAAGTCTTATGGATTACAGATGAAACATTTCAACAAGTTTTTACATTTTATTTATTTTTTAATCTGACAACTTTGTTAAATTTTTCTACTTGGATTAATGAGCATGCATCAGGATTACAGCTAAAGTTTTATAGTCATCTTGCGCCATCAGAAGCGTATATTTTTATGTGTTGTGAACGACTCTTAGCTGCTATGACAGCACAATGTGGCTTATCTGTAAAGATGAATAGTCTTTTTTGTGTTGGCTTAAGTAATTTACCTGTGGCAGCCATCTTGAATTGGATCACTCACTTGTAGAAGTACAATAACTTTCTGAAATTTGTATTTAAATCCATCCAGTGGTTCATAAGATATTTTGCTAACAAACAGTTTACTTCAACTTTTGAGTAAAAATTTCACACAATGAATGAGTAGCACTTAGACACCTACACCAAATTATAATGCAAAATCTGTAAAATGGGTTGAACTGAAGCCATTTGAGTTTTCAGTGGCGTGCCTAAAAGTTTTATTAAAATTCATCTAGTGGTTCATAAAATATTTTGCTAAAGGACAATTAATGATTGGCAAAACTTTCAACATAGATCTTGTACAATCAATTATAAACATGTGTTGGGGATATTGCTCAACTACGGCCACGCTAAATTGTAAGTCAATACTTGGAAAACTGAATGTTAGAGCAATTTATTGTGTTTGCTAAGTTTTTTTTTTAGCCGTGGTGCTCATATTGAATGTTTTGAAAACTTTATCCCAACAAATATCTGTCTCTTTTAGTGGCCTTCAGTTTAGATTTACTCCAAACTATTATGGGAATTCCTTTAAAATGATATCAGAATAAATGCTGACTGGTTTAGTCATCTCTGATTTGATTAGTCATGATGTTCTGGTGGCAAGAAGCCCGAGTATGGTAATTCACAACCTCCTCTGATCAGTCCACGGTTATTTTATATAATCATTGCTTTTTGTTGTCCAGTCACTCACATAACTCCCAATGTTCAGTTTGTTCTCAGCTACAGTACTGTTACACAGCCAGGTACCTCATGTACACTCAGTGTCGCCTGCAAGGATCAAACTTTGGTTCATGCCTTCAAAAGTTGTCACACGCCCTGAACGTTCATAATTCTAAGTCAGCAGCTTATATAATGCAAACTTTTAACATTCTGCCCCACCTTTCTGTTGTAAAACTTCATGACATTGTCTTAGCGAGTAGTTTCGCTGTACTCTGCTGACGTTTGTCGCACACCTACCGGTACATGACGGCTTTTCACATTCAGTCCAAGTGATTTAATTGTGTGAGCGTGTCCTATTGTACCAATAAAGAAAGACGTCACAGATGTTGCATTTCAGTGAAATATCTTTATTTTATTGATAGGCCTACACTTGTGTTTCATTAACTCTCCTTTTTATACATAAGATAGTAATAGTACATTATTCACACAAACGTTGCTAAACACGAGTAGACATCATATTT
This sequence comes from Simpsonichthys santanae, assembly GCA_031762415.1. Taxonomy (NCBI): domain Eukaryota; kingdom Metazoa; phylum Chordata; class Actinopteri; order Cyprinodontiformes; family Rivulidae; genus Simpsonichthys; species Simpsonichthys santanae. The sequence goes on along the minus strand of JARVLU010000952.1, from coordinate 13,580,531 downwards.
CAAATAGACAGACACAATCCAGAGTAGCACAAAGCTGCGTATTTAGTCAGTGACAATAGAAGAGCTGTGTATGAGAGAATGTTTGTTCATTATGTAATTACTTAAAACCGTCAAATTCATTGTTTTAAATGCTGATATTTGAAAACAAGCAACAGTAAATGAGCACAGTTGCTCAGCGTATTAGTTTGTGTTAAACTACTGGCATGTGTGTGAAGGGTCAGCCTGTGAATATCACGTAACACAGACATCACCATGTATAAATGCTGCCTTTACGTTGAGCCCTAGAAAAAAAAAAAAAAAAATAAAATAAAAAAAAAAAAATAAAATAAAAAAAGCGAAACAATAAATAAAATAAACTTTCAACATGCTCGATAGCGTCTGGAGATTTGGTCAAGCGTACAATGTCATCTGTAAGTTATAAAATAAATAAATGCATAAAACGGGCAAAAAGCAACACAATAAAAGATAATGCAAGTAACTTCTCTGCATTTAAAAAAAATGGCATAGCAAGGGTTTTAGTAAGCGTCAGCTGCATCTGAGGACATCTATCCAACAGCTCTACAGAACAACTAGTGAAGCCATGAACCAGTCAGCAGGCTCCTTTGATATTTTACAACATTGTGGCTTGATTCAGTGCACGACATGGTGAACAAACAAGCAAGGCATCTGTGTTTTTATCTATAGATTCCTGCATGGTGAGCATGCTGCTTGGTATGTTTAATCAACACAAACTGTCAGCAGCCGGGTGGCTACAGCACGTGGTGACGACTCTCTATCAAAGTGAAAAACAATGGGCCATTTAGTACCCACACTCTCTTCCTCAGATGGCACAAGTGCTGATATTTCAACATCTACAGCAGATAAAATGTGTAATGCGGACAAAGTTTAGTAATCTTTGTCAGTGATTCAGACTTCCCTTCAATTTGTATTCCCCTTATTAACTTTTGCAGCAGTTGTTGAACGTTGACTGGCCTTGTTAGTTTTGTCACAACTCGTATTTGGCAGCTTAACTCTAAAGATGCTTTAAGTGACAGAGAAAGAATGGCTCCGCTTATCCTCATCAATTTAAAAAGAAAACTTGAGTCAAATGTGGCAATTTGGTATTTCAAACTCATAGATTTGACAGGAACGACTTTATCTATACTTCCTTCAAATGAGAGGAAATTCTCCTGACGTTAAAAAATAAAAATCCACGTGTCAGAGAATCAAACCTCGTGGTCATTTACATAATCCCAAGCAACTGAACTGTACAACAACGAGAGTAACAGCACTAAGAATCTGAACTGTGCAATAACTCAAGAGCGGTTAGCTGTGTTGGTCTGCAATCCTACATAATGCCATGCAACTGGATGAAAACAGATCGGTTTATTCTCTGACTTAAATGTCAATCCACCACCCCCCACTTTAAAAAATAATCAGATTCAAGACAGTAATGCACATCCACACGGTTACTTTGAAAAGTCACTGAGTTGTAAAGGAGGAAAGAAAAAACAAATACAGGCTCTCCATCCTAGGAGCAGGGTGCCATGGGTGGAGTAAGTGGCCATTGAGAGACAAGCTGTTGGTGTGGTGGTGGGAGGGGGGGTGTGTCTGGCTGGGTGGGGTTGAAGTGTACTAGCAGGAGCAGCTGCTCTCAGTTACAGTCATCTCAGGCTGCTTCTCCAATTTGATGTCGATCACTGGGGCACGCAGAGTTAAGCAATACATTCAATGAGTTGCAAGATTCACTTCTATATTTTCTTCTGTTGTGGACAAGTCTGTTCCCACGTCAGTGAACTTCTAGTTATACGCTAGTCCTTACAACTGCTGCAGTAAACATCCACATTTACGTTTTGTACACAACAACCTGAAGACCACCATTTTCTGGTTTAAATAACCACCCTTTATGAAAATGTTACCTGCATGTGTGTAGTATGAGACAGAGTAAACTAAAACAAAACATGAAAAGAGATAGCTTGTTTATTTTACAAAAAATATGCTAAAATAATGTTGGTAGCCTTGAAGAGAGCAATACTTTTTTGCTTTGGTCATATTTCAAACTATGTGATTATGTACCTTAAAGCTCTTCATTGGACATTAAGTTTATTTGAAAGGGAACAAACATGCCACTGGTTTGTTTGGTTTGTGCACCACACTGAACATGGAGCAGATAAAGCAGCTGTCTGAAGAGCTCAAACAATGATTTTAAATATCCAAATTAAAAGTAAAGGCTTTAAGACCACCTCCAAGCAGCTTCATGATGCAAATATTTAAAATTAACATTCACATGGGTGTAGTCAACCTTCCATTATGTGGACACAAGAGGAAATGCAACCATAGGTTAATCAGTGTGGATGGGGGGAAAAGGCCACAGAAACCATTCCAATTATTCAACTCCAGGATCAAGGTGCATCACTTTCTGATTACACCACCTGTTGCATTTAAAAATCAGACCCAGGAGGGTTCTACTACTGACAAAAAAGACTGAAAAATGCCTAAATGTATGTCCACAAGCCCCTACATTTCTAGGACTCATTATCAAACAATTTTTTTATGGCTCCAGTCACATCAGTTGTGCTTTTTTTTTTTTAAACTTTTACTGTGGTATGACACCAACAGATTTAACCACCTCTGTATGAGTTTATCAGTCAACTGCAGTCTAAAGATTAACACCAAAAACGAAGAAAATCTAGGCTTCGTCAAGCTATAACCAAACCAGCAAATGCAACACTTTACCCATAAACCAACAACATAATGGTTATTACATGCCTGCAAAGAGTACTGATGACAGTGTGGAAGTAAATAAAAAAATTAATTTTAAAAAAGTCCTTGAGTGTGATTCCCACTGGGTTGTAAACCCTTACAGAACCCCCAGTTCTGTTTGGTCCAAAACACTACATTATCTACTAGTTAACAATTTTTATGCAGAATATAATTTTGGATATACTCCAAAGCTGATTTCATAATACATATTCATACATTCAGGTCTCTCTTGTAAATGAGTCCCCAAGGCTCAGTGGGGTTAACCTGTATAAATAAAGGTTGAATATGAGGAAAAAATAGTTAAAATTGAAAAGGATACTGTCCTCTTTGTTTTTCTCTGGTGTGCTGTCCATCCCAGGCAATGCAGCAGCAACACGTCGGAACAGCTACGAAGCACATAAACGTAGTTACACAGATGATCATATTAAATTTGTCCTTGCACATTTCCTACTACATTGACTGCGTATGTGAAAAAAAATTGCTGTCACAGTTGGACTGTATGGTCTAAACATACTTTTGTACAATACATACATGATGAAAAAAACAACATCAAAGTACTTCTTTGCCTATTCATAAAATTTGGTGTTGTGCATCCAAAACCCTTACCTGTTTTCTTACAATTAAAAAGTCTTCACTTTATTACAAAGGTGATGTAATCTTTCTTACTTATTTGAAGCATTTAATGGCTAAATCTGTGAAATAATGGGTTGGTTAAGTAGGTAAAGTTAGTAAACATTCAGTAGAGAATTTTTTTTCCTGATCAGTAACTATGGAACGGTTACCCGCAGCTAATTACACGACAATAGTAAAAACTTTAAATTCTGTATAAAAAAACAACTAAAGGTTTCATGGTTTTACCAACCCCAAGTCTAACTTCAGCTGCTCCACAATGAGTGAGCAAGATTAAAATTGGTACGGACAAAACAAGTGAGAGGTTGAAAACAGGATAAAAAATTACAAGAGAAAAGTTTAGGATGTTTGTTTAGATTCTCAGCAATTTATGATAAAAATTATGTTAATCCACAGTCCTCCGAGAGTACAACATTTCTTTGCATTTAGGTTGTGCCATCCTCAACACAACATCTATTGTTTTTGAAGCCAGTGTTTTAAAATTAAGTAAAACCATTCTATGCAAAGCACAACAGTAAATGTGGTCATTCCTTTGGGTATGCTGCAGACCGTCAGACTGACACTGACCGGTTCAGTGTGTACCTCTCACGAGGCACTACTAAAGATCTAGTCAATACATGTCAATGAATAACCTCAAACACAAGCAGCATGAACACGTTAATGCCATTCCTGGGTGATAAAACAGCATGTGCAATAGTTGCCATGCCAACCTTTTCTACACAGCAAATATGTTACACCATTTCCAAAATGTTGGGATGCTGTGTGAAATACATAATAAAAACAAAAGCTGTGTCAAATCAGGCTAAATATGTTTATCAAATAAAATGGATATTTAAAAGTTGAGTTTGCGCATATATATATATATATATATATATATATATATATATATACACACTGTATATACACGTGTGTATATATATAAACACAGCTTTTATCCTATTTTTTTGGGAAATGGCATTGTATGTCTATAGAAAAATTGTAAAAGCTGCAAAGGTTCTAATGGATCAAATGAAAAGTAACTCTAAGCAGAACAAGTGAAGTCACAGTGAAATGTTTAAAAACAAAACTTGTGGGTGTGAGAAGACAACTGAAAGAGTATTACAAAGCCAAGAGTTCAAAATGAAAAGGAAACAAGTCGTGATGAGCCACACGACAGAAAGGGGTGGAAGAAAGAGTGAAATGTGGATTCTGATGGTAGATTTAGCAGAACTACGCTGAGAAAACCGATATGCTACCTGTTTGACATTGTAGCCAGTCTTTGCGCTGGTTTCAATGAACATGACATTCAGTTCCTTAGCTCTCTGCTCGCCCTCCTCCGTAGTGATCTGTCTGCTCCGGTGAAAGCAGAGGGTGGGAGAGATGGACGAAGAGAAAGATATGGAAAGAAACATTGCAAAGAGGATAAGCCAAAGGGAGATGGGAAGAAATGGACAAAGAAACAAAGTTTAACACAGAATATTGCTTTTGGTGAAAAAGAGGTTAGTTCACAACTTGGACAGAGAAGTTGACAAAAGGAAGAAGCTGCTGCGTTGAGTAAAGAACAGGAAATTGACTCCACAGACAACTCATTCATTGAACACACACACACAAACCATAATGAAAAAACCTGGGCTCCTCATCCAAAATGTCCTAACTTCTTGACCCATTAAGACGTTATGATCTGTGCTGGAAACAGGATCATTTGTCTGTTACACCTGCACCTGTTACTGAACACCAACCTGCTTGACGTTATAGCCAGCCTTGGCACTGGTCTCTATGTACATCACATTGAGCTCACGAGCTTTCCTCTCTGCTGCTTCAACAGAAACTTGCCTGCCATGGTCCCATGGGAAGAAGGGGTGGGGTAGGGTGGGGGCAAAAAGGAGGTGAAGTGTTGAGGAAAGCGTACATGCACAAAAAAGAAAATCAAATCAAAATGACATGACAGGAAAACAAAAAAGCAAAAAAAAAAAAAAAAAAAAAAAAAAAAAAAAAAGGGGGTAAAACAGAAATATGTTCTGATCAAAGGAAATAAAAGTACTTGAAACATTAATAAAATGCTGGAGTACACAACGGTACAATGAATGATAAAAGCCAAAACTGGGTGAGATGGACAGAAGGAAAAAACACTGGGACTCCAGGCTTAGGCAAAAACTACATAATTGTTGTATAAGTTGTAACAAAATGCCAAAAATATAATAGATATTTGTATGAATTTGTAGAAAACAGTAATTTTCTTTACAACATTCAGTTCTCATACAATCTTTTACCTTTTATCCGCTAAGTCTGTTTTGTTTCCAACAAGCATAATAATGACATCACTTCCTCTCTCTGTCCTAACATCATCAATCCATTTAGAGGTTTGCTGGAATGAATTTAAATCTGCAAATGGAAAACAAAACATAACATGATTGTACACATCAGCCATTATAGTTAAAAAAAAAAAACATTATTTTATTAGCTACAGTTTAAAGTATGCATTGACTGGGATGTGATTTCATGACACAGATCATATTATGTAAGATGGAAGTCATTTGTTAGTACGCAGTTCTGTAAGGAAGCTTAGAAGGAAAATATATGGGGAGAAAGCTATTATGAGAGAACAAAATAGCAAAACTGTTTCTTTCCAGTTGTTAAAGACCCCTACAGGAAAGTTATAAGTACAGCCCTGACTCACTGGTGATGTCATAAACAACCACAGCAATGGTAGAGTCACGGATGTAGCTGGGAATTAGGCTACGAAAACGCTCCTGTCCAGCAGTGTCCCAAAGCTGGAGCCGGACCTGAGGATTGGAACGTAGAAGAGGACAACAAGGGTAAAGATAAGGAGGAGACAAGGGAAGGAATGAAAAGTGAAGATTAGCAAGCAAAGCGCCAAAGGAAATCAAATCGCCTTTTACTGGGGTATGGGAGAAAATCATTCAAGTGCAGAAAGCTCAGAGACAACAACTGTTATGCACACAAGACTTGTGAAAGGAAACCCTGCTGAAATATTATTTAGGCAGTTTGAGAGAAGTGACACTGATAGATATTAGTCTATCAGCTTCATTTGAGGCAGCATTTAGGAAGCACAGAGCCCTCTGGATAGTGTCAGAACAATGCTTGATGATCACCACAGCTGATGCAAACAGTCCTCTCATGCTGTTTAACAGGGATTGTTGCGCCACTAAATGCTGGGATTTTTGCCCTTCCATGTAATGAGCGAAGGACAACAAGGAGAGGCAAGGCCATGATACCTACTGGCTATGTCATAAACCACCACAGCGGCAGCTGAGTCGCGGATGTAACTGGGGATGAGGCTGCGGAAACGTTCTTGTCCGGCTGTGTCCCAAAGCTGCAGCCGAATCTGTGGCCAGCCGTGACACAAATGAGGGACCGTGGGGAGGGTATATTTCATGATCAAGCCAGGGGATGGAAAGGAAAACAAAATTTTGACAAATAATGATGGGAACTAAAAACGCTATCACATTTTTTCAAAATGAATGACAAATCTAAAACAGTGTAAAACCACAATGTGAACTGAAAAGAAAATAAATGGTGACTAATACACAAAACGCAGATGCATGCCTTTCTAGCAGTTTTATAACTTCACCCATAGAAATGATTTAAAACTATGATAAAATAGGGCTTACCGTGCGATCTTCTAGGTACATGGTTTTTGACAAAAAGTCAATACCAATTGTTGCCTGTAAGAAAAACAATGTTCCTTAGACCATTTTATATTAGCTTGTATTGTCCTAATGTACAATATTTTGTAAATAAACCATGTTGTAAAAACTTGAGAACAAACTGGCCCGCATTGTGTTAAATTTGAACACTTAAGTATATTTTAAGTTAAAATATACTTTTGGGACCAGACAACAGATGAAGAGGCACCCGACTTTATAAAAAAACATTTACACGTGGACCTGTATCAAGTATTTTGTCAATGTGTGGCCCATATATATTTATTGTTTTAAAAACTGAAATTGTGGATAAAAAAAATATGGCGGCACAGTACAACTCCCAGTGAACCATTTCAGTTGGATGAAAGTCTGGTCTTTGACTGGACCTTTTGATTTTATTTTTAAACTATTCTGTTATAAATTTGTTCATGTTGTCAGTGTTACTGCCTCAATTAAAGCCCAAACATGTCAAAAGATTTAACTTTCAAACAGATGCCTGAAGAAAACTCTGATGACATACAGAAGAGGTCATAGTCAAATCCAACATTGTTCCTCTTCTGTCTTCTATGAATGATCCAATGTTGTCCCAAATGACTGATGATAATAAATAGAATCCACCTGTGTGTAATCAAGTCTCCGTATAAATGCACCTGCTCTGTGATAGTCTCAGAGTTCTGTTCAAAGCGCAGAGAGCATCGTGAAGACCAAGGAACACACCAGGCAGGTCTGAGATATTGTTGTAGAGAAGTGTAAATCTGGATTTGGATACAAAAAGATTTCCCAAGCTTTAAACATCCCAAGGAGCACTGTGCAAGCAATCATATTGAAATGTTAGGCGTATCAGACCACTGCAAATCTACCAAGACCCGGCCGTCCCTCTAAACTTTCATCACGAACAAGAAGACTGATCAGAGATGCAGCCAAGAGGCCCATGAGGCTCATTCTGGATGAACTGCAGAGATCTACAGCTAAGGTGAGAGAGTCTGTCCATAGGACAACAATCAGTCGTACACTGCACAAATCTGGCCTTTATGGAAGAGTGGCAAGAAGAAAG
>JARVLU010000952.1:13555395-13565624 GCA_031762415.1 Simpsonichthys santanae | reverse complement strand
CCATCCATCCATCCATCCATCCATCCATCCATCCATCCATCCATCCATCCATCCATCCATCCATCCATCCAACCATCATCCATCCAACCATCCATCATCTTCCACTTATTCCAGAGTCAGGTCGCAGGGGCAGCAGCTTGAGCAGGTAGGCCCAGACCAACCGAGAGATCTAGTCTGTCCAGCGTGTCCTGGATCTTCCCCGGAGTCTCCTCCCAGTCGGACACACCCAAAGCACCTCCCTAGGGAGGTGCCCAGGAAACATCCTTACCAGATGCCTGAAGCACCTCAACTGGCCCCTCTTGATGTGGAGGAGCAGCGGTTCTACTCCAAATCGCTCCTGGATAACTGAGCTTCTCTCCCTATCTCCGAGGGAGAGTCCAGCTATCATGCAGAGGAAACCACCTGTATCCACTATCTCATTTTTTTCAGTCACTACACAAAGTTCGTGACCATATGTGCGAGTGGGAACATAAAACAACGGGTAAACAGAGAGCTTTGCCGTACAGCTCAGCTCCCTCTTCACCACAACGGACTGGCACAGAGTCCGCAATACCACAGAAGCTGCACCAATCCGTCTGTCAATCTCACGCTTCATTCTTCCCCAACTCTTGAACAAAACAAGAAGATACTTGAATTTCTCCATTTGAGGTAAACCCTCACTCTAAACCCGGAGAAGGTAATCCACCTTTTTCCAATTGAGGACAATGGCCTCAGATTTGGAGGGGCTGATCCTCATCCCAGCCGCTTCACACTCGGCTGTGAACCACTCCAGTGAGAGCTGAAGATCAATCACAAGATCAATGAAACCAAAAGGACAACATCATCTGCAAAAAGCAGAGGTGGAATCCTGAGGACGCTGAACTGGACTATTGGTATGTTTTTTGAGATGGGAGTTGTTTTTGGACAGCAGCACTTTACTTTGGTCTTGGCCTTGTACCATCCAGCCATCAGCTAATCGAGCTGGTCAGAGTTAACCTGCATTTAATCTAATTGAAATAAGTCAACAAACTATCTACAGCAGGTAAAATAATAATTGTTCATGGCCTTTCCACAGAACACTATCTCTTTAACCATGTCTTGTTCCTTACCAGAAAGTTTGATTTTCTTCACAGTTTTTGTAGTTCCATTGTTGATTTTCACATTGACTGTGATGGGGTCTCCATGATAGTAAATCTTAAAAACAAACAAGAACAGGAATGATCCATTTGGAATTACTATGCCATTTTCACAATTCAGCCATGTCAAGATTTTGCCAAAGTAAATACAGTATACCTCTTTCTCAAGAGAGGCCTCCACACCAATTGGTTTGTCACTCAGCATGAACTGCTTCGATATCTCAGCCTTTGGTCCAGCTTTGTTAGCCGGTGCAAATTGTATTTTGCGAATTATCAAACGACACGTGTCCCTAAAACCAGATCAAACAGCCAAGCATAAACCTCTGCATTTACTTTGTTTGGTTAAAGTGAATGATGCAACACAACGTCATTTAAAAATAAGAGTTTGATTCTGGCCAGACTTACTTTTTGTTAATGACCTCATCAGGATTGTGAGGTTCATTAGCAATGAATGCTTTAACCTCAAAATCCACTCCACAAGCCTGCAACAGAGCAGAAAAACATACTTTATACATCCATATGGTATAGGAGGTTAAAGAATTGGACTGTAATGACACCTTTCCACGATCATTTGGTCCAGGCTGTAACGAGACTGAGCATGGGAGATTTGTTGGCATCTGAAACACATTAAAAAAAATAAAACCAGCTGACGTTATAATTGGTCATTAATCCCACTGAAACTTGACCAAAAAAGCAGGACTCGGTTGGTTTCATCCCACCTGGAAGGTGAAGGGACACCCTTGCTCGCCGACTTTTTTCAGAAGGGATTCCTGCATTGTCGTTCTAGAAACACTTTCATTTGTGGCTGGATAAATCTGAACGTGCTTGAGCCAAATGTCTCTCCTGAAGGAGAGCCCGATGACGTCCAGGTCTTCACTTCCGTAACGAAAGGCACAAGCGAGGTAGACAAATACTGCAGTGGAAAATGTTTTGTTACTCCACATCTGCTGATTTCAGATGATGCTGTGCACAAAACAAACATACCTTTTCTACCATTAAGGCCAGATGGATCCACTTTAACTATGCCATCTGTAAAAAGAAGAGGAAAAAAGCAGTTAAATTTATTTGTTTTACAAAAACTCGTATAAATATAAAGGGTTGGAATCAACGCACCGACTAAGTCTACAGAATCCACGTGGTCTACATAGTCTCTTCTCCCCAAGTACAGGGCAATCTAAAAGAAATGAAGGAAAACTGTTACGCCTCCAAATAAAAATGCATAACTTGGAAGATATTTCTGGAAGGAGGGAAAAGTAGATTTTCCCTGTAATAAACCTACAGTTCCATTCCCGCTGGTCTTCTTAAAAACTCTGAACAGAAAAACAAAAGAAGAATCAGACATTTATTACAAAACTTAAATAGATTATACTACATTACTTAAAAAGATTTTCTAATTTTTTTTAATACAGTATATGGAAAATATAATATAGTTATCTCTATTATATCATAATCACCCATAATCCCTGACCACCACACTCTTCTTATAAATTAATACTTAACATTTGACAACAAATAAAAATAAATTGACTCTTTGTAATTAAATGTATAAAGGTTGTAATCAACATAAACTTAACAAATTGTTTTGCATCAAGAGCAACCCCTCTTTGCTTTTTGCACATGCTGTAAACAAAACTGTGTAATCCCTGGTTGAGTTTGGCTGAGTAATCCCATTTAATCCTTTGATTTGTCTTCTAAATCTCTTATCCAAGATTATATCCACATAATCCAGCCTAATAAGGGTTATTTCCCCCCCCCCCCTTATCCTGGATAAATATACTGTATGTATAAAAAAGTAAACTAATAAAAGTTTTATGAGAGACTAGATTAAAAAAGAAAAGAAAAATAAAGATTTAAGCCACTTTTCTTGTTTGGAATTTTAAAAAAATTACGTAAATTTTGTAATTAGCTGTTTTTTATACATCAGTTTAATAATACAATAACAACTATTTGGCTTTAAATACATTTACTTAAATTTATTGGAAGATAATGTTTCGTTTAAGACAAAATAAAGTATCACTATTGCAATGGTACAAAAATGTGTTTAATTCATCCCTTTTTGTTTTATCGTTTTGCTTCAGACAGCTAAAATAAATAACCTACAAACAGTTATAACCCAGATCAGCGCTCTTTGAAGGACTTTTGTTGGTTTTAGTATGAGACGTGACTTACTTTGACATGATGACAGCAGCTCTGGATCCAATCTGAAATCAAGATAAAACATTTAATTGTCAATATGTGTCTGAAAAGATTTTCTTTAATCTTTCAGTTGCATGTTGGGATTATTATTAATATTATTTTTTATATTTTATTCATTTCAATTAAAAAAATACGTAGGAAAAAACTACAGTATTTACAAAACCACATAAAATACTGTATAAAACAATACATGAAATGAAAGGAAGCAGAAGAAAATATCTTATAACATCTGCCCCTACCTCAAACAAAATTAATTCAGACATTATTAACATCTATTGTTTTATAATGTCTGTGACTCTTGTAGAATAGGACTGTTATCGTTTCACCACCTCTCTATAAAACAGAAAACCCTCTTCTGTTTCACAACTGTGATATTCCTTCATTTAGCATCATTTTATTATTAATAATAATAATAATAATAATAATAATAATAATAATAATAACTGCTTATTATAAAACTTAATTCTTTGCATCCTAATTTACATTTTGATAGAGATACCGTTCACTCACCGACTTCTTCTGTCAGAGTCCTCTCTGCCGCCTTATCTAATTCGTCACTGTTGAAGGAGAGTACCAATCACCGCCTTTGCCTTTTTCTTTTATACAGTCAGCCCCGCCGCCTTCAGAGCCCTCCCATCAGCTTAAACACAGCCTGGAGAGTGGCCGTTTTGAAGAAAATCTAATTAATTCATTATAACACTGCTGTTTTGTTCTTAGCATCTTTAAAAGAATAAACTCAGAGATAATGCTAGTTTCAGATTAGGGATTTAAAACAAATGCTCATATCAAACAGGTCAAGTTTAATTCAAAGATAGTTGGCAATTTTTGCATTTGTGTGTTTTATCATTTTGTGTGTGTATCAAAAATAGACTTGCACTGACATTACAACAGCTGTACTGCCAAACTATTAAAGAATATTTGTTGCACAATGATGAACGACAACCGTGGAGTTCATCCATATTTTTAAAATAACACTGAGGAAATTGCTAAATTGCACACTGACTTCCCTTTTTCCTCCCCACTCTACACATCTAAAATCCTTATGCAAAACATTAATGCGCCTCACAAGCTTGGAAGAATTACCAAGATTTGGACGTATTATTAGATTAAGCTAACAGATTATCGTGTGAATGATCTTTCAGGACTCCCTTTCCCATAGCTTAGACTGGAGTATTAGTTGGATTTGAGTTGTTGTGGAAAGCAGAACGACAGATGGCTCTTCTATCGAGCTCGAAGCAATCTGGCTTTACGGACGATTTACAGAAATCTGAGAGACTTCTTGACCTATTGTTGTCCAAGTAACAAGGATTTACAGCTGGCGTTGGAGTCAATACTAAACCATCAGTTCCAGTGTTAATGGTTAAATAAGTTTATTTGATCTCTTGGCATTTACTGCAGGTTGTTTTTGTTTGATTAACACAATTGGAGGTATTTTTGAAAGTAATAATAAGAAGATTGTAGCAGCAAATAGTTCAATTTTACAGCTTGCTTTTTTTTTTTCAATTCACTTTAACCCCCACAGAGCCAGTAAATGGTAAACAATTCATGATAATATGTCTTCTTAATAGGAATTTTATATATTAAGCTAAACTGATGTCAAATTAGACTACCTTTATTAATCCAACAAACACATTTGAAATGAATGGACCAGGGACTACATGAGAGAACAGGGTGACCAGCGTTGGTCTTTTCGTGGGACTTTATTGGATTTTTATCACTAATATAAACAAAGACACTGTTTCACATTTTTACTGGCTTTATTTTTTCAAACACAACACAGCAGGACAGAAGCTTTTCAGAGATCTTACTTATATGTTAAGTTGTTTATTTGCCATATGCAAGTTAATAATAATAATAAGTAACAATACGTGCTATGTGTTGTCATCATTGTACGTTCATGCAATGGCAATGTTAGTTCTCTGCATTTAACCCATCACACCTGGGATGCACCCAGGTTGGGCGGTGGGCAGCTATGTGGGTGCCCGGGGAGCAATTGGGGATTGGGTGTCTTGCTCAGAGACACCACGGCATGTGTGGCTGGCTGGGGACAGAGCCTGGGACTTTCGGATCCCGGATCGGCTGCCCTGCCTCGGCCCACAAGGCTAACAGTACAATGAAATGTTCAGGATGAGAAGAACCAATTAGACTCAGTAAAAACAAACACAAACAAACAAGAAATACTAAAGCATGCAATAAGTGTAAAAAAATAAGGTACCAAAAAGTGAAAAATATAACACATACTGTATTTACAAGGTCCAAAAGAAAAATAGTAAACAACAACATGGGAGAATATAACTGTGCAAGTAGGATGAATTTGTATGAATAAGTATTTCACATAGTACCGTAATATAAACTTGAATGTACATGATATATATTGCACATAACTAACATAAACTACACAGGTTGTGTGACAGGTTATTGCACAGTTAGTGAGTTACTTGAGTTATGATGGTAAGGTAGAGACATACTGAACATCATGACATGATACAGTATATGGCATTTATGGCATGAAATATGACGTGCATGTCATATACATGATACAGCCACATAGTGCAGCAGCAAAAAGCATATTAGCTGTCACAGATGTGGCTTAGTGTAATGTTATTGTCAATTGTTCAGTAAGAGATGAGTAATCTGACAGCTTGTTGGTAATAACTGTCTTTGAGTCTTTTCGTGCACGATGGCAGACTCCTGTATCATCTGGCAGAGGGTAATAGACAGAAGAGTCCTTGTGCTGGGTGGGTGTGGTCCTTAATGATGCTGCGTGCTTTACGCAGACATTGGCAGTGGTAGATGTCCTGGATGGTGTGTAGGCTGCTACCAGTGATGTCCTCTGCTGTTTGGTTGATGAAGTGCAGGTAAAACTGACCAGGTTTTAGGTAAAAAAAAATATATTTATGGTATATTTTACCTTTTGGTAACTTGTATTACAATGTATCACAGTATCAAGAAAACTAGACAGCTTCTTTTTTTATGAAGGAGACATAGCTTTGACACTTTTAGTTGAATCACAGCCATTTATCAGCTGTCTCGATATAGTAATCCATGGTGTAGAATCCTATCTTTTTCCTTGGCCTGTAGCTGATTGATTAATGCGGGAGGTGGTTGATTGGTGTTTTGAATGGATCTTCACACCTTGGCAGTAACATAATGAATCAGATAGGTGTGAGATTGTGCTGTCCTCACTTAAAATGTTACATCGGGACAAGGTTTCAGATCCCTTTAAAGCTGCCCGGACAAGGCAGCAGTGGTGTGATCATTGCTGCCGGATCATCAGTCAGGAGTAATCTCTCTGGTTTAAGTTCTCCTGATTGATCAGCATCGCTCTTGAGCATGAACCCTGCAGTGTGGAAGTGGATTTGAAGGTTTTCTCAGCAACAATCAACATTTCTGTCATTATACCCTGTTAAATGGCATCAATTTAAAGAGGCTTAAACTTAAACGGGACACTCAAAATTTTGACAAGAATCAATTGTGTTTCATTTTAGGTTTTAAATTAGGAAAAAGTCATGCAGCAAAAGTTTTGGCACCCTGTCTGGTTATACAGAGTGCTGTTAAACTCCTGAATTTGGCCACATTTTACTGAAACCCTGTGTTCCTGGCTGCAACTGAACCCCACATAGTTCACTGTGTTTCAGCTAAAGACATGTTCTTTTCTTTACGTTCTACAATTGACCTTTTTCAAACAAATTATTTTAACTTAACTTTTATCAAAGCACATGACATGTTTCCAAAATTTATTTGGCTCATATGGTGCCCATTTGCCAACTTCAGATTATTGACATGGGGCGGGAAAGAACAACCTTGTTTTCACATCTTCCATTAAAAGTTATGTTTCTAAAGATTTGTGAGCTCTTCATTTGAAGTACTTTATTCCCCTGTGAAACCAGCAACTGTTTTTTTTTTTTTTACTGTGATTTCTTTCTCTCTACCAAGCAGTATTCTCCTGGTATTTGGGGTTCTCAACACAACCTCAAAAAAGTCAGTAAACTGACTTTTTACAAAATGACACAACAGTTGAAAATGAAAACAAATCTAAAAATAAGTAAATCCTTACTACTTCAGGGCTTCACTCTTTCGCTGCAAAGAAATGATTGAAAACCAAAAATTGTTGAATGGAAGGCTGTTGGCTGCTCCTTTATTCAAAAGGGTATTCAAAATGTTAATAAAATAAATTCTAACAAGGGCTTTAGAAGAAGGGCAGATGTGTGAAAGTTGTGAGTTCTTCATGTGACAGATGGAACTTAATATGGTAACTTTCATGTCTCAAACATGTCCTGGAGAAACTGTTCTCTGCTTTATAGTTGTTCATAAATAATTGTTAAAAAATAATCAGAATCAGAAAGACTTTATTGTCATTGCACAGAAGCACAACAAAATTTCATTTCAGTAACAAAAAGAACAACACAAGACATGGGTAGACGGGTGCCTGAGGCTGCAGCCTCATGGTAGATGCTGCCCTTTTTGCTCTTTAATTTTCTACATAAAATAAAATAAAAATACAATATTTAAAACCTTTTCAGACACTATTGTTTAAATGTTGTTTTCATTCATTTTACGCTTGCAATCTTTTAGAGATCTACAGTAAATAAGCTCAGTCCAACGCTGAATTCAGTTTCAAAGATGAGCTACAAAAACAAACAAACAAACAAACAAACAAAAAGTGTTATATTGCATTTTGAACAGCACTTGTTACCAGGCAGGAAAGTCTGCTGTATGTTCAATAAGATCTGGGGATAATCCAGTGCCCTGGTCTCCTCATGATTAACTGTCTCGTGCATGTTTTTGTTTGACCACTTTCCAATGCAGAGCAGCATAGACTAACGTAAGCACCTTATGGTTAAGCTGGTGCTGTTTTAGGCAGGTGCTTATTATAAACAGCCAGGATTTTCCCCTAAAGGGACTTCTCTTAATGCATTAAGGCTTTATGCTCTTACAGCTCTTCGTAGCTGCACAATGTTCAGTTCATTGCTAAATTGAGACAGTCCAGTGTTTGCTATTTACAGAAACACTGACACTGAGCCAGTTAAGGCAGCAAAGGGAAATCATTGTAAGCATGAAAACACTTGGTGTATTTATACTTTAAAAACAAAGCTTAGTTTAAGTACTTCGAAACAAACACTTCAGTATGATAAACTGTTAGAAAAGTTAGTTATTACATCATCCCTATTCTGCAAAATCCCCACTAAAGTTTTTGGCTATTGTATTTTAAGTCTGTAACTTTTAAATGCTGCTCCACCATTTAAAATGGCATCACTTAAAATATAGTTTAAGTCTTGAGAGTTTGGGCTTCTCAATAACTCTTTAAACAGCCTCAGTTTGGGAGTTTCATTCTGACTGGATTAACAAGCTTATGACATAATACTGCCAAGACTAAAGAGGTTTGTGGTCATCTTAGAACCACTCCAGTTTCAACAATTTCATAGTGGGTTATGAAAATATATTTTTATTCACTTAGATTGCCATTATTTTTACATTACACAACTGTCCTGGTGGAAATATTATGATATCCCTACATGGAGTACCACTGACTGCACTGGAACTGTTAAAAGGCTAGCTGCCTTGATTTCCATTTTTAAATATTCATGAAATTATAATGTAAATACGTGTAAGGAAAAACTTATGGCAATATAGAAATAAAATAATTAGCACATAAATCATCATAAAACATTTGAGTCTGGAGCTGTTTTCAACAACAACAACAGCAGGACAGAACTAGCAATGGCAGAGCAGATATAGTAGGCAGAAGTAGCACAAACAGAACAAAATGAGCATCAACAGGTTAAAATGAGCTGAAACAGGGAGGAATGTTAGCACAATGCATAGTAGAAGTAGCACAAACAATGGTTTGATATATGAAAAATTGCAGAACGAGTTGTAGTGAAAGCGTATACAGTAGTTAGTTTTATTTTTCTTTCGGCTGCTCCCTTCTTCAGGGGTCACCACTGTGAGCTAACGCACATGAAAACTTGATGTTTATTTTTACGCCAGATGCCCTTCCTGATGCAAACACAGACCACTGAGCTCCCACAACCCTCTGTGTGGAGCAGAGAGCTGCCATCTAGGACATCTGGGGGATCAGATGGTGGGGGTTAGGGCCCTTGCTCAAGGACCCAGAGTGGGGCACATGAGGGTGGAGGCAGGTGTGTGTGCTTCACCAATCCCACCAACATTTTGATGTTGTCGGTACCGGGAGCTGAACCAGCGATCTTCCGATTGCAGCCCATCTTCTCTAGCCTGTGCACCACCACTCCTTATATGGAATAGTTAAAGTAACAATTAAAAATAAAGAGAAACAAGAGAACAA
Organism: Simpsonichthys santanae; assembly: GCA_031762415.1. Taxonomy (NCBI): domain Eukaryota; kingdom Metazoa; phylum Chordata; class Actinopteri; order Cyprinodontiformes; family Rivulidae; genus Simpsonichthys; species Simpsonichthys santanae. The sequence continues at coordinate 13,556,006 of JARVLU010000952.1, read as the reverse complement.
TTGTGGGGTTGTGTTGGCTGACACGACTCTGCAATATTGCATGGACATCGGGGGCAGTTCCCCTGGATTGGCAGACTGGGTTGGTGGTCCCCTACTCAAAATGGGGGACTGTAGAGTGTGTTCCAACTACAGGGGGATAACACTCTTAAGCCTCCCTGGTAAGGTTTATTCGAGGGTTCTGGAGAGGAGGGTCCGTCGGATAGTCGAACCTCTGATTCAGGTCTACACCCTCAGCAGGGTCCTGGAGGGTGCGTGGGAGTTTGCCCAACCAGTCTACATGTGCTATGTGGACTTGGAGAAGGCTTTTGACTGTGTCCCTCGGGGAGCCCTGTGGGGGGGTACTCCGGGAGTATGGGGTACCAGGCTCTTTGATATGGGCTGTTAGGTCCCTGTACAACCGGCGTCAGAGCTTGGTCCACATTGCCGGCAGTAAGTCGGGCTCGTTCCCAGTGAGAGTTGGACTCTGCCAAGGTTGTCCTCTGTCGCAGATTCTGTTCATAACTTATAAGGACAGAATTTCTAGGTGCAGCCAGAGTGTTGAGGGGATCCGTTTTGGTGGCCTTAGGATCGCTTCTCTGTTTTTTGCAGATGATGTGGTCCTATTGGCTTCA
>JARVLU010000952.1:13545131-13555295 GCA_031762415.1 Simpsonichthys santanae | reverse complement strand
GCAGTAAGTCAGGCTCGTTTCCAGTGAGAGTTGGACTCCGCCAAGGTTGCCCTTTGTCACCAATTCTGTTCATAACTATTATGGACAGAATTTCTAGGCATAGCCAAAGTGTTGAGGGGATCCATTTTGGTGGCCTTAGGATTGCTTCTCTGTTTTTTTGCAGATGATGTGGTCCTATTGGCTTTATCAGATCATGATCTACAGCTTTTGCTGGAGCGGTTTGCAGCCGAGTGTGATGCGGCTGGGATGAGGATCAGTTCCTCCAAATCTGAGGCCATGGTCTTGAACCAGAAAAAGGTAGAGTGCCCTCTCCAAGTCGAGGAGGGGGTCCTGCCCCAAGTGGAGGAGTTTTGTTCACGAATGAGGGAAAAATGGAGCGTGAGATCAATAGGGGGATAGGTGCAGCGTCATCAGTGAAGTGGGCGCAGTACTGGTATGTCCAAAAGGCAAAACTCTCAATTTACCGGTCGATCTACGTTCCTACCCTCATCTATGGTCATGAGCTTTGGGTTGTGACTGAAAGAACAAGATCACGGATACAAGCGGCCGAAATGAGTTTTCTCCGTTGGGTGTCTGGGCTCTCTCTTAGAGATAGGGTGAGAAGCTCGGTCATCCGGAAGGGACTCAGAGCAGAGCTGCTGCTTCTCCACGTCGAAAGGAGCCAGTTGAGGTCACTCGGGCATCTGGTTAGGATGCCTCCTGGATGCCTCCCTGGTCAGGTGCTCCAGACACGTCCCACCAGGAGGAGACCCAGAGGAAGACCCAAAACATGCTGGAGGGACTATGTTTCTCAGCTGGCTTGGAACGCCTTGGGATTCCCCCGGAGGAGCTGGCCCAGGTGTCTGAGGAGAGGAAAGTCTGGGCCTCCCTACTTAGGCTACTACCCCGGCAACCTGACCCTGGATAAGCGGAAGAAAATGGATGGATGGATGAGAGGACAATTGTGTGAATGCTTAATAGGCATTCATTCTTACAATAAAATCAACAAAGCTGTGATAAAACAAGTAAAATACAATAAAAGCCCTAGAATGCTAAACATCAGACATACACATAAAGTTCTTAGGCACTTACTGTATACTTATACTTATATTCTGTAATGAACCTCCCATCCAGCTTGGTTAAGTATTTGTGGGGCACAATGTTGACTCGATGCACAACCACAGACTGTTTTCTGACAATGTATTATGCATACACGATGAACAACACAGACAAAAACTAAAAAAAAAGTTGCATTTTCAAGAGCTTATGAGTTAATATAGCCTAAACTGAAGTGCTGTTTCAGTTAAGCTTAACAATTAATGGTAAAACAATCTTGGCTAAGTTTTATTAATTTTTTAATTTTTTCTGAAATCCATGGTGGGCAACATCGAAGAACGCCCATAAAACATAAGCAAAATGGCGGCACAAATTCTCGTCTCGTTAGCATAGTTGCTCTGAGGCTCGTCATTCCAGTGTAGCTCTATTTCAGTGATCCGAACTTTCACATTACCGTAATAATCTAAATTAGTGATCCCAGCAGTGGAGATTTTCCCAATTAAACTTACACTAAATGTGTTTTGCTCAGCAGAAATTGAATCCCTTCAGTTTTTAATCACTGCTGTCAAATATTTTACAGCCCAACAAAACTTGTGACATTCTCATTTGACCCTGTTAGACATTACTTTTTACATTACACTACAGAACGTGCAAAGTTAATTTATCAAATTGCAACTATCATATTAGTAATTTCTACAAAACAGCCATGCTCTGGCAACACGGCATGAGTGAAATGAAGTTTCTACTTCTCAGTCATGTGATGCACAAAGCACATTTACTAAAGTCATCGCAGACTGAGGGTTAAGAAGATGCATCATTGAATTGGGATGGTCTTGCGTTTATTTGTTTTATGGCGTCTGTGGTTGGTGGTCGGCAAATTTCTGCTGAGTCGTGAGAGGCAGAGCAGTAAATGTGGGCCTGAGCAGCTTCCCACACGATTTTATGCTCTTGCTAATGGAGTAGGAGGGACGTAGGAGGGGTGAATGAGGAGGACAAAAATAAGAAGTTAGGGATGATCATAACCATATGGAGAGGATGTTTTGCTGAGAGGGACTGAGCAGGAGTAGAGGGGGTGATGAAAACAAAAGCTTCATATGAAGACAAGGTGAAACCATGTCAACAAAGGCTGCATTTTCCGAAGATAAAGACGTTTAAAAGTAAGACGAGGCGATGGGTTTACCAAACGTGATTTATCCTGTAAGCGGGAAGCAGTTTGTTTCCTTTTAAACGTTGAGGAAAGAGCCAGAAAAGGAAGCAGAGGCATGCAGGAAGAAGCAAACAGCCAGGAGAAGAGGAGCAGAAAGAGGAAGAAGCAGTTTGCTGTTTCACAAACTGGTGGTGTCGTTGAGCCCCCTCACAAGAATCCTCCTGGTTCTGTCCTACATCTGGAATGTCGAGTCACTTCCTCTGTCTGCCTGCCGCGAGGTTGTCCTTTGTTTTTCGGCTCCCACCCTCTGCTCTGACAACAACCTGAAGAAGCACACCAGCCCAGATGAGACTCTTCTGACTGGACGCAGACCATCCAGACCGCAGGAGTTAGCCTGTTCATACTTTCTCTATTGGAGCTTGGAGGAAAAACAGCAACAGGAACTGCCATCACCAGCTGAACCCATTGGAGGGTGTTCCCATTCCCTTATATGGCAGCAGATCTGAGAAATCATTTGAATTGGTCTGGTTTCTGTTGCACATCTGTCTGCTCTTAATGCTGACTGACTCCCATCTGGTACGCTGCTGAACGCGAGCGTGTGGGCGCTCGATTTGTTTGTTTTGCCACTCTTGGTTTTCCCTTTCCTGTTGTTCGCATGCGGATCTTTTGTTTTGGTGCAAGAGGAGGGCTAGTGTTTGTGGTTAAGCTGGATGCATTGCCTCAGGAGAGGCAGCTTCATTCAGACTCTGCAGTTTTCCCCTTCTCTTCTCCCCCATGTTCATCTGTGATGGCCTGTATTTGTTGGATCAGCAGACACACACCTGGGCGCAGCTACTCACGGTCTAAAACAGGAACTGGGTCTTTTTAGAGGAGGATGTCATCAGAATGGAGGACTGGAGCGTTTGCTGAGAACTGACGTGTGCTGGAGTGGGATGAGAGTTGACTGGGAGTGCAAATGGGTGAACCAGCAGCAGCCAGGAAGGACCCGGGAAGTGTTAGCTGATACGGTTTGACACTTTGGTCACGATGAAAAGGATCATGGGAAAGTTTTGAACACTTGAACAGACCAGTCAGCATGCTCTGATGCTGATGACAGACTTCCAGAACAATGCCCGTCTGTGCAAGTGAGACAGTAAACCTGGAAGCTCCGCAGAGTTCATAACCTCATGTGGATTTTTCTTATGAACACGTCTCTCATGATAAACGGCCATGGCTTCGGCAGCGTGGTATCACCGTGACATCAGTCGTGTGCGTGCAGAGGACTTGTTGGCACGGGCAGGGAGGGATGGTAGCTATCTGGTGAGAGACAGTGAGTCTGTGCCAGGAGCCTATGCACTGTGCCTGCTGTAAGTGCACACACACACACACACACACACACACACGCGCACACAGAGATAAATAAAATAAAAAATTCTATGATAGAAGGTTGTTGGTTATTGATAAATGGAATTAAAATGGTTTCAGTTTTGCAATAATATAAGAAATATGCTGTTGTATTTTTTTCTGCTTCATCTTTTTGAAAATATTAATTCAATTCAATTCAGTTTATTTATATGGTGCCAAGTTGCAACAGAAGTCATCTCAGGGCACTGAGTCAGCTGATTGCTGACATACCGATTATTATTCATTAAGTCACCTCAGTGTGTGAGGAGTGAGGACAGAGACTTTCTACCACATGAAAAACATTTTTTTTAATTGCAAGCCCATCCTTCTTTGAAGGAATGCTTTGGGCCGCCTCTCCTTCCACAGTTTTACATTGAGTTGTATCTATTTGGAACAAATCTTGAAAACTGTACAATGAAAACTAATATTTTGCACGATCTGCTGTTAGAGCACATGTTGTGAATGACACCAGATTTTTCTCCAAATAATCTGACACTATTAGTAAATTGATTGAGCAGTTCCGCTCAGCTTGTCCCATCCATCATCTTACATCATCACCATAATCATCTGCCACCAGGCTGCAGTGTAGATGTCAATCATTTCAACTGCTCCGTCCAGAAAAGTCTCTTCCAGCCAGTCAAACCCAAACGTATGACTCCGTGTTTCCCCTCTTATCCCCTTCTTTCCTCCTCGGGGCCCCTTAAAGTGGGCTGGAGCTCCAACAACCGCACTACGCCGACTGCTCTCCGGTCCCAGCCAGATGCATTCCTGAAAGCTGAGCCCGGCTGCTCACAGTGGAGTCTCTTTCCTTTCATTCTTTTCTCTGTATATCATCCTCTTTTTGTTTTCACTCCCTTTAATTGCCACCACAGATCTTTGTTTCCCATGCTGACAATAAGATAGTTTTTTCAAAAAGTCTTTCACTACATTAAAAATTAAGCCACAACAACATTCATTTATAGAACTACTACCTTGTTCTTGTAAATTATTATTTCTATTCATTACAAATACTGTATAGTTATGAACAGTTTTATTTTGATAGTGCATTTTGATAAATGTAATGTTACTATAACATTTCTTTTTACAGATTCCAACGCCATGTTCACACTTATCGTATTCTTCCTGACGCAGACGGTCTTCTGGCAGTTCAGGTGAGCAATAATTGCCACACTTGATGCTCTGATGGAAAAACAAAACAGCAGAATGACTATTTTTACAAGCTATCTAAAAAATATATGAAAAAAAAAATCTATTTTAAAATTGCCAAGTACTGACCCAATAAGGTGCATTTAGCAAAACAAAACAGTCAGATAAATTAAACTTTATTCAACTCATTCACAATAACCACATAAAATCGGTTTGAGGTCAGTAAGCTCAATCAGAATTAATACATAAGGTGCACCTGATTGTAAGACTCACTGTTGATGTTTGAGAAAATTTAAGGATTTTTAGTGCGTCTTATAGTCTGAAAAATACGGTAGGTATCAATCTAAAAAATACCCACGTTTTGTTGTGTGGACTGTTTTAAAAGTGTAAATAGGACCAAGCTTGAAAGCAATATTAAACTTGTTGCCTGTGGCTCATCGTTGTCACCATGGTAACCGCACATCTGTGTTTGTCACTCCCTGACTGCCAAATCAACGAGAGGCAGACAGAAACACAGCCTGAAAATAAGGCTCAAACCAACAGTCACTGTGCTAAAACCAAAAATCAGACCAGGCCTCACACATGAACTTTTATGTTTCTGTGCTTTATGCAGGAAGTATGACAAATTAAAACGACCCTTTACTTCAAGTTTAGGACAGCACACTGTGAGCTAAAATACAAAGTATAACAGAATGTGTAGAAGCTTGGTTGTTTTCTTTCTATATTCTAGCATCTGAGAGAAAATCACAAGTCCTAAAGCAGCGAGAGACACACGGGGTGAAAGATCATAGAAGCTTTCTGATGTATAATTTGTGTGTGCACTAAGAAAGGTGCAGGGAAAAGATGTTAGTTTACAAAATAAAAAATAAAAATTATTAACTGTCAGTTGAGCAGCCTGGAAAAATACTTAAATTTTAAGTATAAAATATATTAAAAATTTATTTTATGCATGCAAAGTTCGGTTTGTCTTGACCTGGTTTAAAAACTGAATTGTTTCTACTGTCGTGTGTGAGCTATAGAGCTCCAAATAGGACTTAGTTTTCTCCTATATTTTGCCAAAGCCACATTGAAGATCATTTTCTCTCACATTATTAATATTAATTTGCCCATTTTTTTCCGAGATGAATGATGACTACTACCAAAAGTCATAAGTCATGCTAGTCCCAACTGAGTTATTAGGCTTGGTGCATGAAGTTGTGCAATAAGATGCAGGACATGTTTAATATTATTTCAACCAAATAGTAAAATAATAATAATAGTTGTGCTTTAGTGCATGTATAGCCTTAATCATAAAATACATATGAAACATCAGAACCGCTTCCAGTCAGAGGCTGTGTCATAAAGTACCAAGCATTTGTTTATACCGTGTTGCATGTAGAACAGGAGCATGTTTGTGTTCCTGCACAGACATCCCCCCCCCACCCCCCAAGACTCTGTTACGGCTGCAATCACTTTGTTGCTTGAATGACATCCCTGCCATGTGGCTGTGTTTGCAGCATGAGCTCAGCTGCACAGAGGAGAAATTGTTTTCATGTCTCAGAAATTCCTACTCGGCCCACGCATTTATTCACCAAAGGGTGCTTATTTAATATGCACATGCTTGGGTGGGGGGGGGGGGGGGGTGGTTGTTTTAGACACATTGAGTTGGACGAGGCGAAGTCTGAGGCAGAAATATGAAAATCCATGCAGTTGGGAGAAAATGACCTGTTCATTGAACTATATTAACACTCCACACACAAACACCTTTACACACAATTAGGCAAAAGGGGACGAGAAATTAAACTTTATTTTTAAAATTGTCTGAATATTAAAGTTTAAATCCCCCAAATAAGTTTAATAGCAGGAGCTGCGAAGCCTTTGATGTGGAAAATGTCTAAACTTTCCGTGAGGACGTTAAACGTTGCAGTTTTTTCTGTTGTTTTTCCACTGCCATCAGTAAAAAGCTGCAGTCTGTGTTTTCTCTGCACTCCCCCCCCCCACCAATTGGATTTGCTCCACTAACTCACAGAAGTCGCGTGCTTTCCTTTTTGCTTTTCCAAGAAGGCCGTAGAGATATTTCGGGGGTCACTTTTTTGTCTTTCGCTCTCTTGAAGCCTCTTTCTCCGTTTTATTTCCCTTTAGATTGCTTTTCAAGAGATATTTGTGGGTTTAAAAAATACTATTTGAAGACTTCCTGGCAAAACAGACAGGTCGCTCGAGCCAAAAGCTGGTTTCGCTCACCACAAAATGAAAACTAAAAATTCTAAAAAGAGGGCGCAGGACAGGGCTCGCTCTGCGCTGTGGTCTAATGTGAACCATGTCAAATTGGTACATGTGAATGTGAGTGTGTGATCTTATTTTCTGACTGCAAGGCTTCAAGTTTGATTGAAGAGCACCGTTGTATGAAGTTGTATGCAAACTGTGAGAGCAGGCTTGTTTGTCTATGTGGCGTGTTGAGACATTCCCCTTTAGAGAGGTGTATTTTTTTGTTTTAACCCATTGTGAATGTTGCATTATGGGTAATAGAAGGAGCTTTCGTCACTGCTCCTCTGGGCCACAGCTTTCTGCGTCCCTCTGGGACGTGTCACTTCACAGCACATCATCTGCATGCATCTTTTTCTGTCATGCAAAGAAATACCTCTGCTTTGCTACATCAAGCATGACTTTGGAAGAGGAAGAGAGTGCGAGGTGGCATCCTGTGTGAAACATCAACATACATAAATAATAAATGAAAAATTAAGGTGAAACTGGTCTTTTTCTTTGAAATAGAGTAAAATGATCACATATAATTTACAATTGTACAAACATTTTAATGCCTTTATCTCATTATTGTGGTGTTGTTGCATTCATTTCCAAATGTTTGGCAGAAAAGTTATTTTTCTGATTCTGATTAAAGGTCCATCATTCCTTGAAGGGACACATATCACCCTTTCATGCCTGAGTTTAAACACTGATCATCCTATGTAGTGAAACTACAAAGTTGTACCCGCTTTGGTCAGATTTTTTTTAAACAAAAGTTATACGCAGTCAAATGCAATATTATTTCTTTATCCAAGAGGAGCTGCCACAGAAGTGGCTCGTTTAATGTTTCTGTCCTTCCGTTATTTTGTATAGACGTTCATGTGTGTGCAGAACCTGAACCCAGCACGTTACTGTCATGTCTGCCTGTTCCACAGACAACACAGGGGGTCCAGGTGAACTGTTTCCGGACCATTGAGGATTTGGTGTTGGGGTATCAGCAGCCACACAAAGGCCTGGTCACCCCTCTCCTCTATCCGGTCCCCCCGGACACAGACACAGGGAAGGAGAGCTCAGGTAAGTCACACGATGTGCTCGCTTTTTCACTGCTTTTCCTGCTGATTTTCTGTTTGATCTTTGGTTCTGGACATTTTCATGGAAACATTTGTTTGCTAAAAACTCAGCACTGACCTATTTACTGTGCATATGATTAACTCAGACTTTAAAATGCTTCCAAATTCAACCGACAGCCCAGCGCTGTGCCTAATTTGAACTTACCGTAATTAGATTTACAGGCAACTATCAGCAGCTGGCCCTTAAAGTACAACTTATTCATATTTCTTTAGTTGCAGTGTTGGACAATATTAGTTTGACACATAAAATAACATTTTAACACTGACCAGGTGGTTCCCAAAAGCATTTTAGCTGAAAACTTGTCATTCAGTCTGTGATCAGCTGAAGTATGAAACACCTCTAAAGTCCTGTTTCAGGTCTTTGGTGAACATTTTCCTTTTTTCTTAATGACTTGATTATTATGTACTGTTCTTTCAAGACCTTTCTCTTTTTTCTTTTCTCCTCTACTTAACCACATTTCTCATTTATTAAGCACACACCCCACAATAAGAGGCTCTGGTCAACTGAGCAGGATGTGAGTGATAAAGCAGCCAAAGTCTAAAGATAAACTTTAAAAGATCTACAGAAAACCCATTAATTAAAAATTAATCAATACCACTGCAGTGATTTAAAACCTCTGAGCAGAACTGTATTATATTTGCACAATTTTTAACATTATATAGATAATATTGTGATTTTTTTAAATGCCTTTTACGTATATTCTTTGCTGCTAGCTTATAATGCTGATTATTTATTTATTTTGCACAGATGATGAGAAGCCAACTCCAGTCTCCATCAACGTGTCCTTCACAGGACCACCAGCAAAACAGGCCCCGCATGCCATTTTCCTCGAGAAGTTGCAGGAACTGAACACATCCAAGTAATATTCTTTGTCTTTTTTAACTAGAATTAGTGATTACTGACCCTGTTACAGTCTGCATATCTACATTCATTCAACCTTTATTTAGGTAGGTTAATCCCACTGAGTCCTTGAGGACTCATTTACAAGAGACCTGCATGTTTAATTTTAACTAACAAAAGCAGTCTACCTGAGGTCTGAATCTTCTGAAGCATGCAACTTTATTCTGATTCATATTGACACCCCTTTATGTGTTCAGCTGATCACTGCTGTGATCTGGTATGCTGAGCTCAGTCTGCTTAGTTTCTCACAAGTTTCAGAATTTAAAAAAAAAAAAAAAATCCTTTGAGATGAGAACTTTAAGTCTTTAACTGGTTCAATGTCCAAAAAAACTCATACAGATGCACATATTTCATGCATTATATAATCTGACGTTTGATTTGTTTGAAGGGCTGCAGGTGAGGTGATCGGCCTGCTCAACAACTACCTCTTCAGTGAGCTGCCCCTTGACATGGAAAACGTGCACAAAGGGGCGACAACTTTAAGGCATCTGAAGCGCACTCTGGCCTCTGCCTGTCAAGGCCTCAGCAGGTCAGCAGATCTCTTGATTTGTTACAAACAGCACTTACGTTACTAATACAGTCACTGTTTGCTCGTACAGAGTTGTTTACTCGCATAGGTTATTCACAGTCAGTCATGGGAACTAAGGGCACCGTGGGTGCTACAGCACTCTATTGTGGATGACAAGAAATTACATATTTTTTAAAAAATAAGCTTAAATTAGTTGGAAAAAAAATATCAACCTATGGTGTTGTGTAAGTTTATAATCTTATAGCATTTTTAAAATTATGACACTGATGTTGAAATGAGGTCACATTTTGGGGTTACGTAGTTTATCTCGACATGTCCTCACAGCAGCCCCATGTAAACCAAGTTCCCAAAGCTTGGTTTGTATTTTCAATCGTGTTTTTGACAAAATGTCACCTACTGATTTGTAATAATTATTTGTTGGTTCTACAGTGAGATTGATCTCACACTTGTGAGTCTGGAAACCTTGGCCAAAGTCTTCGACCATCCGTGCTGCTCTTTAGCACCCGCTAAGATGCAGGTACCTGTTTTATGAACATTAAACAACATTTCCTGATGCATCATGCTCAATAATCCAGGTAGAAAAATCTAAAAAAAAAAAAGTTACGTCTGGTCCTCTGGACATTCAAAAAAAAAAAAAAAAAAAAAAAAAAAAGTTTGTAAAAAAAAAAAAAAA
>JARVLU010000952.1:13518988-13530520 GCA_031762415.1 Simpsonichthys santanae | reverse complement strand
ATATATATATTTGTGCAATGCAGCAAAAATGCTTAGGTTCTCAAGGGAAAGTTCTCAAAAGATGAATTAAATTTTAATTTTCTTCCCATAAATATGACACTCTGGTTTCTTGCAGCTGTGTTTTAATTTAGAGATGACTGGAGTGGAGTCAGACTTTCTCAGTCACCTGCCTCAGTGGACCTTCTTATCCTTAGTCACGATAGTCGAGAACTTTTATCAGGATAACACAACTGTGGTTTAAAGAATTTTCATCGCTTGGAGCTGATTCCTATTTCCAACAGTCTGTGCAAGAAGTGGGGTGCACCCTGATCAGGTTGCAAGTCCATCACGGGACCGCATAGAGAAAAATAGCTGTTCACACTCTCATGCAAACCTAGGAACAATGTAGAGATTAACTAACCTAACGTGCATGTGATCTGTGGAAAGAAAGCAGCTCACCTAAAAAACAAAACAAAAAAAAAAACGTGTGTGCACAGGGAGAACATTCAAACTCCATCCAGAAACGTCCAGTCTGGGAGCCAATCCTGTACCTCCCTAAGACAATGTAACAATTTTCTTTGGAGTTTTGCATAATTTTGGATCTGAAATAGAAGTACAGTCAATATGTCCACAACCCTGTGAAAGTAACATCAGTAAATTTTAACAGTGTGTTAGAGAAGAGTCATGCAAACCAGAGCAGGAGGTGGGCTGGAACGAGCATCTTCCTTAAAACCTTCTGATACTCAGCATCAGTGTCACCAACTGTCAGCCACAGCTCATTCATATAAACTATACCTGCAGGACATCAGGTAAAAACAGGAAGTTGTGAAATGTTCAACACTGCTTTTAATTGGGTCAAATGTAAGGGATCGGGTGCGCTTTAACTCATGAGAAATGTTGATTGGTTTAAAGTTAAGCACAAGGAGCCAATCAGAGGCACAGATGGTTGAGCGCAGGTGTTGCATCAAACATAACTGTCCCCAAAATAATTTGCACCCCATCTCAGAAGCATGCACAAAGCAGGAAAATAAAAATAACCAACATAAGGTGTTTCAGGTTAGAAAAGACTCCTCATCATGGCTGATTATTCCAGTGATTCTTCATTAGGGGACACAGATTCTGGCAGGTAGCGTGGACTTCTCTTCCAGAATAGCGTATTTTGTTTCTCCAACTTTGAACAATACTATTAACAAATTTGATGCATCCAATCTAAAATGTGTCTTGCACCTCAATGCAAATGTTACAAATCCATAAGTGAAATCTTCAAGTGTTAAAGTTGTACCTTAGTCGCTGTTGGTTGGAAAACACCCAATGGGGACTTGCAGTGCTTGAGTTTTGGTAGAGAAAAAAGCCTCGTTTGGGGTCTTGACAGCTGTTGAATAGGCTCAGGGTTGACTGACTGAACTGCAAAAAAGTCTTCAAATCTACAGCAACACAACAAATGCAAGACAACAGCTGACGAGGTTATGTCACCTTATGAGTCGAGACCTTTCACCAACAGTGGAAACAAGGTGAACGAGGGAGTGGCTCCAAGTGTGGACATTTTTAATTTTAGTTTTTATCAGAGCTTTATGTAGACCCTGTCCCTGCGGTGTGCCCCTTGAGGTTTCTCTTCAGCTTTGGTCCAGTTATGATACTGAAATGTGTTTTAGTTTTCTGAAATTTAAGGTTTGAGAAGACATTTCATACTCATAATTGAAATTAACTTCCACTAACTTTGGTATGCTGTTCAGCTGATAAAACTCTGAGACTTTGCTACTTTTCACAGGCCATCTGGAGTACCGGTAAAAGTTACTCCGAGCAGCTACACCAACCCAGCCTACTTCATCTTCGAAGGTGTATCAGTCCCACCCAAACTGGAGGAGCCTCTGCCCCAGCGAAGGGACCCTCAGGTCATCTGGTCTGGTAAAGAGGCCCTGCAGCTCCCGAAAGTCTCAGCCCATCCGGGGTTTGACAGGAGAAGTTGTCACAGATCTGACTTTACTGAAATTGAAATTCCAGCCATCTTGTCCCAGTGCTCTCCAGCCACTGATTTCCATACCCCGCAAAGGGACTCCTCTTATCAGCTTTTTCCAGTTCAGAACCCATCTCCAGTGCCCCCACTTTCAAGTAACACCAGCCTGCAGTACCAAGCGCAGACGTCACAACTCAGAAACCAACACCAAGGGAAAGTGAACGTTCAGGACTCCATGCAGCCTGAAAGCAACATAAGGGACCTGTACATGAATCACTCTGCAATCATGAAGGAAAAATCCAGAAGAGATAAACACCAGCTTTTCCCAGCAAGGACAAACGCAATCCAAACAGCAAAGATGCCATCAGCTCTGCCTTATACGCCCACTCACTTGGCACGCTGTCACACCTCTGCCTCCTGGATCAATAATCAGTCAGTGATTAATAAACACCTTCCGGAGCCAACGGGAGACAACTCTCTCACCGCTTTGCAAATTGCCAAGTCCCTCAGCGAGGTGGACTTTTTCCCATCAGAGAAGAAATGCCAACCAACAGTCAGGCAGAGGGCAGGCTGCAGAAATGGTCCTTCCAAGCATGGAGACAGAGGCTACGTGTGGGAGAAAGAGGTACGACCCGCTCACAAAGCCGGCTCTTAAATGATACTACACAGTTCTTTGTTTCTTAGTGTCTTTTTTATCTCAAAGCAGGTGTCAGTCCTCAAAGGTGCACCAGAAACTGTGCAGGAGCTTCTTAGTACTCTAGGGCTTCAAAAATACACCATGGGTCTTAGCCTCAGTGGCTGGGATGATCTGGATTATTTCAGGTAAATTAATTTGAACTCATACAAAGAATAATTAATTAAAATAATAAAGTCATCATTGCTTTGTCACAGATAGGATTTTTTTTTTTTTTTTTTTTTTTAAACAAGCCCTATTCTTGTGGATCTAGTCCAGGCGTTCTCAAACTTTTTGGGTTCAGGGACCCCTGATGACTCATGTTTGTTAAAAAAATATTTAATTTGTCTCTTTAATGTGATAGAAATATTTGTGTAAGCATAAATACTTAAGATCTGTTCTTTAACAGCGTTAATACAATTTTTATACTTTTAAACATGGGGTATTTTAACATCAAGACACACTTAATTAACATTTTAATTTCAACCTCCAAAAATTACAGTTTTGAGAAAATCAACAGCATCAAAAATCACTTTAAAACTTTACATATTCATTTAATGAATTTGATCAATGTATTGCCACTTCTTCACATTATTACAGAAAACTCTTTACCTAAAACTGAACAGAATCATAACAGCGGTATGGTCATACCAAGAAACAAGAATTAATTTGCAAACCAACTGATGACAAAATGCAAATAGCGTGCGGGGGGTCCTCCTCCAGAAAAGTTTGAAAAAAGTAGATGTGATTTCCTGCATTTTGGAGTATTTTAACAGGTTGTTATACATCTACATGCTTGTAAAATATATATGTATCTACAGTATATATACTGTACTTAGTATACACACACACACACATATAACAGTATATATTTTTTTCTTTTTTTTTTTTTGTTAAATAAATTTTTTGTGGACCCCCAAGCACCACCTTGCAGACCTCCAGGGGTCCAGGGACCCCAGTTTGAGAACCACTGATCTTGCTCTTTTTGTTTAACCCTGAAATTGTGTATATTTTCAGTTTTCAGGACCATAACATTCGGATACAGGAAGAGCAGCTTACACAAAGTCTGTGATGAGTTGGCATCATCACAGACTTTGGGGTTTTTACACATAAACACAAATGAAAATTGAAAATGATTGTTAGTTTTTTACGAGGAGTTGTGGGAAATATTTATGAACAGTAAACAACAGAGTGATTTCAGTTTTGAGAATCAGGAAGAAATTCCTATACTGGAATATTTTTGTGTTTTTGCATCTTTTGCAATTTTTGCACGAGTCATTTTAATGCCTTTAAATTAATCGTTCAGCTGAGTATTTATTTATTTCATTTAGTCACATTCTGTCCTCCATAGAATGGTGTTGCTCAAACTTTGCTCCGCCAACAACCAAGCGACAACAACTGCCTGATACATAAGATACAAGATGTAAAATTACCTACATTTGTATTCAGCCAGCCTGCTTTTTTAGAAATGGGTTGAAGACTTTTGAAATTGCAGAGATAGGATCTTGCACATGCTCTGTCTGTGGCTTTTAGCTTGACCGCGTTGTGACAAATTTATAACGAAACTCTTTGAACAGACTTCACCTTCACTACTGCAAACATTTTGGTACGATGTCTTGCGCTGATGTGTAAAACACAACTTAAGGTAAAATGCAGTGAGACATAATAAAGAATAACAGCTGTTGTAGTTCATAAAATACTATCAAACTAAAATTCATTAAACACAAATGGTCTTACCTCTGTCTTTTTTGAAACTATGATTAACAGAAAAAACTTAACATATATTTGGATAAAGTATAGTTGACATGAGGGGGGTGGGCGGGGGGTGAAGGAAGCAGTTTATGTAAAACCAGAGAAACCATCTTTAAACAGAGGACGTCTCAGATTTCAGCTTTCAAAAACCCATAATGCATTGACCTGGTACCCAGTCGTTTTCACAAATATCATGAATTTCATCCATGTGACCAGAGTGGCTCATCTGTGGGTCAGACTAACATATGGCCCTTTTCCATTAGTAACGATACGGTTTGACTCAACTCGGCACGGTTCCAAGGCTTTTCCACTAGCAACGGTTCGTGGAACCGGTCCCTTTTTCGCTCTCTTTCTCTGGGGTTCCAACCGTGCTGAACTGACCCTAAAATGTGACGTCAGAACACTTGATCACTGATTGGTCAGGGGGGTGGAGTCACTGAGTGTTTGAGTAAGTTTCACAACAACCCAATCCGCCATTTGCAATAACTCGAACTCGAGGAGTGATTGGACCTATTTTTAATAGCCACAGCCAAAGTTCATGCTTAATCATCCAGGTACAAAATCCAATAATGGACAGTCAGACAGGACAGCCCCCAGAAACCATCTTATCACCAGCAAACTGGTTGGTCCACTAAAGGAGTGTACTGCTTAGTAGGGAAAACAGTTTACTTGGGACTCCTCAGACTGATGAAGCTCTCCGGATAGAGGGTGAAACATCTTTCCACCAAAACAGAAACTGTCCAGAATATCTGACTGACCATTATTATTTTGTACCTGGATGACTGAGCATGAACTTTGAATTAAATAGAGAAATATTTATCATAAGGAAGTCGGTGTTTAACAGCTGATTTCAAAGATGTGAATTGCTTCTTTTAGGTGAAACACAAATGAAAAGTGTAATTTTTCTCCTGGAAGTCATATAAACTCTAACACCTTTGTTTAAAAAGCATTTTTCTTTCTGTGCACATCAAGTCTGAACTTGTTCACTCCTCTTTGCCTCCGACAGCGGCATCACTGAGGAGGATCTGTGTGCTGCAGGGGTAACTAACCCATCACACCGACGCAGGATCCTGGAGAACTTGCCCAGGAACTGGACCTGACAGAACCACACAACGGTGCAAAGTCTGGTCACAACTAGAACTGGAAAAGACTTTCAGCAGCTGCAAGAATGACATTCTGAGGCTCCGACACATCGACCAAAAGACTGCAGTGTTTTCCACATGCTGGATTTAAACTGTTATAACTGTTCATCTGTGCCAACAGAGAAGAAGAACGTAATATATGAAGTACTCTTTGCACATTATAGTTTCTCTATCTACCAACTTTAAAACTTATAACTGGAGGGAAGCAAACTGTTTGTGTGTCTTCAGTTTGTGACAAATAACAAATGCTATTTTGAAAATTTTGGCTTCTTGTATGTTTTAATGGTTCATACATTGCTATAAAATTACAGTCTCTATTGTTAGTGTTCATCAGTTTTTAAATTTCACTTTGTACTTCCTTTAATTTTATTTATATAGCACCAAGCCACTGTAGAAGTCATCTCAGGGGACTGAGCAGAAACATTCATATATAAAAATAATAATTTAACACTATTTAGCGGAGGAGCAGACTGCTTTGAGTTTAACTCCACCACATAACTCTCATCTTGAGCAAGCACGAATGCGACAGTGGAAAGGAAAAACTCCCTCATGAGGAAGAAACCTTTAGTAGAACCAGGCTCAGGCCATCTGCTTTGACCGAATGGGTTTGAGAGGAACAGGAAGGAGGAACAGCTCCACAATGGCAGGTCGAGAATCACATTAAGATATAGTTGCAAATGAAAACTATTCGATTTTAACAATTCATTTAAGGAAAGGAGGTTAATTTGTCCTCCAGTAGTCTAAGCCTGTGGCAGCAACAATCCAACCCTAACTATGGGATTTATCAAAAAGGAAAGTCTCAAGCCCAGTCTTAAAACTGGACAATGTGTCAGACTTATGGACAGAAACTGGATGTTGGTTCCAAAAGAGAGGAGCCTGACAACTGAAAGATCTTCCTCCCATTCTGTGCTTGGAAACTAGGAACTGCGAGTAAGCCTGCAGTCTGAGAGTAAAGTACTCTGATAGGAAAAAATGGACCAATAAGATCTCGAATATAAGATGGAGCTAGGTTGTTGAGGGCTTTGTAGGTTAGAAGTAAGATTTTGAATTCAATTCTGAATCTGACAGGGAGCCTGGAGAGAAACGAAAACTGGAGAGATATGATCTCTCCTAACTCCAGTTAAGACTCTGGCAGCAGCATTTTGGATCAGCTGAAGATTTTTCTTTAAGTATTTGAACACCCAGATAACAAACCATTGCAATAGTCCAGTCTAGACGTGACAAATGGCCTGATCAAAACACCAAGATTTTGTACATTAAAGCTGGAGGCCAGATTAATGCCGTCCAAGGAAAGACTGAAAAATGTATTCCTAAGATGCTCAGGTCCAAAAAAACAAAACTTCAGTCTTGTTTGTGTTCAAAAGCAGAATTTTTTTTTTAACATTGAATGAACATGACATATTAACAACATAACATTTTATCACGTCTACAGAAAAAAAGAAAACACAACCACCTGCCATTTTGTTTACTGTTTCATTCTGTTTCTATGGTGTCACGTGGGCCACTGCACATGCAGCGTTTGTAAAACAGATACATCAGCGTTTGACTGTCATCGAGCAATCACAAGTGTCGTCTCACGATCATGGGCAATAAGAATAGACAGATATCTACTTTTTATGGTGCTCTCTTCCATTTCAGAGCTAATCTACAAACCTGATGTTGTTTGATGAAGCCAGTTTAAAGCTTTAGTGCTGCTAAGGGTGTGGACTTTGAGAAGCAACACGAGGCTGAACTTGAAGGGATAGTTCAGCGCTTTTGAAATACGATTCTGTGGAAAGTTGTGAAATATTAATACGTGACTTTTTGTATAGGGCTTACCTCATATGGTTGAAGGCTAACCCCACATGGCTAGTTCAAGACAAAAGTGGATTGCTGCCAAATCTGTGGGACATAGGGGTGCAAATGGTGCTGCAGCACCTCATGATTAATGACAGAGGGCATAAACCGGCAATGGATTGTTCTGATAGCAGTTTTATAGATATTACACTATATTTTTAATATACATGTCGAGGAGTACATGCACTAACAGTGTACATTTCATTGCTTATAGTTGGTTCAATGTTTATCTTCACAAGCGTATAGGCCTCACAGATTTACACATGCTCACTGCACCCCCAACACATTTCCTCCAATAAAACAATCACAGCTGTTCATTCAAACACTCATAAGTCCATAAAAATATCAAAAAACAAAACAACTAGACTTCTATTCTGTAGCTGAAAATGCTTTGCTTCCCATCTGGGAGGCTTTTTCAATATTGTATTACTAATTAGAATTGTTTTACTAGGTGAAGTTGAACCGACAATGACTAAAAAAAGAGCATAAAATAGAGTTTAAATGAACAGCTATGACTTTTTTTATTGTTTTCAAATGACAATGATCCACTTCAGTGGTGAGATCATCAATCTGTTCAGAATTGAACTTGTTCTCCAATCTGAGGTTGTTGAAAGAGTTATCTACAGCAGGTAAGATATTTACGGCTTAAAATCTTTTCACAAAGACCCACTTTATCTTGTACTGGTGTGGCTTCTCTCAGCAGAACATAGCGGTTGTCAGATCTGTTTTTTCTCCCGCTCTACTGGTTTATTAAAATATAAATATTTAAAGAAAGCTGCCTACGTTGCTGTAAATGCTGTAGCTGGACGGACTTCTCACGTTCTAGACACACGGTTGCCTCCATCAAAAATGAAACACATAACTAATGATGTACTCGTGGAGGCTGCACAAGTACCAGCACATTCCAAGCTCCAAGTATACAAGTATTGCACGCATATTTATTTTATCATCGCACACTTTTTAAACATCGCTTTCAAAGATATACAAAAAAATTCTTAGCCCAGGTTCAGTTTTTTTCCGTTTACCATCTGTATACAGAACGCCTGAAACAGCAAACACATCTGAAACATTAGTGATATTGTTCAGGTCATTGCAAACTATTTCACACAGAGATGAGACAACTGTGACGCTAGATCCTAAAAATACCTCCTGAATATTCCACTCGGTGTGGGAGCACCTGTGTTTTGTGCTTACAGCCTCCAGAAATGTAGTTACTGATTAAGGCTCAGCCAAACATGACTGTCAGGTCAGTGACCACTAAGTCACCGACTTACCGTGGTGATATCATCACCTGTAGAAGTGCTGAATGGGAATAAAGAGCCATCCCAAAAGTATAAGCTCTTATTTTTAGGGAAATATACACATAGGCTGGGGAATCATGCACATTTGTGTTTTTATATGACATGGCAATGACATAATTGTCCTAATGAGCTTAGTTTTTACTTTTTTTTTTTTTTTTTTTTTTTTCAGAAGATAACAAATAATGTTTAAATACAGTTATTACAAACAGGGAACAATTCAGAGTGAAGTGGACATGTTTAATCTAGTTGATAATGATTACAACAAATGAAAATCTGTCTGAGGCATTTGTTTTTCCTGGAGCCACTAACTACAAATTTGGCTGTTTCAGCCCTGGCACTCACTAAAAGCAAAGTGTCCTTGGCTGACACACTGAACTCCAAGTGGCTTCTGATGGCAGACCAACACTGTGCACGGCAACATCTCCTTTGTTGGTATATGAAGTGTGTGCACGTGTGTGTGTGTGCTTGCAGTGCTGTCAAGGTTAAAAGTTGCCCTATAAGTGAAAAACCATTTAATGGGTTTTTTGACGCTTTGTCAGTGGCCCACTCACACGTTGCAGCCATCCAACAGCCAATTCATTCAAAAGCGCACGTTTTCATTAACGCGTGCACAAAAAAACATCTGTTTCCCGCTCGACAGTACAGTCCATCGTGCTCTCTACGGTTTTCCCTTTAACTCTCTTTGTTAAACATTTGACAGATGTATTTTATATGCTGCATTTCAAACAACAGGGCTGTTTTTACGTTCATCAGCTCAAAGTGGGAGTTTCTATTGAATGAATGAATGAATGATTTTAACGTTTGCACAAAATGGCTGCTGCTCCTGTTTCACTGGCCATGTGTTAGTAATTTCTTAGTAAAACAAGCTGAGGAGGGTGCACCTACTCTCAAATGGCCCAGCTTCCTCTCAGCGGCCCCTGACCTGAGCATGCACCGGCCCCCATAAGGTCTGGCTGAGTTTCACTTTGATTTTTTGTTTTTTTGTTGCATTCTTAATGGAAACTTTAATCATGTGTCAAAGTATCAAACTCGTTTGGGTTTGTTTGGTGACCAGGTTTACAGTTGTTGGCAGTTCCAGCTGATAACTCGACATGAATTATTCTGCACGCTCAAACATGTAGCGATACGGTGACATTAGCTGTTGCACAATCCTTCGTGTGTGAGCGCTTTTAAAAGAAGCAGCATATGAAAAATGAAATCAAGAAACAGCTTTTACGTCCTAGGAATGAACGACAAGGATGACTCGAGAAAATATTTTAGAGCAGGGCTTTTCAACTGGCAGCCCACAGGCCAGAAATGACCTGTGGGTGACTTCAATCTGGCCCACTTCATTAATAATAATAATAATAATAATTTATGATTTTTTTTTGTTCTGGGTTTGGGTTCTGTTTATTGCATGATTCAATACAATACAATAAACAACTTTAAAAGGCAACAGATTATTGTCAAACTTGGTTTATTTACGTAATGATTTTAATCGTTGGATGTCTGACCCCCGAGCTGCTGGCATTTAGAAACTGTGACCACCCCCCGGAGCAGTTTTGTTGAATATCCATAGAGGATGTAAAATTAGTTTTGCTCCCTGTATGCAAGATAAGTTGTCAACAATTATGAAACGTTTCCCCAAGAAAAAACTAAAATACCTTTAAGACTGCCGAATAACTTGTTTGTCGTTACCACTAATCATATCTGCTAATTCAGCTACTATTTAGCAGTTTTATGCTAATTTTAGCTTTTTCAGCTACTTCCACATTTTTTGAGCTAATATCAGCTCTTTCTGCCTTTCAGGTTTTTTGCTTTTCTGACTCTTTTGAATTTTAACATATAAAATACATCACTCAAATGTTTAACAACGGGAGTTAGAGGGAAAACTGTATGCCTGCATGCCATATGAAAACTCTTTAACAACATGCCGTGACGCACAAATACTAATTTAACTAGAGAAAATGCATAGCCTGCAAAAATGCAGTGTGAATACTTGTTGCAGAAAAACGTGATGAGAAACAGCTTGAATTGGCAGAAAAAACATACTGAAAAGTAGATGAATTTATGAACAAGCCTATTAATAGAAAAAGGGGAAAGAACACATATTTTCTGAATTAGGCTTAAAGAAGCAGAAATAAGCACAACCATTAGGAAATTAGCCCAAAGAAGCTGAAATCAGCAAATGAATAAATAAATAAATAAAAATAGCTGGAGACTATAGCTGAAAAGACATAGAGAAGCCTAAACTACCAGAAGGAAGCAGAAAGAGCTGAAATGAGCAAAAGAATGTGGAAGTAGCTGAAAAAGCTCAAATTAGCATAAAACAGCTGAACTAGCAGAAAAAGCTTAAACTAGCAGGAAAAAGCTGAAAGGAGTATAACAAGCTGAACAAAGGAGAAAGAAGTTAATTAGGCTGAAAGTAGCAGAAATTACCACAAAAAACCGAAATTGATCTGAAAACAGCTGAAATTAGCTAAAACACTTTAAAAAAGCTAGCTTAAAAGGTATAAATGTAGAACAAGCTTAAAGTATAATAAAGAAGAAAGAATACATGCCTGCCCAATTAGGCTGAAAGAAGCAGAAATAAGCACTAAACAGTGGAAATTATCTGAGAAAAGCTGAAATTAGTAAAACAGCTGAAAAGTAGCTAAAAAGCAGAAAGAAGCTGAAATTACAGGAAGTGCATGCGAGCACATATTTGCTGAATTAGGCTGAAAATTTGAAATGAGTGCAAAAAATGTGGAATTAGTTGAAAAAGCTTAAATTAACATAAAACAGCTAAATAGTAGCTGAAATGTAACAACAAAAAAAGCTGAAACTTGCCTAAATAAGCAGAAAGGAGAAGCTGAAATTAGCAGAAAGAAGTTAGAAGAAGCACAAAAATGTTGTAGTTAAAAGAAAGATCCTGAA
>JARVLU010000952.1:13492732-13503739 GCA_031762415.1 Simpsonichthys santanae | reverse complement strand
TATATATATACAGTATATATATATATACTGTATACATACATATTTATATATATATATATATTTATATATACTGTACTGTATATAGTATATATAATAAGTGAAGATCTAAAAACAAGCAAGCAAAAAAATTAAAACCATCACATTTATTCTATATTAAATTAGTAGCCTTCACAATTGTCCCATTGTGAGATACAAATAAACAAAACAATTCTAATAAGGACGTTTTAAAGTCATTTGAAGAACCAGATTACAAAGTTTCTTGTTTTGTTCTAAAAGTTTAATTAGAGTAAACCAATTCTGCACCTTCCTCATTAAAGAATAAAAAAAAAATTACTTTTTACACTGTATCCATATTCTGTACGTCAATAAAGAATAATAATAAAAATCAAAGCAGCCTCAGTTAATTTGTTTCTTATTTTGACCTGTTTCTCCCTGTTTGATTTGATCTTTTCTTCAACTTGACCTCATTATCAGGTGAGTGTGCGCGACAAGTTTTCTTCAAGTCTCTTTTCTTTCCTTTAATCGACCATCGTGCAGCCAACATTGAATAAACCCCTTCATGTCCTCGGCCAGATGATGTCTGTGTGCTCAAGGACGCCGCAGACACAAGGAAAACAGTCAATGAGCGTATTCAAGACATGTAGAGAAGAAAACATTTTATTTTTAAATTATTATTCTTATTGAAACTCGAGGGAGGAAAAATGAGAAGCTCTTTTCAGCTTCAACCTTCTATTATGTCTCATAGTTTTGACTTTAACTTACTTTTCACACCATCTTTCACCTTTGTGCACTTACTTTTTTTGGTCGTGGCAACTTTTGGACATTTAAAACTAATACAAAAGACAAAAAAATAAGATTTAAAGTCAGTGTCTTGCTTAAAATCTCTTGACGGATGTAAGTTTTCTTCACGGTCAAAACACACTAAGATTTTTTTTTGCCATTTTACAAAAAAAGCAGTTTAACAGCAAACATGTGCCTCTTTTTTTTTAATAGGGGATTTTCCTCAAATTAGACAATATTGATTGTAATGGCTCAGATTGAAGTGATGATTTCGCTGAGCCTTGAACATTTTTTTTTCTTCCCATGTTTTTTTTTTTTTTTTCTTGGTCGTCTTTTCTCTTGTTTGTCACATTATAAGGAGAAGACGGAGGGGTTTTCAAGGACACGTGGACTTCAATTTAATCGTGGAGGCTGAGAGTGGGGTGGAAGAGTAACACACGGAGGAGAGAAGTTCATTATTCTGCTGAAAAGGAAACCAATGGCTTTCACGGTCGCCATGGAAACCGGCCTTTCTTTTGCCTCCAGACCTATGATACGGTACTTCACAGCATTAAACACGATTAATGCAAGGTTAAAAAAAAAAAAAAAGTGTGGGGGGGGGGAGGGGTAATATTGCTTTCCCTTGCTGATAGATGTTAGATATTGATTGGCGTGTAGCGAATTGTAGATGAAACGTGCCCCAACTGTTTCTCTCTTGGCGACACCCCCCAAACCATCCCGGTTTGCAAGCTGATGGAGGCGAGGCCTTCTTGCGGCACTTGGGGTCTTCAGCTGTTGCACGTTTTCTTCAGTCGGTTGAAGGAAGAGCATGAAGCCACAGTGGTGAGAGGATTTCAAACATCAAAGTGCAGTCAGCAAGTGTCCCCATCCATCCATTCTCTTTTCCTGCTTCTTTTGCAAGAAGCTTCTATATTGCAGAACTAAAACAAACAGAAAGTCATCCCATGAATGCTTAACCCCTGCTGTTTCCCATCATTAGTGAGCCTTTTTGTTGTGGAATGACCCTGCTTGCATTCAGCATAATGCTGGGTCGGCCTTGGTAGCAGTGAGGTCAGCACCAAGCAGAACCAGAGGGGGGTGTTGTCTGTGGCAGCTTGCTTAGCTGAGAGGATTAGAGGAAGCAGCCGGATGTATGTGTGCGTGTGTGTGTGTTAATATGTGCGTATGAGAAAGGATAGGGCGCTGGTAGGGGGGCAAATTGTTTTAACCCCTATTACGATGACGGCATGGCGCTCCTCTTATCTAGGCCTCTGCAGCCACTCATTAATATTCTGTACATATGGCAGTGCTTTCTGTATCATTGTCTATTAATGGGAGGGATAATCGCTCATTCAATTATCAGGCAGTCAGCAAAAGACCAACTGTGCCGGCACAGGCCCGGTTCACGCTGTGGCACGGCCCAAAAACAGAGACGTGCCAGCGGGAAGGTGAGAGCGATAGCAGGGATTACAACATATTAGCTACTTTAATATGTGAGGCATGGAGTGATGTGACGCAAATGGGGATGTCTTTGGCGGGGAACGAAACAGGCCTGAACTTTGTAGCAACTAAGCAAAAACATCTCACTTAGTGTCGCGATCCGTTCGGCGTTTTCATGTTTCGTAAACTCCGAAGCTTCTCCTCGGTTCCATGTTTGCCTCTGATGTCTGCGAGTCGAAGATCTGTGACGGGATCGGATTTAGCTGTGGCCTCTGGACCCCGTGCAGCCGAGGCCACGGCCTGGAACTGAAGAGGTCACTGATGATAGTGTGACCTCTTGGCTGTTTTGACCCCCCGGCGACCTCGTCGAGTCGACACAAGCACACACCTGGAAACAGCGAGCCAAGCGAAGAAGGAGAGCCGTAATTAAGGTCGCTTAAGTGAGTTTGTTGAAGAAGGCGGGTCATGAAAGTGGGTCTGCAAAGCTTTTTTTTTTTTTCCCAACGAACGGCGATGTTTGCAGGGAGAAAGACGTCGGGAGGTGAAATGTTAACAAAAAAAAAAAAAAATTCATGTGAAATCCGCAGTTTGATAAATTTCCGCGTGCTGAACGAGGCGGTAGGCGGCCGAGGCTGCGGTGGAGGGCCTTTGTTGGAGGTCCTATTTTCTCCGGCAGAGCAGCGCGCTCACAGGGTCAGCGAAGTTACGAAAGTAATTAAAGCTCGGTGATTCACCGCCTGCTGCAAAGAAAAGAAAGCAAGCTGTCATTCTGATTTAGAAAAATAAATTACAATTTTAATAACGGGGGGGGTAGAGGATAGGGGCGCTAGAACGTCTAGAGCCTTGGTGAGCTGGGAGGGAGGAGGAGGACGAGGTGGGCCTGCTGGGTGGGAGGAGGGGTCGAGGGGGTTGCTGGCTGCCTACTTATCAATAGTTGCAATTTTTTTTTTTTTTTTGAAACCGCATCGGTACATTGCGAGAGCACAAGTGCCCTTAAAAAAAGAAAACGGTGGAACATTAACATACTGATTTCATGCGCGTGGCAAAGGGCCCGAGCCAATATCAGAGAGGACTCAGCAGTCCTATTGTCTGCTGGGACTCTGGTCCCCTCTGATATGAAAATTCAATTATTTTATAACTAGATCTGGCGCTGCGTTTTGACAGTCGACGGTAGCGCCTTGCCAGCTGCATCAGCGTGGGGGACCAGAGGCTCCTGATAGCGAGAGGGAGGCCTTTCAGACATTGACATGTTTTTGGGGGACAAGATTGCCTAAATGTGTTGCATTTAAGGACTGAAAGTTAATCTAATGCACCGCCATTATCTCACTCAGGTAATTCCAATGCCACCCTCAATCTGTGTTTACGCTCTTGCACGCACCCCACATACTCGCACATCCATTCATTCTTCAGCACTTTGAATCTGATGCCTGAAGCTTTCTGCGTCCAAACAGGAAATGTGTTTATGTTGCTGTGGCACATTCCTCTCAGCAGGTTGGAAACTATATGAAATGGAAGTTGTTTTCTTCCACACATCAGCAGTTTCTAGACAGATGGGGCGCGCACGCAGAAAAAGACTCCCAGTGTGAAACAGTGCTCGGAAAAGTTTTTGCTGTGTTCACAGTCCTCCTCGAAACTATTGGAACAACTGGTCCATGTCCTTCTTTTTCATTTATTTTGCAGAAAACATTTCACATTGAGGTAAAAAGTCAGCATTTTAGCTGTTTATTTTCTTTTACGTATTTACATTAGAATCTGGGAGAGCAACTCATGAACAACACCACCGTTACAGTCAACACCTTGAAAACAGCAAAGTGTGCGTTCTTGGAATGGACATGGACAAAACAACCATCAGGAATAAGAAGTGAGAGGGTTTAGACTGGCTACTATAAATTAATCTCCAGATACGAACCTTGTCCTGCATTTCACCTGATGAGGAAGAAGTTAGAGGCTGACGTTTCCCCAGCTAACTTTAACTGAAAGAGGCTGCAGTGAAACAATGATGTTGCAGAAGAGACATATACAAAATCATTGCTCGTGGGCTGCAGATTTAATGCGGTTAACATGAGGGTTTGAATGTTATCTGTTGTGATGCTGCCGATCAGATCAAAAGTTGGCACTCTAATAAACGACGGCTTCATCCAAGTTGTGTAACCACCAGAAAGTCCTCCATCCATTGTCTGTGCCTAACCCTGTCCAGGGTCTGGCTGGTGTTCATCTCTAGCAGTCCTGGACAGGCTACCAGTCCATCATAGGGACACACAGAGACCAACAATCATCACTTAATCTAATGTACTGTGCATGTTAATTATTGTTGGATGAACCAAAAGCACCCTCAAAAACCACTAACTGAACCTCACTGTCATCAGAACCACTCTGCAAATAGGACCATGCTGCTGTAGATTTATTTCTTTTTCTTCTTCTTGTTGTTTTTGGCATACAGGGGACAAACATCCTGCATTGGATCTATATAAGCCCAGTTTTCTGCTTTAAGCTCTTTGGGAATCACCTCGTTGGAGCGATGTGACTATTTTCTGTGTCAAACTGTGCATCTGACATATTTGAACAGATTATAGCCTCTCAGCTGCTGGTAACAAAGTGGCCCAAGTTCCAAATTAAAAATTGAACGATTTAGTTGCAGCTGCACGGTGGCTCAGTTGGTAGAGCTGTTGCCTCTCAGTGAGAAGGTAACTGGATCAAATCCCATCCGGGGGCCTTTCTGGGTGGACTTTGCATGTTCTTTTTGTGCATGCGTTGGTTTTCTCCACGGGTTTCCTCAAGTAGATCAAAATCATGCACGTCTGATTGGTTACACTAAATTGTCTCTAGGTTGAGTGAGAGAGTGAATGGTTGTTTGTTTTGTGTCTCTGTGATGGACTGGAGACCTGTCCAGGGTGTCCCCTGACCTGTGTTGCCAGATAGAGTTAAGGTTTTCCAGCCCAAAAATCTGTTAAAAGCCACCACATCACACCAAAAAACCCACCCAATCAATATCTTGTTATATTTATTGTTTGAACATGAACACACATCAGTACAAGCCAAGGTCATTTAACACTATGTGGCAAAACGCAACAATCCACAAAATCATCAGATCCTGTGAGTGTCACGTGACACATTATACTAACACGTTTGCTGATGGATTCACAACCACGTAGACTGCTCCACATTTAGAAGGCACAGATCAGTGCACACACAAATATGCTAAGCTTATTTCTACAAAGCTGAAATAATTACATTTACTATGGTTAATTTTGAATTCTTACCTTTAATGCTGATTAGGTTGTTGGCTGGAACGTTGAACATCTGAAGGATGAACTTTTATTCCTCTGATTAACTATGATACAATCAGTATTCAATCATTATTAAACAATAAATACAGTGATTTGTGGTTGAATCAAATCTCCCCAATAACTGTCAACTTTCCCACTCTTTTCTGTAACTCCTCATATTTTCTCCACTTCGATATTTACTGCTAGGTTTATCACACCGGAGCCACCTGCTGCTAAAACTGGCATATTCTATGGTGTTGCCTCACCAGTTCTCTGATGTCAACGCCCTGGCAGGTGACAGGTCAGGGGAACTTTGCTATGAATCAATAATGATGAATGATTGGTTGAAATGTGTTTTAATTGGTTAACTCAAAAACTGCTGATCTGACTCCAAATCCACCCAAATTATCCCAAAACAATTTTTAATCAGC
This sequence comes from Simpsonichthys santanae, assembly GCA_031762415.1. Lineage (NCBI taxonomy): Eukaryota > Metazoa > Chordata > Actinopteri > Cyprinodontiformes > Rivulidae > Simpsonichthys > Simpsonichthys santanae. The sequence goes on along the minus strand of JARVLU010000952.1, from coordinate 13,497,843 downwards.
AAAATAAGAATGAAAACCGTCCAACTGTGCAGTAAACTGCCCAATCTGGCAACACTGCCCCCACCTTTCGCACAGTAATAGCTGAATATGTGCACCAGTGACCCCTGCGACCTGAAAAGGAAGAAGCGGTTAAAGATAATGGACAGAAGGATGGATGGTTTAATATATCTGTTGTGTGTTGGCACATTCAATTTTAGATTTAATGGATTTTTTTTTGTCACATAACTTGTAAGTCAGAGTTATTTTTTTTATTTTTTACAAACAAACATTCCTTGTAAAATGATCAGATGCTTGAGGGAAAATGAGTGAAAAGCTGTAGGAAAAAATAAATAAATTGAAAGGTTTCCAAGAAGAAAATTTGAAGACCACTGAAGAAACATTGCTCAAACGCCTTTAAAATATTACTACCAACTCATTGGAAGTCATTTAGTCTATATTTACATTTTAATAGAGCCACATTTTCATTAAAATGTTTGCAGGTTTATTGTGTTTTATGCGAGATCTATATTTAAATAATTGTTTTAAAGTAAATTATTTAACTCAAAACAATATTTAAAAACAAAACAAAACTGTTGTTTGATCAAATGGACCTTAAAGCATCTAAATTATTCTACTGACCAGCTTCTTCCAATTCAGATGAGTTTTTGACATAGTTATTGTATGTATTTATATTTCTAGTCAAAATGGGAGCTGGAAAGAAAGTTACTTTTTAACTAATTTATAAAGTATCATTATCTCACATTAGATATCATCAAACGACAAGTTAAATACTAAAAGCTACTGTCAGTCAGAGGCAGAATGTGAATCTAACTCTTGCTGTAGTTTGGCGGTCAGTGCTGCCGTCTTGTAAGCCTGAGGCCGCAGGTTTGAGTCCAAGTTGTGTCAGGAAGAGCATCTGGTGCTAAACAATTGCCAGTCATTTCTTGTGAGTTTGCTCACTGTGGCAACCCCTGCAGAAGCTAGCAGCTCAAAGTATTTGTACAACAAATATGCAGTATTGGCTAGTTAAGGGATGAACACCCTCAAGACTGTGGAGATATTATTTGTATGTAAACAGCCTCCAACACAGCTTCCCCTCACAATAATCCTGCATCATCAGTGGAGACTCCGACAACTGTAATCTCCCAAATCTAAAATAGGAAGTCAACGCTGACACCGCCCTCAGAAAGGCACTGCAGAGATGGTTTTTCCTGTGGCAGGCGAGGAAACATGGCCTGCGGAGCTGTTTCTGCACGGTGTTTTGGTTTGGAGCAGTGTCACAGCAAGACAAAAACAGATTGGAGAGCTGAGGAGAAGATCTCTGGTGTTCCCCTGCCCACCCTTCAGGACAATCTCTTCTCACACCCCGGTCACTGTTAGTCCAGCTTCTTCCTACAAGACAGTTTCTTCCCCATCACTCTCATGAACACCTGAACTTATTTTCTGCTGCAAATCTTTTTGCTGCACTTTATTCTTATTGTTTCGTTAATGTTTTTATCTACCTTTTATATAATTGTATAAATTATATGTACATAAGGAGTGACCATATGTTGGCAACAACCTTCATGTTTGTGTGAGCCAGTAAAGTGTTTCTGATTCACTTCTGTGCAAAAATGACCTCTTAGTTTTTATATATTGTGTCCTTGGAGACAGTCTTTCTTGTAATCTTTCAAAATGGTTTTAATCAATAGTTCTGCAGGCTTTTTGAAGGTTTTTCACTCATTTTCTGTCCAGTTCTCATGGTAAAATATTGTGTGGTGTGTGCTTGAAACGACAGAGGTAGAAGATGAAAGAACAATTTCAGACTTTAAAGCAATCAGATAAGCAGGAAAGAAAACCTTGTCTTTAAAGAAATTGATTTAAAACTAATTCATCAGTCATATTCTGATGCATGCTCAATAATCCAGGTCGAAAAATCTAATGAAGTCTTTCTGATGAAAGACGAAACGATTCTACTTTTTTTTTTTTTTTTTTTGGTTTTGGTTTGTTTTGGTTTTTGAATGTCCAGAGGACCAGACTTAACTTTTTTACAAAGTAGATAATTCATCAATCAGACATACAAAACCTGAGAGATTCAGTTCAATATGTCAAGTTGCCAACTCTTTAGGAATTACGTCGGTGCTAAAACAGCATAGTTTTGTATGAAAACTATTCTTCAAATATGAAGTAAAATTGTTGATTTTTCAATGAAAACATCACTGATTCTTCAAGCTGAGATTACTCAGACTGAATTATGTGCAAATGAAACTGAGAACATCTCCACAGGAACTCCGATCCAAAACAAATTCCCACCATCTCTTTAGGTCTGCAGAAACAGTACAAAGAACTTAGATATTGGGGCGTAGCACTCATCAAGAAACTTGGAAACCGGGCAGGTTGCATCCACATCCTGAATGACATTCAGCACAAGAGGTCCTGGTACCAAAAGTCACATCTTAACTCGGTGATGGACATAGATCCACAGAGCATCGTGTCACCCTCAAGACGTCAAACACTTTCACACTCACTCTTTACAAGAAGTATTGTGCAACAGAATGTGGAAGAATTTTCTGTTTCCCCAAAAAATTAAGTAAACAAGGCTCCAACATTTGTAAAAATTGGAATATGTACAGTCTAGAACAGAAAATATATATTTTTGACTGTTCCGTGATAAAACAGAAACATATCCTCAATGTGACTTCAAAAATTAAATGAAAATAGCTCTTAAAAACATGTTCTCCTACAACAACCAATAAAATCAGGTCTCTAATAATGAGGGTATTTTCCCCTAACCACTGAGCCCAGTTCAGTCAGAGGGAGTTGAGCTGTGTTTTTATTCTGGCCTGTTTTTATGAGGCAGAGTTTTGTTTGGTAATGATGGGGAAAAAATTTAACTAGGATGAAACAGTAGTGTAGCCTATGTAATATGTGGATATATGAAGTATACCCATTAGAAAAGTTTAAGAATTTCAGTATAGTGCCCCAGTGATACGTAACATACTATTAAACACGTCACTGATATGTAAAATGACAGTTAAATGCTTCCATAACAATCTCTGTGTATGCGCTTATCCGGCAAATTATTGTATAATTCTGTACTTACTACTTGAACATGTTTTACTTTGATACTGTTTTATAAATTCTATAACATGTTTTTAATAGAAAGACAACTGTTTGTTGTTCATGTAGTCGAAGAAAAGCATCAGAGAAATTTGGAATTGTTCAGTATGCTTAAAAATCAAAATAAATTGACGATGACATTGTGCTAACTGGTGTACTTTGGTTTCTAGGCACAGTATACCCAGTACAAAAACGCAGACTACACCACTGGATGAAACGTGAATCAAAATGGATTCAGTGAATGATCTATGAACATGGATAAAAATGACTTTGCTGATGTTAAGAACTGTTTTCTGAATTGTGTCTTTTTTTGGGTAGACATAGTGCATGCTGGGAGAAGGACAGATGGGGCAGTCTCTGTCCTGAGATACTTAAACTGTAGTGGATGGAACAAATTCTGTGAGTGTCCTCCTTCAGACATGCAGCTCAACTCCTTTGTCCAGTCAGTGTTCAGAGATGGTTTGGGCCAAGCTTCCCACTGGTTCCTTCTCAAGGCCTGGGAGTCTGTCAGGTGGGCTACCAGGTCCATGTCTTCAGCACATTTTAACAGTGCCATTTCTGTCATTACAGGAAATACCACTGGTAAAAGAGAAAAGAATGGAAGACAAAACACGGCCCAGTTTTGAAAATTGCTGTCCTGGATTTAAAACGATTTGCTGAGCTCTGTCCTTTAAAAAGTCCTTTATCCATGAAACCAGTGCGAGGTGAACCTGAAGGTCAGGGAGGTGATACAACAGAGTGTTGCTGTTTACAGTGTTAAAAGCTGATGTCCATGAAAAAGATCCTGGTGTGTGGGGGTGTAGAGTCCAGTTGCTTAGTGACTGTGTCCAGAAGCATGAGGCTTGAGTCCTCAGTGCTTCACTTTGCTTTGTACAAAGACAGACCATCAACAGCCAATGCCAACGATATAATAAGACCTTTTCTCTTTCCTTTTTTAATTATCAATCCTGGAAATGAAGTCAAATTTCATTTAAATCTTTTTAAATTCACGAGCACGGTGGTCGACAGGTGCAAACACGCAGCTAACAGCTGAACGCGACGCAAATGGCGAAACACGTGTAGCAAACATGTGAATGATGCAAACTCCAAAAAACGCAAACACAAAAAAAATTCAAGTCAAGTCAACTTTATTTATAAGTCACGGTATCACAGAAATAAACAGAGGGGGGAAAAAATACAACCAACAAAACAAATGCAAAGAAAAATTGCTGCGAAAACCAAAAACACAAAAAATTCCAAGTAAGAAACGTTGCAAACTCACTTGTCTAACAAAAGCATATCAGACCATAAAGACTCAACCGTCAAGTCATATGAGCCCAGACGCCCTGTAAAGACATGAACGGGATGCCCAGAAGGAAGTTGGAAGAAATAAATAATTACACGCAGTTGCTTTTTTTTATATATATATTGCTTTTGGTATGTCAAACATTTTCCTTTGATTTTAATTGCTGATGTGTTTTTCTGTTGCTTTTATGTGTGTGCGTTTTGGAGTTTGCATCATTTATGTGTTTGCGTTGCATTTAGCTGTTTGCTGTGTTTGCTCCTGTCGGCCACCGTGCACGATGTGACTGTTTTTGTTTGATGCCCTGAAGTAACTTCTGTTGTGACTTGATGCTACATAAATAAATTGAATTGAATTAAATAAGAAGAATAAAATTAAAATGAAAGCACAACAGAAAATTTTAATCAGAAACACACATTTTTTATCATATTTTCTCTGGTCTTTATTTTTACTTTTGACCTTGAGGGAAATGAAAAACTTAAATCCTTTGGCATAAATTGTTAGGTTTTAAATGTTTTTTGTTATATCAAGGTTCATGCTCAGTCATGCAGGTTAAAAAAAATCCAACAATGTTTTGTCAGGTCATCTAGACAGTTTCTTTATTTTATTTTATTTTTTTTTATTGAGCGATGTTTCGCCCTCCATCCAAAGAGCTTCATCAGTCTGAGAAGTCACAAATAAACTGTTTTCCCCACCTCTCAGACTGATGAAGCCCTTTGGATGGAGGGCGAAACATCTCTCAAAATAAATA
>JARVLU010000952.1:13396007-13411322 GCA_031762415.1 Simpsonichthys santanae | reverse complement strand
CCCCCCCCCCCCCCCCCCCCCCCCCCCGAGACTTTTGTTTCCTTAATTATTCATTACAGAGAGGTTGCTGATGCTTAGAAACCTGTGGAGGAGGACTAGGCCTGGGGCTGACCCACGAAGCACAGAGCATCCTGGAGCCTGTGACGTTGTTTTGTGGCAGGACACCTGTTATTTCTCCAGCTTCCACTTCACTCCCTGATTTAGGAAAATCACACTGTAACACGTTTGTGTATTTTTAAAATTCAAATCCTCTTTCATTTACATTTTCCCCACGATGTTTTGCACTCACTCGACTTAAAAAGTCATTTTAAAGCGATGAAAACGAAAGTATCTTTGTGGTCGGTGTAACAAGAAGTTCTTTTGTTTGCAGAAACTCTGAACAATAATTTGTTAGTTGGACAAAGCAAAACAGACTATTTCCCCATTAATATGTGTGGCGACTCGTAAGGAGCACTCTCCATGGTGCCAGGGGCTGCTTCTCTTCTCACGCTGTTTTGGGTAAAATATTAGCCCCAGCAGCCCTTGTGCAGAGCTGCTGACAAATAGGGAGCTGTTGTCCCCCTTCTCTCACAGGGGTTGGGGTTAATGATCCCAGTTTCGGAGGTTAAAGCTTGCCAGTGGTTCTTTCTCCCGCGCCCCAACAGATGTTGCTAGGACTTTAATGTGGTTATCAAATCGGAGTGCCCTCTAAGCCCTGGGAGCCCATTGTGTGCCGTTGCATTCCAGGGCCTCGCCATGGTGACAAGGGATCCCGGGGGCCAAGCTGGGCTCCTGCTGAGCCTTCCAGCAGCCCCTCAGAGCTGACAGCTTGGGCAGCTCCTCTCCCCTGTTTCTGCCCCGATGGTGTCCCCTACGTGTCATAAAGTCACCCTGCGTCTCCGCTCTATCCCACAGTGCTTCCCTCAGCCGAGCCACTCTCACAAATAAGCGCTCTCACTAACCCCATTCACATCCTCGGTCACACACATCCATCCATCTTGGACGCCATGTGCCCACCCGGGTGGAAAAACAAAGAATCGCACAGCAATGATTAAACTTTTTTTTATGTTTGTGAAAATGGTGGAAAAAAAAAATGCCTAGAATTGTGGAGCATAATGGATGCTCTGTTCTGTATTATGTGCATTATCAGTCACTTTGTACATTTTTTTTAAATGATTTTAGTGTTTTCTTGCTGTTTTCAACCACGCCACAAATTTTAAACCACATTGAATGAGCATGTCTGGTGAGCCTTGATTATTTTTTTTTTTATGTGTGCATGCAAGTTATAGCTGCAAAAGACCAGACAACGATGGTTTGTAGTGTCAAAAAGTTAATGGTTAAAAAGAAACAAAACTAAACACATTTCTTACACGTACTGTCTCTTATATGTCTATTCCAGTAAAACATTTCATCAAAATGTTCAAAATAAGACCCGTGTGAACGTCGTATATTGTACAAACAGGTTTTCACACTCCAGACTTGTAGTTCAGCGGGAACATTATAATTATCACTATCCTGCACGTCACGAAGGCGGAATCTTTCATGTTATATTCCATAGCAACACAGAGCAACAAACATTGTGGTAAATAATACGTGGCGACTATTTTTAAATTGCACAAGCATTAGTAGGCATCATGAATACCTTCAAAGCGAGCAGGTTGTATCATTTTAGGTGCGGTTCTGCAGGCCCGGGGTCAACCTGATCTCCTCTGTATGTACAGTATCAATAGCAGCAGCTGTGAGGTTGTTTGTACACAGATGCAGGGGTGCTTGATGATAATTGCCTTGCAGCTGCTCTCTAGGACTGAAACTGGGTGCTTTTTTTTTCACTATTCCTTGCTGTCTCATATTGTGTTACAAACATTCAGAGCAGGAAGGTTGAAAACAGCCATAATTAAAGTATTTCGTAACGTAATTAAGAATTCTGCTTCTTGAGTTTGTTTGCCTGAAAGCTCCCGTCACTTACCAGGCCACTCGGTGTTTAGCTGGAACTGGTTGCACTGAGATAAAGGGATTTTTTTTTATTTAATGCAAAAAAATAAATAAATAAATAAATAACAAGAATATATGTATGAGGTGGGATAAGTGGAATAAATGGGGAATTAGTGCACCATGGAGGGCTGTGAACCCACTGAAAGCTGAGGCACTCATTACAGCCATAAGTCATTTTTCATATGCTGTTATCAACCCAGTGTGCACAGAAGATGGATGGATGCCAGTTACATTGATAACAATTTTACATACTGCTTTTTTAGAGGAAAAGCTCACTCAACAAAATCCTCATATAAAATTTTTAGTCATTTTGGCCAAACTGAAATAGTTTACAAGACAAAAAAAAAATAAAAAATAATAATTTTATTGTAATTTTTTCGCAACTGTTGTTTTAAAAACATATTAATAAAAAGTGCAACGATAAAATTTATTTCAAACTCTCCGAACTGTTTTGCACTGCTTGCTTGGAAATGTATGCACTTTGAACAAAGACAGGCAACAATCAGTGTGCTCAATTAACTCTATAATGATTAAGACATCAATTACCGATTTGATTGATGAGACCAAATGATCCAATTCTTTTTCTTCATCCAGCATAAAAAAAATTAAAAAAAAATCGGGGAATAGCAGTGGGAGAAAATTAGTTGATTAATGGTTTAAATGTGCAGAAGCCCCCAGCGGAATAAAAAGTGCATTTTAATACCCAACCATCCATTTTCTTTACCTGCTTTTCCCTTTCCGGTGGGGTGGGGGGTGGGGACTGGCATCTATATCCAGCAGTCACTGTGGGAGACGACGAGCAGAAGAGTAGACCCTGGACAGGTCGCAAGTTCATCGCAGGGTCACATAGAGACAAATAACTTTTACACTCATTCAAAATTTAAAGTTACCAAATAACCATGGATATCTTTGGTCTGTGGAAACTAGGAGAAAACACCCCTGTAAGAGGAAACAATTAAATGCATGAGGAAACCATGAAACTCCTCACAGAACGGCCCAACCAGGAGCACTTTAATGTGGGAATAAAAACAGAATTTCAAGTAGTGATAGATTTAAAATAGATAATAATTCATTGTCACACATAAAGTAGAGAAATTGCATTTCCTACAAAAATGCAGTGAGAATGCTTATAATGAACTTGCTTGAAAACTGCTGAAATCAGCTAAAAACATGCTGAAATGTAGCTGAAAAGGAAGAACAAGCCTAAGTTAGCAGAAGAAAACAGAAATAACACATATTTGCTGATTTTGATTTAAATTAACACCCGTCCAGGGTGTACACCGCCCCTCGCACAGTATTGCTGGACATGGGCACCAGCGACCCCCGTGACTCAAAATGGAAGAAGCGTGTAAAAGATAATGGATGGATGGATGAATTTAAATTAGCAGAACTGAGTACAAAAAGTAGTAAATTAGCTTTAAAAAAAAAAGGTCGAAAATAACAAGAAAAAGCTGAAATGGCAGAAAGAAGCTTAAATTACCAGTAAAAAGTGGAAAGAGCACAGTTGTACCCAATTAGGTGTAAAGAAGTAGAAATGAGCACAAAAAGTAAAAACTATCTGAAAATTTTTTAAATAAGAAAGCAGCAAAGAACAGAATAGTAGCTTAAAAAAGGCAGAATGGAGCTTAAATTACCAGAAGGAAGTGGAGAAAGCACACTTGTTTCCAATTAGGGTGCAAGAAGCAGAAATGAACACAAAATAGTGGAAATTATATGAAAAAAAGCACAATTTAGAAAAAAAAAAAAAAAAAAAAACCCAACGGCTGAATAGTAGCTAAAAAGCAGAAAGAAGCTTAAATTGCCAGAAGCAAATAGAGATATCACATTTTTGCTGAATTAGGCTGGAAAAAGTTTAAATGAGTTCAAAAAATGTGAAATTTGATGAAAAAGCTGAAATTAGCATAAAACAGCTACATAGTAGCTGAAATAGCAGAAATAGCTGTTTGCAGAAATAAGCTGAAAGGAGCAGAACAAGCTGAAGTTAGCAGAAAGAAGTTAGAAAAGGCACCTTTTTTTCCAGTTATCAGAATCAAGTAGAAAGGAGCAAAAAAAAAAAATAAATAAATAAATAAAAAATAAAAAAAAACAGCTGGGAAAAAAAAGCTGACATTAGCTAAAATAGCAGAAAAAAAAATTGCACAAGGAAGCTGAAAGAAGCTGAACCTGAACAAGATGTGAAAGGAGCAGTAAAAGTTGTAAACAGATCTAAAGATTTGAAAGATGCAACATGAGCTCAATTCATTTTCTATGTGAAAAAAATGGCAGAAAAGGCTAAATCTTTCAAAAAGCTATAGTGTGAATGTTTAATAAGCATTCACACAATAAACATTTTTAATAAACATATTTTTCTGTAATGTTTGCCTTTTATTTTCTCAAAAACCCGTTGAATCATATAAAAACGGTTAATGTATCAGATGAATATTTCTATTCTTTCTCGCTTTTGATGCTGACGATGTTCCTCTCCTCCTCCAACAATGGCCCAAACAATGTTTGAAGAGCGCCTTGAGACCAGCTTAGACCGAGGCTTTAGTTTTTATTCTGTCCGTGTTGTCAATGTGTGGAGGGATAATTGAGGCGATCTTTGACTATGGGATCTATTTATACAGAGCATAATTCCCTCTGTATTCAGGCATTATCATGGTGTCAGAACACGCACAATGGCACAATAAGGTCAATATAATGAAACTCCAAAACAATATGCTACCATTTGGGTAATAAAATGCCAAACACTCTGGATTTGTTTAGCCATGAAATGTTGTTTTGGGTGTGTTGAACAAACTCCTTAATTTTTAATAATGTTTTGATAAATTATTATTTTCTAACTATCATAACATCTGTTCCTAAGTAAGGCTAGGAGTCTTATGTATTGTAGTCTTTTAAATTGTCTCTCCTTAGATTTAAGCTTTGCTGTTTTGAGTAAGTGTCTGAAAGTTGTTTTTTCAAAGATTAAAAAAGCTGTTGTAGCTGTTTTTAAACCTGGAATCTATTATTTGCATCTGCTTTGACTTTTTCCCCCTGATTTCTCTGTTAGCCTCTGAAGTCACTACATCAGTTATCATTTTTGTCCACATTAGTAATTTGACAAATACCCCCCTTTCTAACAGCCCCATATCATTCTGCCTGACTTTTCCCTGGGTGTGAATCCAGTTATTGATTGCCTGTTCAGTTTCACTTGGAAAAAAAAAGTCAATAAAAGGAGGTTTTCACTTTCTCAATTCGATGTGACAGCTCCCTAACAAGAATAATGGAAACAGCCCATTCACAGGCAAATCAAGCTAATCCAGCGTGCCCCTTCGCTCTCAATGGAGAAGTCACAGTCCTTCCCGGCCCATTCCATCACAAGTGTCTCCCTTCAGAAAGCTCCAGCGTTTTAGCTCGACTCCTCCAAAATACAACATTGCTCATTGTGCACCCCTTTAACTCACCACCATATGGATAAATGTGTCAATAAATGTATGTAGAGTTGGTTTTTTTTTGTTTGTTTTTTTTTGTGCAATGTGATTTGACCAACTCACTCCATTTGTTGACATGGATAGAAGTCAATTTGAAGAAAGTCTGATCCACATTCACAAAGCAGTTTCATTAAATAAATAAATAAATGAATAAATAAATAAATAAATAAATAAATAAATAAATAAAACACTTTTTTAGCTCTCATATTCTTACAACTAAATATAGCAGTTTTCCAATTTTCTTTCACTAAATGTATTGAGTTTTAAAACTTTTTTCTTCTCTGGAATGACAATCTTGACAACATGATGGCTCAGTGGTTAGTACTGTTGCCTCACAGCAAGAAGGCCCTGGGTTCAATCCTCGGTCAGACCTGGTGTCTTTCTGTGTGGAGTTTGCATGTTCTTCTCACACTTGCATGGGTTTTCTCTGGGTACTCCGTTCTCCTCCCACAGACCAAAAACATGCATGTCAGGCCATCTTCAGGCCCAGGCCTCCCTTGCAAAAGAGATCTGTGATCTCAGTGGGATTTGCCTGGTTAAATAAAGGTTAATAAATAAATCTGATTTCCTTTTGAATATTTTTGGGAGCAACAAAAAAAAGGCATTACAAAAATGTTCTTGCGTACTTGCAGAAGTCATACAGAATTAAAAAAAAACATGTTGGTCACTGGTGTGAGTGCATTTTGACATGATTGCATGGAAAATGAAAGCTATATTTTGAAATATAATACAATTTTGAAACATAATACAATGTATATTAGCATCATTGCATACACATTGCTTTACAAAGGCCCTTTGCAGTCTCACAGAGGCAGCAGGAACACTATTGAAGTAATAAAGAAGCCATTGATAAGAAGCAGCACATCAGAGCGGCGTTTAAAACAAACTTGTCGTTCCTTGTCTTGTGTTGTTTACATAATTAAAGACACCCTTTGTTTTTGGTCATGAGATTACTGAAGTTTCATTCAAGTGCGTTTGAAGAATGACTTTGTCTGACTTTGGCCCAGCCATGAAAGTGCCACAGGTTCACTCTTTTTTTGCCTTTAAATGACTGAAAAGAGAGATTAACATGATTTTGCTTTATCCACGACACACAAGCCTCAAAACCATAAAACACAACCCAAAGGCATCCCCATTCGGAGCTGAATGTGCACTTGTTACTGCTCTCAATTCGGCTTTCAGCCCCCTCTAAAGAGACAAGGCCCAATCACAATATTGTCAAAGCTCTGTTGGTTTTCTGGTTCAAATCCTTGTTCACGCTGTTTGCTGAGTACTCATCTGCTGTGACAGCCTTCAGACAAACAGTGAGTCCTGAAAGAGGTCTCCCACAACCAGATCTTTCCTGCTGGGCAGAGGCTGAAATGCTCCTTTCTCTCTCCATCAAGTGGAACCCATGCTATTGAGCAGACCCCTGGGATCCTTCCATTGAGGTAAGCTATGGGCCAGTGCTCCCCCACCCCTAACTCTGGGCCACCCTCATTCTCCCAGGACACCTGTACCCCTAAACTTCATCGTGGGAACCTCCTTGCCACCCTCCACCACCTGAGCTGCTTACTGTGCCAGCATCTGACAAACATCGCTGCACGCCAAAGAACGCAAACCGGCCTGGTGAAGCACTTTGAACTTTTTACTGAAAAATGGAAAAACAATTAAATACACATTGAAGTTAGGAAGTTTGAGCTTTGCATATCTGATAAATAAACGCAGAAAGCACATTTGCAGCCTTGGTTACACACAGCCTCCCTCATGGTCTCTAAATCTCCATGGCACATTGCAAAAAAAAAAATGGCATCAATTAATCAACATTCATGAACCGTTTACTTGAGCTCTCTTTTGTGTGCTGCAGGGCCTAATCCAGAGACCGGGCTGCTATGCAGCAGTACAGACTGCGTCACTCCACCCTTTGTGGGAGAAACCCATCAACTGGTGTTTCAGGGAAATGTCTCTCCCCATTGAGAGCCTAACCTTCCCCCTCTCTCAACCTCTTCCTCTTGTGCCCCCTCAGTACTCAGGGCAGGAAGCTCCGTCTCTTAGAGGAGCCCATCCATCCATCTCGCCTCTTCCAGTCCAATTCACAGCCGCTCAACATGTATGAAGACATCTGTCCATATTTGATCAGATATTCCATTTTGCTGCAAATGATCTCACGCTCCATCCCCACCCTTGAAGGAGGCAGCCATTTAAACGTGCCAGTGCTTTCCTGCATAATAACCTGCCAATTCTTTTGCCTTGCAGAAGAAGCAAGTTTAATTGGGCCGTGCATTTAGAGCTCTTCTACAATTACACAATTACAGCCGAGATGCATTTCTGCATGTTGCGATGTTTGCCCCAATTTACTGCACTTTTCATACAGTTTAACTCTGGTTGTCTTTTCAGTGGATGCAAATTTAGCTCATTTGGCTTCAAATGAACCATAATTGCACATATTGAAATCCACACCTTTCTACAAGAGGTTCCTTCCAGTTAGTTCGCATTAAACCTAAGAAGAAGAAAGTGTCACAATTCCATTTCGGGGCATGTGCCATCTGTATTTTCTTGTGTTAAAAGCTAGGAAATTGGAGCTAGAATGGATTGCCGAGCGCACGGATGGATGGGAAACTTAAAAATCAGTTTGTGCAAGTTGCTCCATTTAGAACGACCTTTACCCTCCTGGATAAAAAAAAAAAAAAGACTGACTGATAAATACCAGTGGACACAGCTGTTTGAAATAAAAGCTATTTTTAACAGTTTTCAAACACAGAATTGCTGTTCTCACTCTATAAGTGTCGCCCAATTAGTTTAAATGACAAAACGTGAGGATGGTACGTCCACATTTAACCAACACCTTCAACAGCTTCCCTTTCCATCCTCTCCTGTTCCAATCTCTCTTCAAAGTTCATGAATAAAAACTTTTCATAAAGGCCCTTTGCTTCTTGAGTGGCGACCTGAGCCCACTCCAAACAATGCCTTACAAGATACTGTTTAAATTCATATCCGCTCTTCCTTTCTTGTCGAGGGACAACACAACAAACCGCTGACCCACTGATACACAATTAGAAGTGATGCGGCAGTTAAGGCTACAAGCAACTTTGTTCAACAGTCTGTCTTTGACCCTCCACCACTGAATAAATATAATACCCCCAATGAGAATAAGACACTGAGGTGGAGTGAAAAGGGGGTCGGGGGAAGATTTTAAGCCACACATAAGTAGTTAAAGATCTTTATAGAGTATAACACCATTATCCCTGCTGAATAAAAATAGGCTTTAGTGTTTTTTCCACTTAATTTAAATCAAAAGAGTCCCCACCTTACATATTGCACTGGTAATGTAATGGAGAGAGACCCAGAAAAAGGCTTTGTGGCTCTGACACCTCCTATAGTGGGACCGTGTTGTCCTGCGAGCCAAAAGGAAAGAAAGGTTTTTCTTCTCTGCTTTGCTATCTGCTAACACATTCTAATTGATGCCACTGCATTCCTCCACTGGATGCATTCAGTGAATAACGAGCCTTGGACTGAATACCCATGAATTGGTCCCCACCAAGCAAAGCAGCAAAGCCTTTGCCCCCCAACTCTTTTGCCTCCCTATCGCAACCACAAACCCAGCGACACCTCCCCACCAAACCTGCCCCAAAGCTCTGCTCGAGCTTTGCCGCCCATTAAAGAACCACCATTGTGCCGAGATGCGGCCCACAAAAGCTGTCAATCTCTCCGGGTTTCTCCAAAGCTTGGACTCACACAGACTGGAGTGACAGACCTCCTCCTCCTCCTACTCCTTCATCCCCCCACCCAAGTCACCCCTGTTCCCCGAAAATCCTTCTCCCTGAAAACTTCTCAGCTAACTATCCCCCCTTCTCTCCCTCTCCGGCTCTCTCTCTCCATCCTTGGTGCACAAAGCATCAATCTGTCTTCAGCCCCAGCACCCTTGGCCCTTTGTCCCATCTGCAGGTGCCTCTGAAAGCACCCACGGTCGCCCCAGCCTCTGCGCACGCCACGCCTAGTCCAGGGACAGGAACTGCTGACAAAGACCCAGTGTGGGAATGAGGGATGTGTGGAGGGAGAAGTGGGGGGAGTCGCTCTAAGACAGATGGCTGGGGAAGTCTCCCGACTCCTCCACAGGGGCTGTCAGTTCAGATTCAGAGCTACGAAGGAGACGACCAGGGCCAGAACCACCAGAGGAATGCCCCCTGAACTCACCAGCTTCTGTACACTTGATCCAGAACTTATTCAGTATCAGAACATTTTTTTTTTAATTGTGATACATTGAAGAAAAATGTATTCTAACCTGAAATGTCCATTAACTGCATCATCATGCCACGAAGGAAAAGGGCTCAAATAGAGTTTTTGAAACAGGTGATGAGACGGGAAGTCTGTTTTCTGTATGTTTCAAAAATACCAGGGGAGTTTATAGTTTAAATGAAGTCTGGGCAATTTATCAGACTAAATCATTTTATAGACGCTTTCTACTATGATTTACTCTGACGTGCAGGGATTTAGTTTCCCGAAACTAATTTTATTTCTCTTTTACTCTGGAGATGTTCAGAGGAAGACTGTTGTTACTCTGTGGACAGAACCAGCACTGCTGTAAATCTATCAAAATCTCCAACGGACCAACAGATCTCCAATATGATTGTCAGCTTTTTCTTGGTCTTCTTCATGTTGGTGGGCTCCCAGTTCGCCCTCAAAACCTCCCGTGAAGTAAATATCTCCGTGTCTATCTAGGGAATAAGGCTGTAGTACAGAAAAACTGGGAAAACATGGAACGAAGTTCAAGAATAAATTGGAAAAATGGAAATGGCTGCACTCTAAAATGTCCTACAGAGGCAGAATAAACTAGTTGCACCACAACTGTGACACAAACTGTCTATTTTAGACCCACCTCCAGGCCTGTTAGTAAAAATACAGTCTGAGATGGTAGAGTTTTTTGGAACGATGGACATTGTGTGCCACAGTCAGTCCTGTTCTTACCCAGAGAGGAGGAGGGGACAGGACCTTGTCTACCTGGCCAGCAGAACGACCACTTTTCAAACACATTTCCTCCAGAAGTACCTGGCAGGACCTCCTGACACTGGAGGGACGTGTCCGGCTGCACCCTCAGACGTGTGAGCTGGTTGGGGCTGGATGCTGTGCTGTTTCTAACCAACGTCGGCCTTTTTAAGCTAAATGCCCCAGTTTTATCTGAGTGTTTTCAAAGTGTTTTCTTTTTTTTTAAACCAAACAGGTCAAAAACATATAATTCTCTGCAGTGGCTCTTAGAGGAGCCACTAGTCTGTGAAGTGAAAATGGACATCTGTAATAGCACGGTGCCGGGTCTGTCACTGTGCCAATCTGAAGCGGTGACCCTGAGGCGGTTGGTTGAGATGGACGGACCAGACTTCTCCAGTCTGCCAGAGTAGTGCAGCGCTTCCTGGACCTGATGAAGGAGAGGATGGCAGCTGGAGAGAAGCAGCTCCTGCAGCTATGGTCCACTGGGAATCGCCCGCCTGACCCAGTGGACCCTTTCCCGGACATTCACCTGCATCCTAAATTGCGAAAGACAGTGGGCCTCTGCTACACAACACAGACCCAAAGATGGAATTGTGCAGAACGGGTCTAAAAGTACTTTATAAGACTTATGTAAAGATCCTGAACAAGAAAACTCTGCACAACAGAGCTGTCAGCGTGTGGGACGACAAGCTTGGAGGTCAGAAGCCCCAGTGGAGGACACTTTACAAACCCCAGTTAAACAAATGGGCTGGTGATCTTCAGTGGAGGATCCTTCACAGCGCCACTGCAACAAACTGTTCTGTCAGTTATCAATCCTGAGGTTTTAAACCAGAGTCCTTTTTGCAGATGGTCTGAGTGTTTTTCATGTTTTGACAGTTTGTGTATGGCAGACGACTCTGTTCAATCAAATGATGAGGATCTTTAGCCTTTTGGATACCGTTTTTACCAATTCTGTTTTTATTAATTGTGTATATTACAGCAAAGCCACTAAGTGTAAATCCAAAATTTTAAACTTTTTAGTTGCCGAGGCAAAAATGGCAATCTGTTTATCTCGTAGGGACGGACTGCAGGCTGGACCTCAACTTGACGCCATGGCTCTGTGAAAGTGCAACGTCAGGGCTGGCCTGGCTTTGGAGTTTTGCTTCCACAGACACTGGCAACTTGAACAACTTTGTGGAACTGTGGGGCTTTAAAAAGGTTTTATGTACCGTTTCTGACAAAGGAGAATTAAAATACAACAAACTCCTCATGTGAACCCCTTTAAAAAAAATAATAATAATAACTTACAGGTAACCTGATCATGTTTTTATCACTGTTTTGTCAACTTTTTGTGCAAATAAAGTTTTGTTAAAAATCAAAAAATCTTTTTCTTCTTCTCCTTGTTCTTTGTTGAGTTAACTTATTGTGTAAATAAAGTTTTGCTAAAAATCATAAAAACCTTCTCCTTGCTCTTCTTCTTTTTCTTCTTCTTCATCTCCTTGTTCTTTTTCTCCTTGTTGTTGTTCTTTTTTCTTCTCGTTCTTCTTCTTTTGGCTACTTCTTCAGGGGTCACCACAGTGAACTAACTAGTTGTTTTAATGCCAGATGTCCTTCCTGACACAACCACAGACCACTGAGCTACCACAGCCCTCTGTGTGGAACTGAGAGCTGATATCTAGGGGGAGCCTTGCTCAAAGGAACAGAATGGGGCAAATCAGGGTTGAGGCAGGTGTGGGTGGTTCACCTTTCCCACCCACATTTTTGATGTTGTTGTCCAGAGGGTCAAACTGGCGAACTTCTGGTCACAGCCTTGCCTTCTCTAACCTCTGCACCATCACTTATGTTAAATTTAAGTAAATTGTATCTGAAGTGCTACATGTGATCTGTGGTTGCAAAACTTTGAAACAAAAAGGAAGAAGTGGGTAAAGATGATGGATGGATGAATGGATGGATACAAACTGAACTCTTGTTCAGTTAGCTCATAGAAGATTGTTACACCGAACAGTTATCCTAATTATTATTCACAGTAAAACTTTTGTCAGTTTTTTTTTTATTAATTTTTTATGTTGAATTTCTTTCCTAATCTGATTTTCTGGAAGACACTCTGAGTCTGGTTTAATCATCACTTGGTGCATTAAGTTTCTACATCTAAGATAGTTTAGTTACATGCAACTCAGATTTCAGATCAAGTTAAACCTTAATACCTAATAAACATTATTTTGAGACAAATTTAAATGTTTTTCAGCTTTATTAATTTAATGTATTTATTTTTTTGACGCAACAAGTGTGTGACGTATCATAGATGCTCCTGGATCACCACCAAGTGGATTTACATTGAATTACAATTAAACGCTTGCAACACTGATCTGAAACAGGTTCAGGAAGTTTGTTGCAAAGTAAGTACAGAAAATAAGTCCAGCACCCCACAAAAACAAACAAACAAACAAACAAATAAAAGCAATGCAAACAAACAAACAAACAAACAAACAAACAAACAAAAAACAGTTGTGGGCAATTATCACATGCTCAAACACACAAACAACAAAAATCCAAAGATGTGCATTAAATATTCTATCATTTGACTTTACAAAAATGATCATATATTTTGTACATCACTTTTATTTAGATTGTTGCATGCGTATAATTTGGTGGCATCTACTGGTGAAACATTGCAACCACCAGAATAGTGTCGTTTTGCTTTAATTTGTGTTGAATTGTCAAGTTCAGCTTTTTAATTTCTTTCAATTCATATTTTGTTTTGTTCAATTTATAATGAACCAAGTCACTTTGAAAACAAATAAAGTGGCAAACAAAATATATAGGCCACAGTTTGAATATTATTTATTTTTATCTTTTTTGTACTGCTATGTTTTCTCTGCAGCACTTTTTTTTAGCCTATGTATAATTTAATGAAATATTAAATTGTTTCTTAATGCTGCTGCTCCTGTGGCCCATGTTTTTGTCTTTGTGAAAACACAAAAACTAAACTAATCTCGAGACGTGATTATCCTTTTTCTTTCAGTTCTTCAAACTTGCTGTGATGTTTTATGTGAATGTGATTTAAAAAAAAAAAAAAAAAAAAAAAAAAAGTTAAGATTATAAATTGACCAAGAGTGATTTTGAATGATTCAAAAATTTACAGCGGGATAAATAAAGTTCAATCTTATCTTATCTTATCTTATCTTATCTTCCTGAATGACAGGGTGGCTGCTTGAGAAGAAAAATAATCTGGACACAAAAATGCAACAACTGCACTATTTCAATATGCCACAAGGTGGCGATAGAGTCCAACTTTGAGTTTAAATGTTTTCAACAGTGACGTGTCAGAGTGATCCTTGTTATGCATTTAGCACTCTTCTGGGTGTATTTTGTTGGGTCAAGATTGACGTTGACAGCATTCATTTATGTTTAGTTACTGCTTTAAAACCCAACCACTGAAAACAAAACAAAACAACAAAATTATCAAGATGCTAAAATGCTGAAGAGCTTAGATACAATAAATACTCAAACATATTTAAGAAGAAAACCTACTCTTTATACTGACTGGTATGTTTAAAAAAAAAAAAAAAAACTTGTCAGATTTAAGAACTCCTCAATTTATGATTATGCACATTTGAACTGAAACTCCAGTGGTATGATATACCGGTAAATGAATTCAAAAGTATTTAAACTGGTAAAACAGGTTTGTTATGAAAGCATTTACACAGGTATGACCATGTGCTGTCACTAGATAAAATAGATGAATGATTTTGTAATGGTCCTGATTGGAAGCTGTGGATAAAGTTGATCTAAAACAATTTTTTAGTAGTCATGACGGTTATTGTGTGCTTTAGAGTCACTTTGCTATCTCTGGTGCACTATAGCTCCTTTTTAAAATCTCACTTTGTTCCAAGGATATTCCTTCAGAGTTTTAACTTTGAGGCTTCCATACTTCAAAATTGTTTGGATAAAAAAAGAGGAGTAATCAGTCTGGAGTAATCATTGATACTGAAACGGAGACTGCTTTGTTTTGTATACTGTATATGGTAAAAATATTCACACACTCATGAGTACCTTGCAGTAAGCCCCTAATATCAACCATCAAAAGCACAAGTATATGTTTTAAATCTACTTAGTTCGCTCTTTGTTTTCAACAGGCACTTGCTTAATTTGAATTCAGGGAGTTGCCAGCTAAAATGCAAACTCCAAACCACATGCAAATAGCTGCTGGTTCACTCAAGCTATCACAAAGTGAAAACAGCTGTCATAACCCTTTGGATCTTTATCCAGCACGTTATTTTAATTGAATATTTTAGTTTTTAATGATGCTTCATTTAAAATATTCAATAAAATACACAATTGTGACCCCCACAATCCAAAAAGGAAGAAGTGGGTAAAGATAATGGATGGATACAAACTTGCTTTGTCTAATGTGAACCATACAGTGTTGACTTGCTTAGAAAATTATTTTGCAGCTCAAACGAGCTGGATTTGGTCTTGACCATGGCGTGAACCATTGCAAACATGTTCCTGTTTTTAGTGTTTTACATCGCTTTATAATGTAGCTGTTTTTGTTTCACTTTTATATACTGTATTTTCTTCTATTTACTTTTCACTTCATATGTTTTTTAAATGTTTGTCTATTGTTGTCTGTAGCTCATCTGTGTTCTTTGTTCAAAACAGGCCTCTCTTGTAAACGAGTCCTCGAGGATCGAGACTAAACTGTACAGATAAAGCTTGAATGAGTGACCAAATTGGAATAGATCTGATAAAAGAAAATTGTAAACTGATTTTGTGCACCCATATGACTATTCCACTAAATACCCCAAACTTATCTGTAAAGTTAGACATTTTGGCATCCTGGTGTATGCTCAATATTTTTTTGGGGGTTGTTTTAAGATCACTTGAAAAGGTTATCATCATAACTGATAGTGGTATACTGTAGTTATTAATTTGTATCTCAAAATATTTT
>JARVLU010000952.1:13382965-13393240 GCA_031762415.1 Simpsonichthys santanae | reverse complement strand
CTCCACTGCACACCTGTAGAAGGAGGTGAGGACTGAGCTTCTCAGACCAGCTCGTCTCAGCCGTCTGAGGAAGTAGAATAACAAACAAAATAAGTTATTCTCTTTAACTGATCTATAGTCTCTATGTGCTTTTAGCCTCAAAGTTCAGTAAAATCCTGATATGTTTCCAAAACGAAATGCCTTGTCATAATCTTTAACTCGCACCCTTTTAAAATTTATCCTGCTGGTTTCCATTGCCCTTCTTATGTGCTATTTGCAAGAGGGCTTCCTCAAAATGGAGAAAATGTCTGCAAAGGGGTTTATAAATGCTAAACCACCTTCATTGCCTCTTTATCATTCTCACATGCACCAGTAACTTGTTGTCACCAGTGGGCTGAATCCCCTACACGCTGGGTGAGCAGTATAGATAGCGACAGTGAAGAAGTAGAGGCAATTTAATAATTATAGTGCCTGACCCTCCTCTTGGCCTCTCTCTAAGTGTTGCCAGGTCAGCTGATTTTTTTTTTTCCTGCTTCTGGAGAGGATTGTTGCTGTAATTTCTCCTCGGCGTGAGCTGTAAATAATATTTTGTGCAGAGCAGCCAGCCACACTGTCACTGAGGCACAGACTGGTTGTTATGTTATCTCAAGCTCTGGCTGTTTGCCTCTTGATTCACACTCCTCTTCCCTTGCCCACAGGAGGTAGACGTGCATCATAAGGAGGTATAGAAAGATGCAGAGCAGGAGGGAGTGACTGTTAACCAAAGGGAACAGAGGAAGCTTCACGTGCCTCACTTGACTGTGCTCAGAAAACGGTGACGCATGGTTGTGGCCATATGCGGCGCAGGGCTTTTATGAGGAGGGGAAGCTCCAGAGGTTGTAATGCTCTTGACAGGAATGCAAAATCCCACTGCCACCTTTGATGTTTGCAAGCCCTTGAAGGCAGCAGCATGATCTGTGAGGTGGAGCCTGGTGGAAATGTGATAGCATTTATTGCTGCCTTCACTGTAACGATGAAAGTACTATTGCGCCCCGGTATCTTTTTTTGCACCATGGTAACTACTAGGCCTCCTCCTACTCACTAGCTTAGTAAAATCACACATGGTTTTCTGCTTTGTACTATGATTTTGTTATTGTTCTGAATAAAATACTGTCTCTGCTTGGTTACGAAATTCACTCAGACTCCTGTAAAATATTCTGACTTAGATGAAAGCTCTGCAGGGGCTTTTATCCTGTACACAAAGCCAGGAAGCTACTACATCTGTGCAAACAGATTATTTATTTAATATTCTGAATAGAAATAAAATTGTCTTAAAATAATTTGATGCTTACTTGTTGGACGGGGTGGCTGTGGCCGAGTGGTCAGTCATCCTCCAATGCAAGAGTTGGGGGTTCGATTCCACCAGCAGTCACGTGCCGAAGTGTCTTTGGGCAAGACACTGAACCCCTCATTGCCTCCAATGTTGATGTGTGTCCCATCAGGTGTATGAATGTGATAAAGCACAGTCTTTGTACAACCCGCCCCTCACACAGTGATTGCTGGACATGGGCACCGGCGACCTTGTGACCCAAAATGGAAGAAGTGGGTAAAAGATGGATGGATGGATAGTCTTTGTACAAGTCAAGTCAACTTTATTTGTAGAGCACATTTAAAACAAACTGTTATCAAAGTGCTTAACAACAACAACAATCAGAGTAAAATTAATGGAAATGTACAAAACACTAATAATAGTACTTAAGAATTAAAAAAGCATTTCAAACGTAGGAGCACAGAACAAAAAAACAAACAAACAAAAAAACACTAAATCAACTCACACTGTGAGAAATGCCTGCGAGAACAGATGTGTTTTTAGCAGAGATTTGAACTGAGGAAGGGATGTGCCTGTCTGATGTTGGGGGGCAGGTTGTTCCAGAGTTTGGGGCCCATGACTGAAATAGTACAGAAATAGTAGAGTGCTGTATGAGTGAGTAAATGAGGGCACAGATTGTTGCGTAAAGCATTTGGAGTATCTTGATAAAGCGCTACATAAGTGCAGTCCATTTACCATTTACATTTCAACAATCGGTTGTGAAAATATTATTTTTGGGTAAAATGCTGAACATTGTCTAGTTTTAACATCTTGAGAAAATGTAAATTGTTATTGTCTTGTCATAACTGACTTTTCCTGACTTTTTGTACAGGTTTTGTTTTCTTCTCCATTAATAGCTACATTCCAAGTACAGTATTTACTACAAATGAGCATGCTGGTACAAGTCGGTGCTTCATTTTCTGCAGTCAACTTTCCACTTGGTCCTGTCTGTTGCTGCCTCCAGACATGCATGTCCAGGCTTTCCCTCACACTTCCTTCTTTCTATTTCCAGCTGTGAGAAATAATCTTTAGTAATAAAACTCCTGTTATGAAGTACATGTGAGAACTGCAAAAGGAATCTGGACTCGGTGATTTGGAAATTGTCTTAGACACTTTCAGTGTGAAAACGGCTTTATTGGTGAGGCACTCTCTTTGAACACTGATTTGTAAATGACACATTTGCATTGACATTGTATTTAAATATATATTTTATGAACAGTGGGTTTGATTAAAACAATTCTGAAACACTCGTGAAAAGATTTTGTTTCCCCTATGAGATTGATTTATATACAGAAGTGTAGTCTGATGTTTGCACTATTTACTCTTCAAATTTAGTTTTATTAAGTTTGTGTAATATAATCACTTCTATCATTTCTAATTAATCTTTTTCATCCTCCTGTATGCTGAGGCACTGAGGTTTACCTGCTTCTATGCGACAGAGGTCCTTACTTTGCACAAGGCATTGGTTTGTGGGAGCTGTATGAAGGATTGCATGAAAAATGGATCTTGATGACTGTAGACTAAGGTAACCTGTGTTTGGACTGGAGTAATTCTAAGTCTGAGAACATTTGAATTTGGGTAATATTCACAAATGTACACATCTACATTTTCAGGAGATTTGATGCAGTTTTAACCAAAGCATACCCACAAAGTTAAATTACCAAGACTAAAACAACTTTCTATGAATGACAAAAACTCTGACCCATCTTTTTATTCTGTATGCAAAAGCAAATTCAAATAAGCTGCAGAATCTCTCACATCTACTCCCAATTTTTGTAAACTATGTGGCTTTATTGGCATTTGTTAAAAAAAAAAAAAAAAAAGACAATTTGCACCAAATCTTGCAATTTTTTGGACAAACTGTACTTTTTGAGCAGGGTCACCAGAAAATTCTGAAAATACTGGGACTGTTGTTGCTCAACATCCAGCTCACTAAGTAGCAGCTTAATGCGAGTTGCACATGAACAAATTTACCTAGGTTTACATGTAAATACAGCCAGCTGAGGTTGAATGCAGGTGGCGTTACATATTCACTGTTTCAGACTTGTGCTGTCTGAGTTCAGAACGAAAGATGAAAGAGAATAGCTTTATTGGAGTTTTAGTTAAACTGACTCCAAATATGAGTGCAGAATCTGATGACCAAATATTGACACTGGCAGATGGAAGACACAATATAAATTTGTAATTTTTTTAACAATAGGAAACATTCTTAGAAAATAATTAATAATTTATTGCTTTTTTTTGATATTCCATCTGAAAAATATGTTTGCAACATTGCTCAGCTCCAGTTTACTTTATACTACACACACAAGACTTGGAGATGCTTGGGCTCATTCGTCCATTTGGTCATGTAAAGTTGCTCAGATGCCTGATTTGATCTGCTTAATCTTTGGCATGTCTAAATTCAGAAACAGTTTAGTTGCTGCTTAAAATAGCCAACCCTTTGACATGACATTCTGTTCAGTTTTAGTCACTTGAGTTGTCAGCTGATTCTCTAGTTCTACTTCCTCGTCCTTTGTTCAGTTGGGCAGATATACACTCACTGACAAGAAATTTAGACACGCCAAGTGAAACTGCATATGTTAAAAAGTCGTGTGTGAATTTTAATGATTACAATACGAGGTTAATTTTATACAAGTAGAATGTGGCAACCATTACACCTGGAAACAAGCAGGAATTAATTTAAAACAGGGTCATGCGCTCAGCGTATCCTCTTGTCAGATTACAGTTGTTGTAAATGACCTTCAAAATCTTGGGTCGCAGTTAACACACAAGCTGATCTCATGCATATTCCTGCTGTTAGGGGACAATGAGGTGTTGTAAAGAGTCCATTCAATACGTGTTTGGATGGCAGAAGAAGCTGTCATAGAGTTGAGTATTGGTTGGCACATGTTATGACAATCTTTCCTCGGTGTGGTCTGTCTTAAGCGACTGGAGATTTCACGACATGTGGGCACCCTCATGTGCCCAGTAATTGATGAAAACTTGAAGACCTTTTAGTTACTGAAAACACTTGAAACACTGAAAACTCTTGCTTGAGTAGTTGAGTTCATTTGAAGGCCACAGACTTTATAAATAGTCTGAAGCCATTTTATTTGTCCAACATGTTTGATCCAATAAGATGTAGGTTGATTAGAGCTGTGCCCCATTTTACTTGCATTACGCTTGCAGCCAGTGAACCTGCTGGTAAAGCTAATCACTTATGTCTTCTCTTCTTTCCTTTCTTCTGTCTGGGCTCTTGCATGCTGCTCAGTAAATGTTAATGAAGTCAAAAAAGCTAATCTGCAACATGCAGTGTGGTAAAAAATATATACATGTATATATTTAGTTAGTGGAGGAGGGTTTTGTAAAAGAATAGCAGCATAAATATATTGGGGGAAACTGGAAAGCCCCATGTGACTCATTAAGAAAGTAGAGTAAAATCAGATTGGAGTGGGGGACCTGTATCTCTTCACACCTGTCCACCTCTTCTTGTTGTGGGCAGCATTAGAGTAGGTGGTTCTGGTTGCACACCGGGCTCCACGGATGACTATTTGCAGCAGCTTTCAGTTCCTGCTAGAAGCCCGATTGAATTCACAGTTTGTACCACTAAATAATTCAGATAGCTTCATTTATTTTGAATTCTCCTCTCATTCCTTTCACTCTTCTCCAATCCTTGTATTCACACCAGAGTAGTGGCACTCAAAATACCGCCTTGTCATCTATATGTGTTTAAAAACTCATCTGGAGATTTTCTGTGCCGTGCTGCAGTGTTAGCATCACTCAGAGAGTATTCGCAGTGAGATGTGAAGAGAATTTTGAGATCGTTTGGCTGTGTGCGGATTTTTTTTTTTTTTTTGGTCTGTCTTCCTCTCTGTGGCAGAGCATATAAAAATCGAAAGAAATGCCAGTCTCTGTGGAGTTTTATCCTCCTTGTTCTTCGTAGTCATCTAAAATGACAGGGTACTCTCTGGCACTGAGAAAAAGGAACAGCGTGTGAAGATGTTATGAATAATGGGAGACAAGTGCACACGCCTTTCTTTGATAAAACCAAGTTTAAGCTACTGTACATCCAATAGCGACTACCGGTAATTCCATTGCAAACTCCCAGCTAAGCAGGCCATTTAGCACAATCACAGAGTAAATTTGGCCTCTTTAATGTTGTCACAGTTCAGTAGGAGGAAACGAACAACCATGCTCTTTTAGAGGAAGGAAAAACTACCTCTACATTGATTACTTTTTTTTCTTTTCATTTGTCTTGTTGCTCTTTGATGTTGTATTCTAGCAAATGTAATTGAATACTAATTACAGCTAGTGTAGCATGCGTTATTAAAGATAATGTCTTCAGTAGTGCTGTAGCTGAGATGGAGGTTTTTTAAAGCACGTCAGCACTGGGATGTACTGTAATTGACTTTTTGTTGACATTGCATGGCTCTCTGCCAACAATAATGGAAAGCCCCCACCCCCAGAAAAACAATTGTAGTGTGCAGTTTAGTTAAGTTACAACTTATACTCCTTACAAACAAAGCAACTTGATCAAGCAAATTCATCTAAGTTGCTGAATTGGTCTCACACATACAAATGTAGTGCACAGCCAGTGTTCGCTTGGCTGGAAACTGTATTCCATTTAAGTCTACACCACTTTAGATTCTCTTTAATTATAGATAAAAGTGTGGCTATAGGCTGCAGCTTGAAATACGCTTGTTTTTATGACTTAAAACAAAATGTGGGGAGGTTTTAGCTAAAGATTTACTTGAGCCATCAATTCCAGGACTTGTTGCACTAACGGGTCTTAAAAATTTAAGCATGGGAACAAAGTTCATATTGTAGAAGGGGATTATCATGCAATCTTAAAACCAAAGCTCTTGTAAATTATTTTAAGACCAAACCAGTTGTATACCCAACCTTAACTGTTTGTAGCTCTTTTAAAATTTACTGCTGGTTACTCATTTTTGTTTTTTAAAACAGCATTGTGCTAATGGGCACATCACTGACAAGACATTTGTCAGCATTATGTGGTTTGTATGCACACTTCCTTATTCTGTGTGTTCAACATAATTCTTTTAATCCTATGTATGTAGTGTCAGACAATAGCTGAAGTAAAAACTCATTTGTATTCCTCATAGTTAATGTAATTTTTTTAAACTGTCTGTAGTTTGGGGAGATTTCTTGTCTGCTTGTTATATAGTTACTACATTTAATAGACTGAAGTAATCTGACATTACAAAAGTTGTACAAGACTGAGGAGCCTCATACTGTGAGGTCTAGATGAGTCCTACCCCTCTCCCTGATGTCAAGGGACACAGTCTAATGTAGGCCAGTACCACCAGTCCATGGTACAGTACACTTGTGTCTTGTGCAGCTGGAGGGATGCACGTAGAACAATGAGCCTTTGCCTGTTTACAACAGCTTCTTAGGATCAGCCCTCTCAGTTCAAGTTGGACCATCATTACTCTGTAACAGTATTTGCCACTGTGTTCAAACAGCAGCCAAAGGAGAGAGCTTTTGGTATGAGACCTTTAAACATAGACCAAGTGCTGGTGAATCCATTATGAAGGTAATTTCTGTTATATTATCTTTGTGGAGTAATTTCTCAGCTTATTGATTCTGTGCTCTTTTTATAGCATGTTTGCAAACTGTAGTGCATCTGTTTTTGAAAGGTACTGTTTGTTGACTTGGTCCTTTTACACTAGCTCAACCTGGTTGGTTCGACATGGCGTGGGTTCAGTCTTTCCACTGGGTCATCCACCCACTTTCAGCTTACTTCTTAAAACCTACTCAGCTGAGGTTTCCAAGCGAGCCAAGTCGAGCTGAAGATTTGACAACAGCAAGACTTCAGGCCATTGATAGGCCAGACATCAACATCAAACACGAGAACCTCTTTTTCACAAGAAATCCACCTTTGTTAAACCTTACAACCACATTATTCATTTCTATTGCCTTTAAAAAATGGCAACATTACCCACATTGTGATCTTATGAGGTGAAATTCAGAGGGAGCTAGATCCAATGGACTCTTATTTACAGGCTTCAAAGAGCAGAGGGAAATGGGCTTCAATTATACGCCGTGAGTTTTTGTAACCATGGCAGAGAATGGTGATTTTTTAAAAACTTTATTTTACTTGTTTACCTGTTAGTAGTCAGTTTTGGACTTCCGTGCTATGATGACTCGCTCACATCAACGTGGCACTCAGCTATATGGAAAACTACTGACACCGTGTAGCACTGAGATCAGTCGAATTAGGGTGAAGCGAGTCGTGTTGAGAATGGACAATGGTGAAAAAGAATAAGATATGCTTATTTGTTCCTAACTTTGTTTGACAGTCAAAGAATCATCAACTTTGAAAAAAACAGAACAAAACAAAACAAACAAAAAAAAGAAACAAAATCTTTAATTTAAATTTAAATTTTATTTTATTTTTTTCTTCTTTCGGCTGCTCGTTTCTTCACGTTGCCACTGCGAACTAACGCATGAAAACTTAGCAACTATTTTTACTCCAGATGCCCTTCCTTTTTTCTTTTTTCCCCTTGTCCTGTTCGGCATTGTGGCACTCAGAATTATTGTCTGAGTGTCAAGGTGAGGCCCAACAGATTTACTTTCACAAGCAGAGCATTATAGCTGGCCTTAATGCTCCACTTGATGTATAAATAAAACTTTATTAGAATTTGCTTTGGGTTTATTTAAGATGTAATGGACACGGGGATGATAAAACAAAGAAGAAAACAAAGCAGAAAAGTGGGAGAAGGGTTAAAAGGGAAAAAAGGAGAGGAGTAGAGGAGAGAGAGAGAGGTATAAAGAGAACACAAAACAACATCACTGAAGTCTGCCTCTAGACCTGTGGGGGGAAAAAAAGACTTAACCGAGAAACCACAACAACAAACATATATACAGTAATTAGAAAGCATTTTATACGGTACATGGTAATACAAGAAGTATTTAGTGGCCACCACAACTCAACTGAGTGTGTATCTGATAAACACCTGAATCTATACACCTTTGTGAGAGTGCTGGTCACAATAAGGTTTCTCCATAAGAATGTTCAATAGTGGATGTGGGGACCCACAGACCCGTCCCTACAGGACACAATGGCAACACAGGGAAGACTGGAGCCAGACATACAGCAGCCCTGGAGCCCCAGGAGTCCCCCATCATGGACAACCGCACTCCCCAGAAAGAAGCAGAGTGAAGCCCCGGGAGACCCCCAGCAACCACAGTGCATAAGCCCCAGGAGGCTGCAGCGATGAGCCCACAGGCCCTGCCGGCAACCCACCACTACAGAGCAGATCTGGCCATAGACACAGCCCTGAGTCTCGAGGTCATACCACCCACCAACAGAGGCCCGACAGAGGCAAGGCGCCCAGGCCCCAGCAGGCAGACACCAGGGCGGGCTGGCACACACCCAAGCACCCGGCCCTAGATGCCAAGAGCCACCAATGCACCGGCGGCAGGGGGGCCCACCACCGGAGGGGAATGCGACAGGGGGAAGTAGATCCCACATTAAATGGGGGCCCAAATTGATCCAAGAGAGGGGACCACCTAAAATTAGGGATGCACCGATCCACTTTTTAAATTATTATTTTTTTACTTCCAATCCGATCCCGATAGCTAAATCTGGATATCGGCCAATACCAATCCTGTTCCAATATCATCATCATTATTGATTTTATATGAGGCTGTAATAATCTCCTCTCAAGTACAATTTGTACAATTATATGCATGCATGTCCAAAAAGGCAACTTGAGTTAAGTTTTATTAATGTTGGATAAGTTTCCAAGTTAGAATTAAATTCTAACACAAAACACATTTTTTAAAATTCCTTTAAAGTGGATATCAAAATGATTAATTTAAGTGATTGTTTAAAGTTATTTTATATATTTTTTAAATAAGGGGCATATATATATATTTTCTTCTTCCTGTACTCTTATTTCAATGTTTTCTTTTTTGATGAAATAGTTTTGTTTATTTTGTTTCTTTTAAATGAATGAATAAATGAATTAAACAAAATAAAATAGTAAATGGCTTTAAACATCTGCTAAGTTCATGGCATAAACCAACACAGACATGTTCCTTTTGTTAGTATTTTACATCACTTGGCTGCAAGTATCAAGCTGCAAAATCCTTAGTTTTCTACAACTGGTAGCGGCTGGTCATTAATTACAATGAAGTTTAGCAACTTCTCTGTAAACATTCGAGCTCCTTGGCTTCAGCGGGGCACCACTCTTGCTCAACCCGAAGCAAGCAGTCTGATTTCAATCAGCCGCACTCAGTCTGCCCCTCCTCCGAGACGTGCAGACTTAGCGGGACAGGTTGGGCACAGTTGACCAAAATCTAACTGTCTTCTTCAGGTTGAGCTAGAGTAGCATCCTGCTGAAGGCATAGAGCTCGAATGTCCAACGTAAAACTAACTATACCGCAGTTTAATGTGGTGCTATGGCTCTGCAGACATTGCACGTTACTGTCTTGATTTGTGGTGTTTCTAGTGTAAAATACTTCCACACAGCGGACATGTTTCGATGAAAAGTTGGTTAGCCGTTAGCCACAGTGCTGCTCACTCAGTCCTCATGTTTTAGCTGGCTGCAAACTATGAAATGGATTTCCTTAATATGAGGCGGTTCTTATTACTCTGGGTTTCATGAGGCACGCCTCCGTTCAGAAAATCCATTCCATAGTTTGAAGCCAACTTGCAGAGCAACTGGCAGGGAATCACATGAGAAATTTCAGCAGACACATACATGCATGATGGATCGGAAATCTCTGTAGGTTGGATTGGAAAAATCCGATACGTAAATTATGCTGGTATCAAGAGACCAGTATTGATACCGGATCGGATCGGCCCCATCCTTACCTAAAACCCAACCCGAGACATAAACAGGCACACACAGACAGCCCGACAGAGAGAGCTGAGTCAAAAGGCAAAGCTCTCAATTTACCGATCGATCTACGTTCCCACCCTCATCTATGGTCATGAG
>JARVLU010000952.1:13347148-13362335 GCA_031762415.1 Simpsonichthys santanae | reverse complement strand
GATGACGTCACTGGGGGTGGAGCCGTAAGTACGGAGCGCCGTAGGTCGAGTGCGCCGTAAGTCGGTGACCACCTGTAAATGTGTTCACTGTTGCATAAAGAAAAAGCTGTATTACACATACCAACTTTGTTCTCAAGAAGGAAAATGGCCCATTTTGTGGCATTTTGCTACTAAAAGCAATATTTGATATGAAAAGGAGTTGCAAAGTTGTCAGTTTTTTTTTAATATTTAATAAAGTACTTTTCATAGGATCATCATACATTCATAGATGTGGAGTGACCATAGAAAAAGTTTATTCAAAAACATGAACATAATGTAAAATGGAGATGAAAAGTGTTGGATAATAATTATCATATCATCAGCTCATTAAATAAATAAGCCACACAGAAATGGAGAAGATATTTTCTCATCCCAGGTTTAATCAGGTTTTATCTTCGTCTCCAAGTCTGCTCACAGGCAGTGTAAGGAAGTGTCTTTTTATTATGGTTATCAGACAAAGGTGAGGTCAAACAACGCTGCTTTCCAGTTTAGGGCCTTGAGTTTATCAGGTGGAAGGCTCCATGCTTCTGCAGCTCCACTTTGCAAAGACTAAACAACTCTTAACACACTTTATATAGCATTTGACATTAATAAGTGAAAAACTATGACCTTTTTATCCCCAACAAAAATCTGTTGCTTGAAAGTGACTATATAAATGTATTATTATCAAATAAGATGATTCGTTTACTTAATGTAACAATTTTTAAAGCTAGTGACCATCTTTGATTTTTAATCTACTTAAAATTACTGAATAGCCTAGCTCCAGCATATTTAAAGCAACTTATCCTTTACAACACAACTGGAACACTTCGCCCGCAGCTTGCAGGTCTTTTCGTCGTTCCAAAAGTCAACAAATGTAGAACTGGAGGGAGAACATTTTGTTTTCAGGCTTTACTTCTCTGGAGTTAACTCCCTGCTTCATTAAGAAACACAAACACTCAAAACCAAGCTTATTTATTAAACAGAGCTGATTTTTAAATATAAATCTCTACAGTCATAGTGTTTTATTGATTTACTAGTTTTGAAATGTTTTATCATGTATTATTTTGCATTAATTTGATCTTATTTGCTATTATCCCATTTTTATTGCATTTTAAAAAGTGAAAATTATGTAGAATTAAAATACATTTCTCAGATGTACTGTTTTTTTTTTTTTGTCTTTTTGTGTTTTCCAAGTTTATTAAAGCATCTCAAGCATTTTTGTCCTCATGGATTTAATTTCTCATGCTGGTTGATAAGCAGAAGAGGAAAATAAAACACCGGTAGTCACTTGACCTAAGTCAGTTACTCCTCACACACTCTATTTCTTTTCCTCTTCCAAAATTTCAGACACACTACACAGTGCCAGACATTGGGAGGGATCTGCAGTCTCTCAGTGCCACCATCGAGTGTGAGCAGCCACAGCCTGACCTGTACAAGTAAGGCAATCAACATGTGGTCTCAACAGGTTTGCACCACAAACATGTGTTGCATGTTTGTTGGACTGACACAGCTGACATCACTGGAAAATCTTACCGTGGGTGCTGTTAGCTATAATCAACATCAAGTGTATTAATATTGATTGTGGGCCATTGGGTTATATTTAGATTTGTAATATTAATACACTCAGTGGACAGAGTGATTTGTCGACTTTAAATCTGCTCTAGTAAGACTGAAAAATAAGTAAATATGCTAAACAGATATCACATGTACCTTATTTTGTTCCAGGTTTAATGGTCGTATGCACATCTACAAAAACAATCAGGAGCCCGCAGTGAGGTGAGAGCTCTCATGCGCAGCCATCTCAACCCACTTTAAATGGGAGCAACATCAAAACACAGTTGCTTAAGCGCAACAAATCACTACACTATTGATCTTTCATTGCAGACAAGCATAAAAACAGACTGGTGGGGATCTAGCCTCTGGTTCCAAAGCTGTCCCACTGGCATTTATCATTGACTACTTTGTAATGACAGTATAAACAAATGCCCAGTGTCCTTCTCAAGAACACTGGGAGGATGTAAGGCTGGATTGCAGCTGCACTGTCACTGTATATGTTAGAGTAGATGCCAGATTGCCTGCCAGGTTCCCATTTAGTGAATGGGGGGGTTGTGTGGTTGGTTGTGTGGATTGTATATCTCCTGTATGACTACACTTTTTTTTTGATCTACTGATGTGATTGTCCAGGTCCTTGGGCCCAGAAAACCTACTGCTGAAAGGAGCAACTTTAAAGAACACTCAGAAGATTTGTGGTGAGTCAAAGGATAATGCAATACTGTAATTTACAGAAAATTGTTTACTATGAAAATGAAAAACGCTAATTCTTCTTTTTTTATTTTTATTTTTATTTTTTTTATGTTTTTGCTTGCAGGTGTTGCAATTTACACTGGCATGGAAACAAAAATGGCTCTTAACTACCAGGGCAAATCTCAAAAACGTTCGGTTGTGGAGAAGTACGTTTAGCACGAGCGCTACAGGCAATTTACAAATATGTGTTGTAGTTTTTGTAGTCCTTACTTTGATCTCTTATATTTTTAGGTCCATCAATGCCTTCCTTATAGTTTACCTTTGCATACTGTTAAGCAAGGCACTTGTGTGCACAACACTTAAATATGTTTGGCAGAACAAACCCGGTCAGGATGAGCCGTGGTACAACGAGAAGACCCTGAAGGAGAAGGACACAAATCTGGTAAGCTTGAATTTAATTTTAAAGACTGTAATAATGCATGCCTCAAGTGAGAATGGAAGAAATGCCACTCGGTGAAAAATAGCTCATGACCTTTGAAAATGTTATTTCAGTGTACATGTGGTAGCACAGAGGTTAGAGAAGGCAGATCTGTGATCTGGAGATTGATGGTTTGAATCCCTGATCCCGTTGGATCAAAATGTGGGTGGGAAAGGTGAAGCACCCACACCTGCCTCCACCCTCATTTGTACCACTCAGGGCCCTTGAGCAAGTCCATTAATGAGTGTATAGTGGGTATATTGGTAAAAGGATATTAGAAATGCAGCTGCCAGGAAAAAGACAAAGAGGAGATACTGTATATGATTCAGTTAGAGAGGACATGGAGGTAGTTGGAGGACAGAGGATGCAGAGGACAGACTGCGATGGAGGAGGATGACTCGCTGTTGGAGACCTCTGAAGAGGCAAAAGCCACGAGAAGAAGATAGGTGTACTACTGCTCAAATAAAAACAAATTAATTATAAACATGCTTATTTTGCTTTGCAGTGAATCGCTCAGATTGTGACTTCATGGAGTTTTGAACACATGACAAAATAAAAATAAAAAGGTTTTCTCATCGTCCAGCCAAGCCTAAATTATTTTGTTTAATTGATTTTTCTGCTTTTATCTTTGTTTGGAGCAAGTTTAATGCAGCAAGATCTGGCGTTGGACTGATTTGATATCTCTCCAAACAGAAATTATCTAACAAGTTTTGGCACATAATCAAATAATATTAGTTATCTAGCAGCAATGAAAGCCACACTGCACTACCTGCACTATTAGATCATCTTTGAGTCGTTCCAAGTTCCTCTTCTTTTATTGTTTATTTAGCTCAATTACAAACCAAATAATGGTAGTTTAAAATTGGGCCAGTCTTTTAAAGTTTTGTTCTGAATTTCTGAATGATTTGAGCCATTTGTACAAACTGTTGTAAAGTCTTCTGTTTGTTGGATAATTTACATCCTCTGATTAGTATTGGTTTTAAAACATAGGTAGGGTCAGTTTTTTAGCATTTAAGAGCCCTCTGACTGGATTTTGACCACTTTCATTTAACTTTTATGTTTTTCTTTTTTCCCCTCAACAGTACTTAAAAATGTTCACAGACTTCCTGTCCTTCATGGTCCTCTTCAACTTCATCATTCCGGTGTCCATGTATGTCACAGTTGAGATGCAAAAGTTTTTAGGATCCTTTTTCATCACTTGGGACAAAGATTTTTTTGACCCTGAAATTAAAGAGGGCGCTCTGGTCAACACGTCGGACCTGAACGAGGAGTTGGGACAGGTCAGGAACTACAAAATCAAAAAAGAAGTTTCTCTTGCATGAAGTGAAATATGTGCTTCTGTCCTGATTTTGCACTTAATTTATTTACCATTCTACCATTAAACTGATAAAAGCAAGGTCATTTTCACGGAGAATAATTAGTATCGTTAAAACCTGTTACTCGAGAAGAGGGTTTGTTTTAGTTAAAAATTTTTTCCCCATCAAATTTCCTGCAGGTGGAGTATGTCTTCACAGACAAGACCGGCACACTCACCCAGAATAACATGGAGTTTATTGAGTGCTGTATCGACGGCTTCCAGTACAAACATCGGGACGCTTGCTCTGAGTTGGACGGGTTTTGTGTCACAGATGGACCAGTGAACAAACTACAGCAAAAAGCTGGCAGGGTGGGTGTTGTGTTGTCCCACCATCTGTTGTTAAAAGTCACACAAGCATTAGCATATGGCCATTACATAGCTCATTGCTTGGAAAGACCCTTCATATGTGACCCATGTGTAGTCTCCTTGACATATTAACATATGTGGTTAACACAGAGGAGGGAGTGTATTTTAAACACCACATAAGAATTTGCCGACCGTGGCACTACAGGAACGTTCCATACTACTATGTAACCAATAAAGTCATTTAATGTATGTTTGTGTTGTGTTATTAGGAGAAGGAGGAGCTGTTTCTACGAGCCCTATGTCTCTGCCACACTGTCCAGGTGAAGGAGTCCACAGAGCATGCTCAGATCCATGGGGAAGATCATTTAGACCAGGTGGACGGTTTGAGGATAGATGAAGAGGTGCTCCATCCATCACAGGAAGACAAAGGCTTCATAGCTTCCTCACCTGATGAGATTGCACTGGTCAAGGGTGCCATGAGGTAAGAAAAGGAACTGGTGCAGATTCAGTTATAAGTGAATAATATTATAATAGCATGCATTTTGAAGTCCTGTTTTGTGGCATAATATTTTTCTTACATTCTTTCATTGTAAGAAAAATAGCACATTGTAATAGTAAGTAGCACATCTGCAGTGATTTGTCTCCATCTGCAGGTATGGGTTCACATTCCTGGGTCTAGAAAGTAAAACCATGAAAATTCTTAACCGGAATAAAGTAATTGAAACGTAAGTCATCAGATTACAAAATAGAAACTTTTTGTTTGTGACCATACTTTTGTTAGTTAAATTTGCAATGTCTGAACAAATTGTGTCCGTTTGTTTCTCCCTAAGGTATGAGCTGCTACATGTGTTGAACTTTGACCCCGTGAGAAGGCGAATGAGTGTGATTGTCAGATCCAGATCAGGTGAGCAGTCACATTTATTGCATCAATTCTCAAATTGTTCTTTGCTCTTATGGGGCTGTTTTCTGCATCATTGTGTATTCTTTGTTTCAAGGTGAAATTTCGCTTTTCTGTAAGGGAGCAGACTCCTCAATCTTCCCTCGAGTCAGGCAGGAGGAGGTGGAAAGGATACAAATGCACGTGGAACGCAATGCAACAGTGGGTGAAAATAATCTGATATTGTCATCGTCCAACCAGCCGTGATGGATAATTTAGTGTTTTCTTGTTATAACTGTTCTCATTTCAATGTTTAGGAGGGTTATAGGACACTGTGTGTGGCCTATAAACGCCTTAATGAAGAGGAGTACGCCCAGGCAGATGCAGGGTTGAGAGAAGCTAAACTGGCTCTGCAGGACAGAGAGGAAAAGCTTATGGCTGTTTACAACCAGTTAGAGACTGGAATGAGTCTAATTGGTGCTACAGCAGTGGAAGATCGGTGGGTGCAGAATCAACGTGCTGAAATTAAACAACTTTACTTGAACACAATTCTGATTTTTATGTCTTCAGTGACTTTTTATACTATAAGCATGTTCTATAATGAATGCCTTCTGTAACATATTACTGGGAAACTGTGTATTTAGTCCCCTATCTTTATTTTATTTAAGAAGCTTAATACCCTGCATGCTCTTTTCAGAGCTTTTCTAAATGTAAGCTCACACTGCCATCTTGTGGCTCATGTCTGTTATGCTTTACAGTTATTGGTGCATGTCTTGTTTATTATTTGCCATTTATTCCACTCCAAAGCCTTCAAGAGGAGGCAGCAGAGACAATGGAAGCTCTGCAGGGAGCAGGTATGAAGGTTTGGGTTCTAACGGGGGACAAGATGGAGACGGCGAAGTCCACCTGCTACGCTTGCGGATTGTTCCAGAAGAGGACGGAACTGTTGGAGCTAACTGTGCGCACTCTAGAGGAAGGAGGGAGGAAACGTGACGAGCGCCTCCATGAGCTTTTATCAGAGTATCATAAGAAAGCTGTTAAGGATCCGCCACCAGTGAAAGCAGGAGGCAGCAGGTTTGCTCCTTGACTTACGCAATTATAAAGATGACTTCTGCAACAGAATATTAAAGTTTTGTTCATAGTTAGGCCAAGCTGAATCTTCGTGAGCTTTGAGCTCCAACTCATTTCTCCTCTGTGTTTCAGAGGGCATTTTTCTGCCAACCAGGATTATGGGTTTATCATTGATGGAGCATCCTTATCCATAGTGCTCAGCTCATCCTCTGAATCCAGCTCGAATCTCTACAAGGATTTGTTCCTGCAGATATGTCAGAACTGCACAGCTGTGCTTTGCTGCCGCATGGCTCCCCTGCAGAAAGCACAGGTCACAACCTCTTTAAATGTGGAAACTTGTTCCTTTTGTATTGAAGTTATCAGTTTTACAGTTTACACTTGGTTACATGTGTTTTGATGTATTTTTAGATTGTTAAAATGGTAAAAAATCTTAAAAGCAGTCCAATCACACTTTCCATTGGAGACGGAGCCAATGATGTCAGTATGATTTTGGAAGCTCATGTTGGCATTGGTAAGAGTTTAATTGTGGCCCCAAATAATTGTAACCTTTTGGTGATGGTATTGTGACTTTCTTTTTAATTACTAATATATTTCAGGCATTAAGGGTAAAGAGGGTCGGCAGGCAGTGAGAAACAGTGATTATGCTATCCCCAAACTCAAGCACCTCAAGAAACTTTTGTTGGCTCATGGGCATCTTTACTATGTTCGCATCGCACATCTGGTACAATATTTTTTTTACAAGGTAAGATAAACCAATACTTTGTGTGTCTCAGAACTTGAATGTGTCAACAAAACTTTGTTTCTAATGCAGGGACACAGATTTCTTAGATTTATTTTTGTCTTTATAAAAAAGAATTCATATGAAATCAGCCACTTTTTATATTTTTATTCTAACATTCTTTTTCTCATTTTGCCCACAGAATCTTTGCTTCATTTTACCCCAGTTTTTGTACCAGTTCGTCTGTGGCTACTCCCAACAAGTGAGTATGTCCTAAATCACATTGACGTTTAGAAATACAGTATTCTGAGGATTCAAGGAAAGCAGCACGCCTTTAATTTGTAACCCCTAATCCTCTAAAATCCTCCAGTCTTTCCCTTTAAATCGCTCCTTCCTCCCTGCTCCTGGATGTTTGAGCTCTGTTGAAAGAAGACAGACCTGTCAGGTTCTGCCACCATAATTTGATGCACATAAATTAGATGCCATCTTTAGCTCATGTGCATGTTGTGAAACTAATTAAGGCAACTACTATGCAATAAATAACAGAATGTGGCCTTATTTTGTGCAGTTGATACAATGTGTGAAAGCTATGTTATGTTTAGGGTATGTTTTCTTGTGAATTTCAGATCAAGGTTTGAAATTCTCTTATGTCACCTGACATAGATCTTTCATAAGTTCATGAAAGATATGTACAATCTGTGTTGAAGTTATGCTGGTGTGTATGAGTTTAATCCTCATAGTAATAATCCCTGGTTGCCCCATTCCTCCTCCTTCCTCCCTCCATGTACCTTCAACCCCTCCTCCTGCTCCCCTCCCTCTCAGCCCCTGTATGATGCGGCCTATCTGACGATGTACAACATCTGCTTCACCTCTATGCCCATCCTGGCTTACAGCCTTTTCGAGCAGCACATTTGCGTTGAGTTTCTCCTACAAAACGCCGACCTGTACAGGTAATTTATTAGATTTCCCTTCTTAAGAAGCACTTTATTAAACTTCATATAAAAACAGCATTATTAGAATTTTTATTTATTTATTTTTTCTTTCAAATTTAGATTATTTTCCCATAGAATAATGCTGGTAAAATGCAGCAAAAATGCATTAAAGTGCTTTCACAGTTGCTAAATTTATAGGTTTTTAACTAAAGGGACTTTTATCCAGCCAATAAAAAAATTGGAAAAGCTTAAACATTTGCTTCTAAAATGTAACATTTTGTGTGTTTTTGTTAAAATATTTCAAATTTCTTCTTTTGATAAGTAAAGTTATTAATGAAGAAATCTAAAATGGTGTTTTTCTTATATTTTCTCTTGAATTACTCATTTTATACTTTAGGGAAGTTGCAAAGAATGCCATGTTGCGCTGGGAACTTTTCCTCTACTGGACCCTACTCGGAGTCTTCCATGGCTTAGTGTTCTTCTTTGGTGTTCAGTTTTTGTTCAGTAACCCAGCCTTGCAGGACAATGGCCAGGTTTGATTTTGCTCACCTTTTAAATGGATGTGAGATTAAAAGTTCCCATCATGCCTTCTCACTCTCTTTATGTTTTTTTTTTTTTAATCCAGGTTTTTGGGAATTGGTCGTATGGAACAATTGTATTTACCGTCCTGGTCTTCACTGTAACTCTAAAAGTGAGACACGTACAACTTTGTAGCTTGCAACCAAAAACAAAACATCTTACTAAACACTAACTTTTTTGTGTTAATGAGTTCTTATCATAAGCTTGAAGTGACTTTTCTTCCCCTTTTGCAGCTGGCTCTGGACACAAGGCATTGGACGTGGATCAACCACTTTGTAATCTGGGGTTCTTTGGCCTTCTACGTATTTTTCAGCTTTTTCTGGGGAGGAATAATATGGTTAGAGAATATCTTAGTATAAAATATCCAAAGTACAGTATTCATTGTAATTAACCATATTATCAGCAGCTTTTGAAGAATGATTTTACTGAGGTGTTACGTCATCTGCAGGCCTTTTCTGAAGCACCAGCGTTTG
Organism: Simpsonichthys santanae; assembly: GCA_031762415.1. Taxonomy (NCBI): domain Eukaryota; kingdom Metazoa; phylum Chordata; class Actinopteri; order Cyprinodontiformes; family Rivulidae; genus Simpsonichthys; species Simpsonichthys santanae. The sequence continues at coordinate 13,353,279 of JARVLU010000952.1, read as the reverse complement.
TACTTTGTCTTTGCCAACATGCTGAGCTCAGTATCAGCATGGCTCGTCATCATCTTGCTAATACTGCTCAGCCTACTGCCAGAGATCCTGTTCAAGGTGCTCCGCAAGCCCCGGGGACCCTACGCTCGAAAGGTACAGCTAAAATACACATATACGAACATTTACTCACACTGTTCTTTATAACTCTTTTAATGCATACATGCTCATTCCATACTAAGTGTAGTAGAACTTTTAAGTCACTTTGAGTAAATTTTAAGAGATTGATTGCACATATTTATAATTGTTGTTAAAAGCTTTATTATTCCACAGATGCACACTTAACAAATAATCCATTAAATTATTCTGATATACTGTACATACAATAATAATAAAATTATATGTATGGTTGTCTACAGACTTGGATCGATTATAGTATGACATAATTTAATGTAGGTTTTAGGGATGCACAATATTATCGGCACGGTATCATTATTGGATGATATTAGCGATAAAGTTAAATATCGGACATGGGCCATTCCATCAAAATAACTCAACAATATAACATGTGCTGTTTTTTTTCTATGACAACCCAGTGACAAGGATGCATGCAGCGCCAGCACAACATTATAACATCACACATGTCATTGAGTTTAGATTTGTGAAAATTTACAAATTTGCACTGTTCGAGTGTTGTTGTCGTGTTAGAGATGGTAAATGTCATGAATACATTTGATATTAAATATAATCCAAGTTGAAGTGTTACATCATTTTCAGCCCCTTTTTGCTATCTGCATTTGATAGCAGGCCAAATTGACAAAGACCATGCAGAATAATGTAGTATTTTAATTCGACAGTAGCGAAAGCTATGTAGTCTCTGTAAGTAGGTCTGGGGGGGAAGTATTGGTATTGGTATCGGTTATCAGCCAAATAATTTTAACATATCGGATATTGCCTAAAAATCCAATATACGGTAGTACATCCCTAATAAGATTTATTTGTTTGAGTCAACCCCAAATCACATTTTATTGTACTGTCAACATTTAATATCTATTATCAATTATATTTTAACGTTTTATGAAGCGTAAAGAAATAACGGAAGGAAGAAAGAAATAATTGAAAATTAAAGCCATACTTAAAATCTATCTTTGTTTAGCAAAACCGTCTTGGAAATGTTGGTTTGTGTTTTTATTTCCGTTTAGAATATTTGCTTGAATGACCAAAGGAATCGTTCAAGAATTTTATTTGAGTTTTGTTAATTTAGTCAGTCCCCAGTAGATTTAAGATGTACCTGGATGTGTTTGTAACTTTGTGAAGCCTTTTGTGTATCCCACTATATTAATCAATTTTATTGGCCTAATTGAAAAGTAAGGTAGCAGGTTTTTGGCAAACAGGAAGGTAAAAATGTATCTGTTTACTAAAGTAGACCCCTTATGGAAATGTTTATGAGCTTATCTAATAATTCTATTTTGCAGGGAGTCATGGAGCTCAAAAACTTGCTGAATGAGTTAGATGCTTTTGTTTGTTAAATTACTGTAATTTTCAAGTACCGGTACTTGGTTGTTTTATTTAAAAGTCTAGAGAAGTTTTTGTCTTCTCCATTTTATGTTCCTAACTTCCAGTTTTGCCCTTTGACACATTCTTATATCTTAATTATCCCTCCTATTTTTTTCTCTCCTCTTTTCTGGACTGTCCTCCTTTAAAGATGAAGCATCGCCTTCCGTCCTCGGGGACATCCACTATCTTCATGTTGTCACAGACCACTAGCACTCACAGCTTCTCATGGAGTGACTAAGGTCTCCTTTTCTCTCTCTGTTGATTTCACACTATATTCTTCTTGAAGAAATTCTGTTTGTTTGGAAACTTGCTCGTTTCCTACGCACTGTGTCCTTCCTCTCCCACTATCATACCACCTCCCTACTCTGCAAGTTAATTAGGGCTGGCGTTCTGAATTCAATGCTCCTAAGTCTCTAGTTTTAAACTTTTATGTGGACACTTTTATTTGATTAAATTGGGAGGAATGTCACGCCCCCAGCTCTGCCTGCAGTGTGGATGACGACCAGGTGTATGTGCTGAGATTGTGCAGTCTGTCCACTGTCCTTGTCTGTCCAGTTGTATTGGTCCAATGTCTTCCTCCAGCTGCCTGTGTTGCTCCAATGCCTGCTGCCTCCGCATGTCCAGTCAGGTGACCGCAGCGCATCAAAGCATCCAACTTAACAGCATGAGGCTCAAGTCCACAACCTCATCCTGGAACCCAGTCTTTGCAGGCCTCTGCACTTGTTTCTGTTTGTGTGATTTAATTTGGAGAAATCTGAAAACAACAACAAAAAAACAAACAGATCTGCCTTTGTGGACCTGTTAATTAAATATATGTCACTGAAAGGTGTTATTCATTGAGAAAGGTGTCTAGAAAGGCACACAAACTATTTTCATCTTCCACCCATCCAGTATTACAGTCTTTGTGTTTTTGTTTATATGTGTGTTTGTGTGCAAGAGCAAGCACCATACAGAGAAGGAAGTGTGTATCAGTGTAGTGAAGTCAACGGTGTCTTTTGCCTCACCTTTCTAGAAGAAGATGGTTCAGTCGAGCGCAGGGGACCTCCAGTCTCCCCAGTCGCCAGTCAGGCCCCTGCTCATGAGAACCTTTTCAGATGAGTCCCATACTGTCATTTAAACAGGTACTAGTCCACTTTCGGACCATTTAAGTCAATCAGTGACTCGCCTCCCCAGTGAACCAAATCTTTTTCCTAGCTCTGAGTTTTAACAAAAATAAATCAATAACACATCCACATAGATGCCATTTTCAAGGAGGCAAAATGTCTTATTTGTTTTAAGTGAATACAGGCTGGCTGAAGAGATGCACTTTTTCATATTTCTCACTTTGAATCAACACATTTATAGGAAATGGTCAAATGGAGCATTTATTTAACATGTGAATGCATCCCAAGACCCTAAGTTATTGTTTAGACACATGCACCTTTCAGCCTCCCTTTGTATGCCTAGCTTATACCTTTTGCATGAGCTTCTCAACCCCCTTTTTTTTTGGCATTGTTTTAGTTTTGTATTTTCTAGTTTTGGCTGAGTGTGCCATGTCTGTTTCTGTCTTCCTTTGTGGCAATGTCAGGTGGTCTGAGGTTATTCTCTATTTTCTCTCATTTTGCCATTTGGGATGTTGTGATTTGATTGTTTGTGTTTTTTCCAAGTGTTTTTTAGTTGTCCGTTTTCTTTCATTGCAAGTTGGATTGCTGTGCTCAAGCTTGGTGCACGATGTGACGCTGATGTAGCCTCTGCTTAAACGCTGCTGCATTACAGGGGGCAGAGAAGAAAAAAATTAAACATGAAGCAAAACATTAAAAACATTAAAAAAAAAAAAACAAACATTCCAACATATAAATCATCAAATCAAAATTCAAATAAATCTGCCCCCTGAAGGCATGCTCTGGAGACTGGTCCCACCATACCTTCACTCTTCACCAGTATCACAGGATGTCTAAAAGTAGCGCACAAGCTTTTTGCAACACTTCACTTTTAACCTGGATTTCCATTTTTCCTATAGCTGTCAGAGGGTGACCTCCTGCAAACGCCCAGGTAAACCTCAAAGACTAAAACCTAACGCTGTTTTAAGTCTGTCTGCTGAGCATCAGCAAATCAAGATGGGATTATTTCCTTTACTAATTGTTAAGTGTGTGTGGAGGGGAAGCTGTACTTATTGTGGCTTTTCTGTGTAGTGTTAATCACTGTGGGTTCTCGTAATTTGAGATTGTGATTTCAGGTCTTTTCCTCCATCATTTCTAGCTCTCAGTGACGATATACGTTAAAGTATTTGTGCTTGTGTTGTTTCCAGATTGCTGCCGTCACACCGCTTTCCTATAAGAACCTGAAGGAGCTCCATTAAGAGGCAGCCAGGACTCGCCACTGGAATTTACCTCATTCAGGTTTTTGTGTGGATTAAAGGAGGTGGAGAAGAGGAGGGATCAGAAGACTAGTGATTTTGAGGATAAAATGAAAACGGTCTGGAAATCTTCGAACTGTTTCTTATCCAACTTTTTCTGCCCAACGCATGTCTGCAGAGCAGTGCCCTGCATAATTTTATAAAGTACCAACCCCAGTGACTGACATGAGATTTCTTCCTTTTACATTTTTTTTTATATTAGCTTGCAAATGAACGCATACATGTCTGCCTTGTCAATAGCTCTTTCCAACACTTTGTATCAACAAGCAGTTGTAAATCCACTCAAAGAATGGTGCATCTGCATGAAAGTCTCAGAAGAACACCACCTATGTTCAGTCATTGTTTTCTGCAAACTTTTTAATTCTATTTAAACTTTTATTATTATTTTTTTTTTTACATGGAAAATATCTACAAATCTGAACCATTCCAGATGAAAGTTACTGAACGCAATTTCAGTCCAGCTTGTGCTTGAGAGCTGCACGCAGACTGTTAACGGGTTGATGTTAATGTGATTATATTATTGATAAAACTGGTGTCTGTATTGGATACAAGTGGGTTTATTAGAGGCCATATTACCACTGAATCCAAAAAGTGTATTTGTGTGTAAGATTGAGCGATAGACACCAATCTTTAACACTTTGTCTTTGGCGATGAAAAACTGTTAAGCTTGTGATTAATTCTTCCAACCTCAGAGATAATTTAAGACAGAAAAGTTAATATATATGTTCAAAAATATTGCACATCCACACAAAAATGGACGGAAGTGCATTATTTATAGCTTATTTTATAATCTGCTCAATGCCAAAAAGATGAATGCAGTGCAATCGAATTGCGTCCACACAGATATGACCTTGAAATGAAAGGCCTGTGTGTGTGTATGTGTGTGTTACATAGATGTATTTGGATGAGAATACAGTATACAAATACCTGTGTGAAATGAAAACCAAATTTACTTGAACTTTGTTGATTTGAGTTGGTTAGACATGTTCTGCACTATTAAGGTAACTGGTTTCTTTATGTTTATGTTCACTATGGCACATTATATTTGCCTGAACACACACACTATTAGTTAGATAAGAAGCAATCACACAACCAGTAACCCACATGCGTCCTACACATTAATGCACTCATAAAGTCTAAAGAAAGATGTTTAGTTTAACTGTTAATTTTATGTCTCGTAAAACAAAATCAGAGTGTAAAATACTTCCATATTTGCAGAATCTGAAACGTAAAAGCCACTGTGAGCATCTGCTTCACTGTTTCTGATAAGAGGAGCAGGTTGATCACCTTTTTGTTCTTAGTTTATGTTTAGTGCTTATACATTCCATTTAAACACAATTTCTGACAACTCTTTTGTAACATGATTTTTTTTTTCTTCACAAGCATATATCTCCTTGCCATATTTATTAAGTGTATTTTACTCACAGAAGTTATATTTTTCTTACATGAACCTTTTTTTTAAACAACGTTCAGCTTTGTGTCAGTTAAGTTGTATGTTGTGTTTGGAGGTCCCGATCCCATTCAGTAATTTTTGTTGCATTGACAAAGATGGGCAGCCCCCTCCAACATTCTTCCAAAATATCAAACTGATTCACTGTAATTCTTTTTGTCCACCGACCTCACCCTAGATTGAAACTGATGATCAGTAACCGCTACTAATTTGTCTCAATTGTTTTTAAAGTCTGGCAGTGTGGCAACATTTTTTTTTATTTACTAATTTACTGATAATTATAAAACATTTCTAGCAATTTCTAATTACTAAAGCGTGACAATAAACATAAATTAAATGTTTAGAACTGCAAATCTGTTACAAAAGTTGAATTTAAAAGCTGGCTTCTGTATTACTCAGAGCTGAAAAGTACACATTCTGCCAAGCTAACTTTACTAGAAAGTGGTGAAAAATTGTTTTTCCATTCTGATACGTTGTGTTCACATGTTGCCGTGTGTGAGATGCTGAATGTAAAAAGTCACACAGGCTGGGGCTGCCTGCTTTGTTCACAAGCAAAATAACCTTTTAAGTCTCATCAAAAATGCTATTTTAAGAGCTTAAAATGTGTTTAAAACTAATATTTTGCCTGTCTAAATCAAAAGTTAAAAGAACGGATTATATATATATAATGCTAATTTTTTCCAGACACTTTTATATTGTACATATATATATATATATATATATATATATATAATATAAAAATTTGATATATAT
>JARVLU010000952.1:13329129-13342232 GCA_031762415.1 Simpsonichthys santanae | reverse complement strand
TAAAATGCTGCATAAAAAAGGCAACGAACGGCGCAATGACGTCACTGGGGGCGGAGCCGTAAGTACGGAGCGCCGTAAGTCGATGGCGCCATAGATCGAAGACAACCTATACTTATTTTGTTTTTTGTCCTATTGGTTGATTCCCACCCCCGTTAACTTTTTATCCTGTATCGTCCCAATCATGTACATAATATTAAAGTTGACAATCCTGTGCCGTGTACAATCTTGTGTTAACACGCAAAAAAGTGAGTCTGCGAAAGTCGAACCGCGAAGCATCGAGGGACTACTGTACTTTTAATTTTCTTTCACTTATGAGCAAATAATTTTTAATTTATCTTTATAAAACAAACAAAGAAAAACTTTTATTGTGGGTGAAAACTTGTTAAAGCTGCTGTATGTGATTTAATCTCTGGATGTTTTCAGTGTTTGGACAACAACGATAAGCTTTGTAAGCACACTGAAGGGATTGGTCTGAGTCAAATCACTGTTTCCATCAACTCTGGCAAACATTTCTCTTTCTCTCTGTATGTTAGTGGAGGTGAGCAAACAGAGCCTGTTTGACTTTCAGCTGTGCACACTGCCCTGCATGTGTCATGCAGCGGTCATGACAAAGACTTCCTAAAAGAAATGGGTTTAATATGTAGATTAATTACTGTAAATTATGCTTCTCCTTGAGTCAGTCTTTTAGAATGAACGGCACACAAGATCAGGGTCAGCGAGGTTGCAGCGTTTCCACAAACTTGCAGGTTTATTAAACCCACTGCAGTTTGTCCCACAGGGTAGCCTTCCTTTGATTAAATTTAGTAGAGGTTTACACTGTCATGTGTTTATTAGGCTGACATCACATTTAAGTGCTAAAAAACTGCTTACAAAGTTTATGCGTTTATTATTACTCTATTTTTACATACCTCTGCAACCCGATCCTTTAATTTATACAGGATTTTACAGTCTTCTCCCTCATGCAGGAAAACATCCCTACACACTGCAGTTACAGCAGCTGATAAAGTGCCTTGATGTTGTTCATGTCAGGTTTTAGTGATTATAAAGCTATTCAAGTGTGACAGTAACTCTATCCTGGATCTGTGTGCATAGTTAAGTTATCTGGGCTCTGGCTTGGTTCAGCTTCTCTCTGTTACACATCAAATATTCAGCAAGTATCAGTGGAGCTTATTACTTGCTCCCTGACATGCAGCATTAATGCAGCATGCTCATGGAAAACAACACCTCATTTGCTCTTCTTTTTCTCCGTTATTTTTATCTCTCTGCACCAATTTATTTATTTATGAGCAAAGGATGAAATATTTGAAAATCGCTTCCTCCTTATCGGTTGCATTACTGGCTCAACAGTATGAGCACATCGTCACCTTCATACTGTCAGCTCTACACGTGATAACATTTTGAGATAAAACTAGAAAGCTAAACGTATTCACTCAACTAAAGCTTCCATTAATCCTGCACTATTGGTGCAAGCTGAGTACATGTTAACAGTGTCATGATACACGCACGGTGTGTCTGCCTTTCTTTGCTGCATCAGTTTTCACATGTAAGCTCCATATGAGCTGCTCTTAGAGAGGCTGCTTTTATCCACCACTCACACTGGAGCATCTGAATTAAGCATGCCATGCAGACCTTCTTAATGCTGCTGCAACATCGATTAAGAATCTCTACAGTGAAAAAGCAATATATTTGTTTTTATTTTTAAAAAGGATGCCATTCTTGTATTCGTATCAAATGCAAAAGGTCGCTGTCAAAAATGTTCAGTTGTATGATGAGGTTGAGCATAAATGCTTTTTATGAGTGTTGATTAACTTAAAAAAAAAATCTCCATTTGGGTATCATTAAATGAATGAACTGACTTGATTTACAAACTTGTTTTTGTTTACCAGTCTTCTGATTTGATGTTGGTCTGAAGGTCTAAAATGTCTGCTAGAGAAAAAATTATCTCACGTTATTTACTCAAAAAGACCCACACTCGATGGAAGGAGAAGATTTTTAACTGGGATTTTACTCGCAAGGTCAGATTCTCAGGAAACGTTACATGAATGTACACACGGAGACCAGTCAGGAGCATCTGACTCGAGCTGGCCCCTCCACTTGCTTTTATATCCTTATCAGTTCACTTAAAATACATAAATAAATAAATTGGTTCAGACAAGTTCATAGAGCTCAGGAGGTGTCCTTGGAGCCAGCTGCAGCCTCACCCAGCTCTCTCCGCTAACCCAAACATATGGTTCATGGGCAGAGATGAGATTCTCAGCCAAAGTAATAAAAATGTCCATAACATATAACCAAAGATTATCTGACAATGCCACATTGTTAATAAAACTTTGTACAGAAACTTTTTAGTGTAGATGTATTTTTTCCATCCATCCATCCATCCATCCATCCATCCATCCATCTTTCACTTGTTCCAAAGTGGGGTTGCGGGGGCAGCAACTTGAGCAGAGAGGTCCAGACATCTCTTTCCACAGCCACCTCTTCCAGCTCTTCTGGGAGGACCTTAAGGTGTTCCCAGGCCCACTGAGAGACATAGTCCCTCCAACGGGTCCTTTGTCTTCCCCAGGGCCTCCTCCCAGTTGGACATGCCCGAACCACCTCAACTGGTTCCTGTCAATGTGGAGGAGCAGATTTTTTTCCTTTTCACTTGAAATGATTGTCTTTTTGAAGGACGTCAGGTTTTAGTTTGCAGATGATGGTAGAATGCACACAAGTTTAGCTTTTATATAATAAATATTTTCTTTCCACATGCATTATCCATTTTCCATTTTATGGTGTTGTGTATATACATATTGTTTTTTTTTTTTTTGTTTGTTTTTTTCTCCTTTAAAATGTGTTTTGTTCTACAGAGGTGACTGTCCCTGTGAGCCTGAAGGAGGTGGGAGGATACATCGAGAAGCAAGTGGCATACCTGTCAGGTAAGTTCTTTTTTTTTTTTTTCTTTCTATTTTCTTATACAGTAATCCCTCGATACTTCGCAGTTCGACTTTCGTGAACTCATTCTTTCGCAGGTTTTCAACATAAGATTGCACACAATACAGGATTGGTGATGGGGAAAGACAGACCCTACCCTGCCCTCTCCGTTCTCTTTCTCAGGCTTTCTGTTATAGCAAAGAAAGAGAAAGGAGGGGGTGGGGTGGAGTCTGTTTTTCCCCTCGTGTCACAGAGACACACAACAGGCGGGTGTGCAACATACGGCCTCGAAAAAGAAAGGGGGGCGGTGGGGGGGGTGTCTGTCTTATAGCTGAGTGAGACACACGAGTGGCATGGATTGTTTATTTAAAATAATCATGTGCAAACATTGTTAAGAACATTGAAAGAGTGTTGGAAGGGTTTATAAAGCCTTAAAAAAATATAAATACTCAAATAAATTTAATGTCCCTTTTTCACCAACTGTGGGGGTGTCTGGAACGTAACCCCCGCGATAAGTGAGGGACTACTGTATCTTCTAAACCTACCACAATGATTTTTTTCCCCCATTAGGAGGACGTGGGGAGGACTCAAGTGTCATCATCACCCTCCCAGAATGCTCGGCGTTCAGTGACATTCCAGAGGAAGCTTTAGCCAAAGTCTTTACATACCTCACACTCATCCCTCGGTATGTCCTCCATTTTTATTTGATTTTTTTCTGTCTGACTTTTATTTATTTTTCTTTGAGCTGCAGTGCACCAAAACCACAGCGAGAGCAGCTGCTGTGCTTTTCACTGATCCTCAGCTCAGAGTTAAACATCCTATAGATGCCCTCTAAGTCAAAACCTCATTTCCCTCCAGATTAGGGACATTCTTAATTGCAGCAGTTTAAAGACCTGCTGTGTGCTCCAAGTTTGGACAAAAATCTGTTTTGTGTAAATGTAACACTAGAAAATATGTAGTTTTGTTTGTGTTATCTAACAAAGCATAAAGCATCAAATCTGTGTCCTGTTTACAGAACGAGGCAACCTGGAGTCAAATTTATCATAATTTTAGACCGAAGACTGGATACATGGGCCTCAATCAAAACTGCACTTGCCAGAATAGCTGTAAGTGTCTTTTTTTTCTTCTTCTGTGTGTGTGTGTGTGTGTTTGTGTGTGTACACATTATGTTGCCGCACTTTAAAGCAATAGTTCTAGAGAAATTGTTTAATTCTGGTCGAACTGACAAGCTACAGGCTAGTCTGAGTGGAGCCCAGACCAAAGTGGATTCCTACTTTCTTAAAATGCTAATCTCAGTACTTTCATAGCAGTTAATGCAAGTGCTATAAAAAAACAAACAAAAAAAAAACATTAAAATTGTTGTCAGTTTCAAATTACATGGATATTTACATGTAATTCTGCAGTTATTTGCAAGTGAAAATAGCTGCAGCATCAACTAAAGCTCTTTGGGTGAAGCCTGGGTCACTGCAGCAAAAATATATTTTTGCCAAATAACATTCACTGTAAAGTCTAAGTTTCTAAAATGACATTTGCATGAACATCTTTTAAGTTATTAAAAAAAAAAAAAAAAACAATACAACAGGTAAATAAAAAGCTAATTGTTCATAACCTTTCTAAAGACCAAAGATCCAAACAGTCATTTTAAGAGTAATGTTGATTGTCTTTTACTGAAGGTTAAGCAATGTTTTTACTCACATTTGTCTTTTTTGTGTTTGTTTGTCTTTACCATTAGCATAAAACAATGATAAAGATAGCACAAAACAAATAATCACTGGGTAGATTTCTACAATGCGTTAAATTTTGGAGTCAACCCTATTCAAGATGGGCATCACAGTTAAGCAATCCAAGGAAACACAAAATTGGTTAGAGGTCATTTCACAGATATTGAGCTAAATTTGTTGTGAGATGAGAATTTTTCCCAACACATACTTTGGATCTCACCGACTGGTTGTGTGAGATTGGTTTTTAAAAACTGGTCTTTAACAATTGGAGCCAACTCTATGTTTTGGTAAAACATCTCAAACCAGTGGATGCATTTTAATGAAAAACTCAAACTATAATCACTGCTGATTAACTTTTGGAGGTACTCCAGTCAAAGATGGACACCACAGCTAATTTACTACAGCCAACACAAAAAAAAGCATCAACTTGGTTCAAGTTGTCAGATATTTAGCAAGATTTGGTGTGGTAGTGGCAGGTAGTCTTCAACATTCTCTACGCTCTAATGCATAAAAGCCTTGAATTTATTAAAGAGCTGCTGTCCGTGGTGCTGAAAACCAGGAGTTCAACATCAAAATACATTTCTCGAGTGATAAACAACATTGTTTTTTCCGTCTTGGTCCGCTTTTCAGAATGGTACATTGTTTTCAAGGAGACGTCACGTTCAGTCTGTCTCGCCGCATATTGCTACAAATGTTATGAGTAAGCAGAAAGCTCCAGAGAGAGGGAGAGGAGGAGGAGGAAGAAGAGGAGAGGGGCTGCAGTAAGCGCTGCCTGCCGCCCTCCACTGAGGAGGAGGCGGCGGCAGCGGTGCCGCTGTCATCCTGGCACTACTTTTCTTTGCTCATGCGGGAACTTCTGTGCCACAGCGGAGACTTCTGACACCATGAGCGATTGCTTTTACTGCCGAGGAATGCCAGATATCTGCAGGAGCCCGGTAATAAGAGCTAGACTTCTTTAAATCGTCATTTGAGGAGAAGCTTTTGGACGGGCAGGGTGAATGCAGCAGCGGCGCAGACTGTGGCTGCACTGCGGCGCAGAGTCGGCTTCTGCTTAGTCATGATGCTGAGTGTGTGTATGTATGTGTGTGTTTGTGTGTGCGTCTCTCTCTCTCTCCCGACGGAAAACCATAGTAACCGAACTGATGATTTTTACCTTGATGCTTATCTTGGATGTCGAGCCAAGACATTTATATTGCATCTGATGAAATGCTTCAACTAACAGCTTTTTTAAGTCCTGCAGAGCTGCATTAATTAGGCATGCGTGATATTATGTCCTCTTTTGTCCAATCCCTTTAGATTAAAAAACGTTACCCTATGAAGTATAGAGTAAGTCATGTCATTATTAAAAGAACTATTGCTTTAAGGTTTCTTTTGGGTTAATTACCGTATATGAATATAGACATAGAGATGTTTGTGAAACCTAAATTTAGAACTAGTTTGAAGGGACGGTCTACTTTAATCCAAGGAATTAGATTATGGAATAATCTGGATGGTGATACTAAAAATGCCAAATCAATGCGTATGTTTAAGAGAATGATCAAAGTTGATTTGTTAAAAAAATATGAAATAGCTTAATGTGTATTTGTATGAATTGTTGCTCGATAAGGAGTTATTTATTTTGTTTTTTTGTTATTTGAAGATTATTATTGTTTTACTTTTTTTGGTAAAAAGGGGCAGATACAAGAATTTTTCTTCTTTCTGCTGCCTTTCATTTTATTTGTGATTGCATTTCTTATTGTATATAGATTTGTTTTGTTTTGTTTTGTTTTAAAAAAATGAATAAACTTTATAATAATAATAATACTGTATTTATTTTTTAATATACAGTAAGCATGAACCAAAGTGCTTTTTAAACACTTTGGTTCACACATCTGTGTTAAATTTGGGGTCATTTGTGGATAATTGTCAGAAAGTTGTAATATATAGAGGTCATCTCACTTCATGTGTAGTTTGTGATAGAGCTGATATGTCTTGAAAAAAATCAGGTAATGACTTTTTGAAAATAAAATGCATTATAATTACCTAAACATTTAAAACATTAGTGTAACTGATGAACGTTTCATAGTCACATTTTGACAAAAGAAATGTATTTATTCGTCTCAAGTTTTTTTTTTTTTCCTCTGCCAGTGTGTATATAGGAGAGTAAAGTTTCTAAAATGGTTCAGCCTGTGTGAACACTTCAACACAGTGTTGTTGGTCCTGAGCAAATAACAGTGATGTAAAAATGACTGTCCCCCCTCATCAAGGCCTCCTTCCCTGGGAACCTCCATCTGGTCCTGGTGCTCCGACCCACCAGCTTCTTCCACCGTACCGTTACAGACATCGGCTTCCGTTTCAGCCAGGATGACTTCATGCTTAAGATGCCAGTAAGGCAGCTCCTCTTCTCTTACCAAATATGTTTCACGTCATATCAAGGCATTCTTATTACAAACCAACACCCCATGAACCAGATGTGGTAAACATGAGAGGCTTCACACTTACTTGAGTTTTAACCCATGTTTTAATTAGTTTCCACACCACAGCATAGATATTTCATTTTAAATGTGATTTCTTATTCTACAATCACTTAAAAAAAAAAAAAAAAGGAAACTAATTCATCTTCCTGTTTAGGTGGTGATGCTGAGCTCTGTCACAGACCTGCTGCACTACATAGATGAGAACCAGCTGACGTCTGAGTTTGGAGGCACTTTGGACTACTGTCACAGTGACTGGATAGTTTTACGAACCGTAAGCAGATTCCTAAACAAACTGGTTAGACTGTGTGTTTGTGCATTCCATTTTTTTCATAGTTTCATGAAGGCTGCTGCAAAAATGATCATGTGACTGTCATATTTAGAGGTTGTACTGTATATTTTTCTCATTTTTCTTCCACCTAGGCGATTGAAAGTTTTGCTGTAACGGTAAAAGACATCGCTCAGATGCTGCAGGGGTTTGGTACTGAGCTGGCAGAGACGGAGCTGCCCAATGAAGGAAAAACCATTGAGCGTCTCCTTGAAAGTCACACGGATAAGTACAGAAAACTCAAGGTGAGGCTTCATGCTAAACACATGAACTAATAAAAGCACACTGGTGTTGATGTTCTTTTTCTGACCGTTTGGAAGGAGGCAATCAGGTCAGTTTCAAAGGAGGGTCGTCATCTTCTCTCCAACCTGGAAGCCACTGGGAAGGAGGATGACTCTCAGTGGGATGTGAAGCTGGACTGGGAGACGGTACAGAGGTGAGGGAGTTCTGGTCTTTTTGGTTTAATAATTAATTAAATTTACTCTATACAGCAGTCCTTCATTTATCACAAGGGTTACGTTCCAGACACTCCCACATTAACTGAAAAACCCCAAAGTAGAAACGCTATATTGATTTTATTATTTATTTATATATATATTAATATACAGTATAAACCCTTCCCACAATCTTGCAATGTTCTAAACTCTTAAACCTACATCATTTTAACAACATGCATATATGCACTGTACAATACGCAAAATTTTACTCACCAGCTCTGCAGAACAACAGCCCAGTTCCACTCCGGCCCAGTTCTGCTTCGATAGACCTTTCCTGCTGCGATGAAGCCTACAATGTTCTAAACTATTAAACCTACATACGGTAATTTAACAACATACATATATGTACTGTGCAGTAGCTACTGCAGACTTTTATATGAGGATCTCACCAGTTTGGGTCCAGTTCTGGCCGGGTTCTCTGCAGCCGTTGAGCACCAGACACTTTTGGAGAGAGCCGAACCTCTGGAGAGCCAGCACAAAACCACACAATGTTCCCGATCAAGTCCAAATAATCCAGAGGGATCTGGAGGAAAATGTCCGGGTGAGCTCCAGAGACGACACCGGACTTCCAAACAACACCTCCCCTATCAAGAGGGTTCAGGAGTCAGCAAGCAGCACTCAGATTGACCAATAAGGCTGGAAGTAGATCTGGTCTGGTTCTGATCAGCTCTTTGCATCCACTGAGCACCAAAGTCACTATGAATGACTGAACTTTTTAGATAGGTTCGTATTGGACCAAAACTTTCCCTCCATTTTTGGCAGAAAACAGCGTCTGGAAGCACTGTTGGCTTCTGGGAAGTGTAGTTCTTTGACTGGCCTTAAAGTGCAGGCTTATTAAAAGAAAACTACAAAATGGCGGCGCCTGCCACAAGTTTTTTTTATTTTTTTTTGGGTTAACTTTTTTATTCCATACCATCCCAGTCATGTGAGTAATATTAAAGATGTCAATCGTTGAAAAACTGCAAAAAAGCGTGTCCACGAAAGTCGAACCGTGAAGTAGCGAGGTACTACTGTATACAGGTAGTCCCCGACTTACGGCATTTCGGACTTACGGCTCGCCTTCCCAGTGACGTCATCACACCTCCCATTGACTTTCAATAGCTCCACACAGTGTTTTTTGAGGGTACTGTGTTAGCTAACTGCTTAGAAATACAGTACTGTACATGTTTAAGGTACAGAATTTACGCTGGTGTTGTGTTACGTTGAAAAAAATGTGTTTAAAACGCCGTTTACCGTTCTTTTTCCGACTTACGGCCAAAATCCGGACTTACGGCCGCCACGTGGACTGAGCTCCGATTTACGTTAAAATCAGGTTACGTTCGGCCCGTAGGAACGGAACTTGAACGTAAGTCGAGGGCTACCTGTACAGTGATAAAGTGACCAAAGCAGATGATATGCGTTCCTTCTTTAATCCTCTTTTTTTTTATTTATTTTTTTTTTTTAATTCAAGCTGCAAAGTTTTGGACATTCACAACATCATGTTTTTGTAATTTTCAAGGGAAAAAAGTGAGAAATTTGCACCTTTTCTGGTTTGTGCCTTTGTCCTTGGTTATAATGTGTCCCAGCATGCACTGCATAAATAATCCACCACTGAAGCTCCCACTCACATCCACAGAACAGCAACGTCTGCTGACCGTGGGAAGATAGCGGAGCACCCCCCAAAAAAAAACCAATATGCCCCCAAAAATTTTGAGAGAAATATCGTTTTTGCACAACTCTGAACATTTTGACACTTCACCTCGTGACATTTACGGCTTCTTTGAGAAGAACTGGATGCTGGCGGGACTTTAGGGATAAGGTTTGCATCATGCAGATGATCATAGCATTCTTATGTTACACTTTTTTTTAAAAAAAAAAAAGGCCATTTAACCTAAATCCGTTTGTTGTTGGTCATTTCTGATTTGTGTTTTTGCACAAAGTGATTAACTTTTCTCAGCCTGAGTGGTTTTAATTGCTCTGTTTTGGAGAGCTAAATGTTGGCGGTGCTGGATGATCCCAAGCATGATGCTCGTTATTCTTCCCGTCACCAGGGAGAACCTGTCGGTGTGCGGGTCCCGCTGGTGGCTCCGCTGCGTCCTCCTCAACATCCTCCTCTTCCTGCTGCTCTTCTTCTTCACCACGCCCGCCGTCATCGTCAACACCATGGACAAGTTCAACGTCACGCGGCCCGTGGAGAGTTTGAGGGTTAGAGCTGCAGAGATTTGTCTTTTTACAGACGCTTCAACTTGGCTTCTTTAAATAACCGTGTTGCTGTCCAATGCAGAGCCCAGTTATTACCCAGTTCTTCCCAACTCTCCTGCTGTGGGCGTTTTCTGTGCTGCTGCCCTTCATCGTTTATTACTCGGCCTTCTTTGAGTCCCACTGGACCAGGTACCCACACCTCCACTCTCCTCAGTCTCCTAAAATGTCCTGTTTTAGTGCATGTTTGATACCAAAACATCTCAGGAACCACCGGACCAAGTTAAATAAAATCCACAGGGAGTAATCGTTTGATGCAAATCCACAACTGATTAACTTTTAGAGTCAGCCTGATTAAAGATGGCCACCAACTGATATTACAAAACACAGAAATCACTAAAACTTGGTAACTTTTACAAATATTCACCTCAAATTTGGTCTATTTGTAGCTGAGACCGGTCCCCAACACATTCTGAACGCTAACAGATTACACAAAATCTTTTGTTTAAACTAACAGTTTGAGTTTGTTTGTGTTAGCGAAATATCTTCTGACCCACTGGACAGAATTTAACAGAACTTTCAGAGAAGTGAATGTACAACTGATTAACTTTCAGAGGCAACCCAAATCAAGATGGCCACAGCAGCTAATCAACACTAGCCAACACAAAAATGGTTTAAACTCAGCCTTTTTCAGAGAAATTAAGCTTAAATTTGAGGAGGTAGTAGCTGAGAGTCATCCATAACTCATAATCTGAGCGCGACATCGTGTGACATCGCATGGGATTATAATAACATTATTTTGAAGGTTTGATTATTATGTACTCTTGCTCTTTTTACCCCCTCCCTGCACCATTATATTCTGGACTCGTTGTCATAGAGACCTTCATGGGAGAATAATTGCATGCAATGTAGCCACCATGCACCGTGCACATGGTGGCAGGCAGGAGAAGCAAAGCGATCGAGCGTCGGGAGAAAGCCTCACCTACAGGTGTCCTCTCTTTACGTAACCATCCCCACAAGCGGTTGTGTGCAGGCGTCCAACGTGCAAAGGAGCGACTATTTGACTGGCGTGAACACTGAGAATCCATCAGCAGAGCTTTAACATGCAGCATCAGCTGATTGTGCTGCATTAAATGATTTGGAGCTAACTGCATCGTCTGATGTTGCAGATCTGTTGAGAACCAAGTGACGATGCACAAGTGCTTTTTGCTGCTGGTGTTCATGGTCATCATCCTCCCTTCACTTGGTCTAACAAGGTGCAACTTGTATATTTATGCATTTCTTATGATTCCACCCTGTTTTTGTTGTTTAAATGTTTTTGTGTTTTATCTGCAGTCTGGATCTTTTCTTCAACTGGCTCTTTGATGTCAACTTTCTGGAAGAGAAGGAGATCAAATTTCAGTAAGATTACTTTTTTTATTTGCACAAATAAAGAGTAGCCAGACAACAACAGCTAAACCTCCTTTGTTTATATACTGTATATTTTTTTTTAACAGATGTGTATTTCTTCCTGACAACGGTGCATTTTTCGTGAACTACGTCATCACCTCCAGTCTGATCGGCACATCCATGGAGCTGCTTCGGATCCCGGCGCTGAGCGTCTACGCCCTTCGCCTTTGCTTTGCGAAGTCTCAGGCCGAGCGGATCCATGTGAAAAGGGTTTGCAGATGTTTGCTGCCTCACGTCACGTGCTTTGTTTCACTCAAACGTACAACCCCGATTGTCAAAAGTTTGAGATGAGGTGTAAAATATAAATAAATGTATTAAAGATTAATATTAAAGAGGAGTATGATCATCCAGCATGGTATCAGCCCACAGTAACCAAGCCTGCCTCTCTGACGGTATTGGGGTGCATTAGTACCTATGGCATGGGCAGCTTATACATCTGGAATTGCCTATTATTTCCTCCTAAAAATAATTTTGTAGTTTTTAAGCACTATGATAATTATGCTACATTGTTAATGAATTATGGGTTTATGTTGTATTCTCTTTTTTATTTGTTACATTTTATGCAACATTTAAACTTTTTTTCAGAAGTAGGGTTGTATAATGATCACTTATGTATATTTTCCCTGCAGAGTCAAGCTTATGAGTTCCAGTTTGGCCTGGAGTATGCCTGGACCATGTGCATCTTTGCTGTCAGTATGACCTACAGCATCACGTGTCCCATCATTACGCCCTTCGGTGAGCGACACTCAGCTACCCTACATAACCTTGGTTTCTGGGCCAATTCCCTCCCGGTGGTGCACGTGTGTGCGCTGTTTCCCCTCACACTGTGACCCCAGCCCCCCCTCTCTGCCGCCTGCCAGTCGGACGCAGACTGTGTGAATATGCTGCTGCAGTCCCAGACACTCAGACACTGTGAATTGCGAGCCAGACGCCCACTCCGCTCCTGTCTCTGCCCAAAGCTCATCAAGTCTCTGTTTACTTCTGCAGGCTGATCGGCCGTCCGAGCTGCACTCACACACACAAGATGTGGCTTCAGCATGAGTTTCAGCTGTTTTACTTTCAGTAGTTTGGCTTTTTATGCACAAGGAGACCTGCCTGAACCACTACTGAAAAGCTTTGATCTGTGTGCAGCTCTACATTTAGTGACTACGAAAGTTTAATATGTAGGACCTGAATGTCTGCCATCTTTTAAAGTTAGCTTAGTTGTTTTTATTTTCTGAAGGTATTTCAGTTATTTTACGGTCATTAGTTGATTATTTCTTTAATCGTTTTCTCTTCAGTCCTTGTGCTTTGTCATATTTAACATCAACTCAAGGGATGAACTAGCGTTTTTACCCCCTCACTTGCTCTCGAGCAAGATGGATGCTTTTCCTTCCCTCTCCTGTCTTCCTCCTGCTTCTCTCTGTCCTGTGTATCGGAGCTTCTGTTCACATCTTCAGAATCGTAAATCACTGTCATGGATTTGGTCAGCTGGACTTTCAATGATATTCCATCCATCCATTATCTTTTACCCGCTTCTTCCATTTTGGGTCATGGGGGTCGCTGGTGCCCATGTCCAGCAATCACT
>JARVLU010000952.1:13210845-13222380 GCA_031762415.1 Simpsonichthys santanae | reverse complement strand
ATATATAAGGAGTTTACATTCATTTATAAGTTAAATGCCTTTTTTATTATTAGTTTGGATGCAAATATATCACTTTATATTTTGGTTTTTATGATTCTAAATGCTGAAACATAAAGGTTGCTGTCACCATTTGCTCTCTTAACGCCATGTTTGTCCGGCATCAATGGCAATCTCCCCAAGTTGCCATGTTTGTGTTCCAAACTTTGTTTCATCCTTTTAATCTTAAATGATACTATCACTAAATAGGAAATACCTTGATGTTAAAGGAAGCCTTACTTATGTTTTGGCAAAGTTTTTGACATCACCTCCTTCTACATCACCACACTGAGCGTGCACTGTGAAGGTGTAAACAGGAAGCAGACCGTTTGTTGCTCAGTTGTGGGAAAGACTATGTGGGAAAAAATAGCCCAAAAACTCTGCTTTAATTTATGATACACCAACATGTTTTTAGAAACTGGTAATGCTTTTGCAAACACCTTATTCTCCTTTAGGGGACACAAAAAACACACCATCCATATTTCTCAGTACAGGTAGTCCTCGACTTACGACGTAGATCCGTTCCTACGCAGCATCGTAAACCGATTTTCGATGTAAGTCGGAACGTACGTAATTACCGCACCATATACATGTACGGTACCTGTTTTACCAAGCATTTAGCCTATCCTAACACTGTATCCTTCATGATTATCAAAGAACGCATAAATTACTGTACAGAAATACAATACTGTAATGAAATACAATACTGTATTCTTCCGCCGCTGCGCCGCGGTTTTACGACGTAAAATCGACGTAAACCTGACGTAAACCTGACGTAAACCTGACGTAAAACCGCGTAAATCGAAATAAGGGAGATGCATCGTAACCTCGAAACGTCGTACCTCGAGACCTGTCGTAACTTGAGGACTACCTGTATAAAAGCATATTTAGTTTTGTAAACACTTCATCCAGATTATCTGCTGTATGGGCAAGATCATAGAGGCAAAGACATTGATCTATTACACATAACTGTACACTCTGCAAATACTAAACATCATATACTGTAAACAAGAGACATGAATAACAGGTTGAATCTCTTAATAACTAGAATGTGATTTAAAAGAAATGAATTACCGGTAGACTTAAAAACTGATAACTGAATTTAAACAAGCTGTCTGCTGTAATTACCATATTTCCCGGCGTATAAGTTGCACCTTTTTGTATAAATTTGCAAGTCCTGCGACTTATATACAAAAGTGACTAATATGTTTTTCCCCATATTCATAACACAATTATTGACTGATGCTTGAAATGTTCATTCATAGACTTGAACCAGCAAACATTACCAGTTACAGCCCCTAAAGGGCTCTCTAGGCTTTTATATGTTGCTCCTGTACCTTCCACACCTCCCCCCCCCCCCCCCAACACATGCAAACGTTCACTTAGAGACAACTGAGAAATCTTTAACACAAGTAAAATGTCCCCAAACAGAAAATCATATTTTGCAGATTCCAAACTGCAGGTAATACAAATTTGCATTTCCTCCGCCGCCGCCATTTGTCAGCCAATTGATTTTTTGGTTTCCCGGGGTCAGTGGTGATGCATAATAAACATGATGCATCAGCGGTGACGCATAATAAATGCGACTGATACGGCAAAGCGATTTATTTATTTATCTATCTTTCCACTTTATGAGACATTTTTGGACTGATGCAACTTCTACGCCGAAGCAACTTGTACGACGGAAAATACGGTAATCTCACAAACTTGTGGAATGAATCATCCCAAATTAATCTTAGTTACAACTTTATATTTAATAAAGTCAGAAGGAATTAAAACAATTTCTTTCTTCATTTTGTGTTTTAGTGAACACAAACTGCTGCCATTTGGTGTAAGATCCATGTGCTTTTACAACCCTGCACCAACCCAGACCACCTCCTGCCAACTCTGTTGTTTATAAATGTTTGTCTTCATCCATCAGAAATGATTAAGATGTTTATGCCCACAGTGGAGCCAGCATAAACCTTACACTTCAATCATTGAGACATAAACTCTCCCAGCGACATTAAGGCTTCAGTCAAGATTTACTGTGACTGGGAAAGTCACTGATTTCTGCTGAGAAAGTTTTATTTAACAGGCAAGCTATGGATTGTGTGTACAGCGTTTTATATTTTGTGTTCCCTGTTGTAGTAAATAAAAAAAAAAAAAAAACTAGTTACAAACTAGGATAAATACTTCAGGACATTTGTTTTTTAAATTCCACAGATCTTGGATGAGTTTTGTGAACGTTTCTTCAACGTGGAGCATAAAACTGGTAGAATTTGATGGAACGATGAAGCCTAAAAAGATAACTTCAACAATGTCTACAAAAAAAGTTAACAAACGCTGAAATAAGTAAATATTTGCGTTACTGAGTTAATTTTTTAAAATCGATTTACTTATCAAGTCATAGTGAAAAAGTATAATGAAACTTTTAAGATGGTTTCCAGTCTGCTCAGCAATTGACACAGCATTAAGTTTACTCTGAGGTCACACTGTACAGTCCTGAAAAAATATGCAACTAACCCAAGAGCTACATCTCAGACACTATAGAGTTTAGTTTGCATGTTGAAAGTTAAAGTTCATGACATTGCAAGGAGAAAAAGAATGAAAAAGTACGACTTGCTGCTAAAAGTTCCCTTAAGGAATGCCCTGATGCATGCTCAATAATATAGATGAATCTATCAAGGTTGAGTCATGTCTCTGCCTCTTGCTGAGGCAGTGGAGTTGTTCTGGTTAAAATCAAGACACGACTCTTAGCAGCCGGATGACTCTTTCCACAGAACAACTGTGTCTACTCTTGAAACTGTGCCTGCAGTCAACCTACTTCACATATGGGGAGCAATATTATAGGCAGAAACATGGGTGTGCTATGGGGTCTCCAGTTTCTCCTGCTGTTGCAAACCCGTACATGGAGGAGGTAGAAAAGAGAGCCTTGGCGTTCTTTTCCGTGACACCACCAAGTTATTGATTCAGGTATATTGAGGACACCTGGGTTAAAATTAAATCTCAGTAAGTCCAACATTTCACTGATCACATCAACTCTGTGGATAAATATAGAAAGTTCACACGAGAGGATGTAAAAGATGGCAGGTTGACTTTTTTGGATTGTGAAGTAGTCTTTGACAGAGGACGTTTGGAAACTGAGGTTTACCACAAACGCACCCACGCAGACCAGTATTTGCGGTTTGACTCCCATCACCCACTGGAGCACGCTAGGAGTCATCAGGACTCTGTACCACAGAGCAGACACAGTCCCCACTAACTCGGGAGCAAAGGAGAAGGAAAAATCCCACACAACACTGGCCTGGAGCATTGTGGATATCCTAACTTGGCCTTCTTGAAAGCAGAGAAGAAACCCAAACAGGACTCCAGCCAGCCATCTGGCGAAAAAGAGGACCCTAATCTCAGACCTAGACCAGTGGTCACAGAGAAACTGACACATTTATTTGCTAAATATGACATCCTAGTAGCTTTCAAACCCTGAAATAGCTAATGGCAATGATTGGTCCATCACAAAGATCCAGTCCCCCGACACAAACAGAGTAATATTGTGTATTGGGCGGCTGTGGCTGAATGGTTAGAGCAGTCGTTCTCCAATGCAAGAGTTGGGGGGTTCGAATCTGCCAACAGTCTCATGCTGAGGTGTCCCTGGGCAAGACACTGAACCCCTCGTTGCCTCTGATGTGTGTCTCATCGGTGTATGAATGTGATCTAAAGCACTGATTAGTCTCTTTAGAATGATTTGTTCAATTAGCTTTGTATAGATCTAGTAAAGTGATGTATGAATGGGTAAATGAGGCACAGATTGTGTTGCAAAGTGCTTTAAGTGTCTTGGTAAGGTAGAAAGGGGCTTTACAAGCACATATTTACCATTTAAAACTTCTATTCCACAAGAATTTCACATCTTCTTGGTTCTGAAGCTTCTTATGTAATAGCTGGATGTTTAACCGTGAGGTGGGGTGTTCAGCATTTAATGGATAAATAAAACGTAAAGGACACAACAGGACTGTAGATGGCACCATCGGTTCATGTGTGAAATGTGCTCAGTGTGGAGTGAAGGAGCTGAAGGGGCTGAGGGCCAGAACGTGACTTTCTTTTCCTGAAAGTGCTAATCACACTTTTTAAAGTCGTCCTTTTATTCACCAGTCGTCCTTAACTGTTGGTAGACATCTCAATAATGGAAAAGAAATGTCTTTGTAATGGTTTTGTCACAAGTTTGTTTGTTTTTTTTAGTAACTCTAAAATGTGTGTTTAAGTGTCTTGTTTAAACATCACTTGACACGCTATGGTTGATTCTTGCTGCAACAAACGTGTTCAGTTTAACCATCGTTTTTGCATCTAACGGATCCAACTTAGTGGAAAATGAAGGTTTGCGCTCGTGTGCTAAAATAAAGCAAATTAATCGATACAATTTAATACTTTATTTAATATATGTTAAAATGTGTTTGTATTTGGTGCTGACTGGTCCATTTGATGAAAGAGAAACGTTAAAAACACTAAATGTGTTTGTTCCACTTTGTTCTGGACTTTTTTCTTCTCGCCCACTCAGCCACCCCCGCGCTTCCCACGCCGCTTTTCTTATTATATTTAATATGGATATATCTTATGCGTGATGCTGGGCATGTCCTTATCACTGGCTGGGTCCCAGTCCACCCCCACCCCTAAGCTCTTTCTTCAGGTTAGGTGGGGGATGCTCTGACTGTGCGTTTGCGCAGCGCTCCGTACTGATCCAGCCACGAGGCGCTTCCTGCTTCCACAGACAACAGAAGAAAACAAACACTTGGGATTTCCGAAGTGACAAGTTCTCACCCTGCGCACTGCGTTTCCAGCACGCGGCTCAAAGCGTGTGCGTGGCTGCAGACTCAGTGAGGGATTACTGGAAGAAACGCTCCGGGCGTCTGCGAACAGGTGTTTCCATTCTGAGGACTGGCACCGAGCGTCATTCACCTCTGTCTATCAACACCATGAACATGTGCGCGGCTGGGTAGCCCAGTGGGATCATGGAAACCCACCACTCAGGACCAGCTTTTTGTGCGTTTTCATGGTGATTCCAAGAAAAATGGTCCATTTGGAAGAAGATGCGACGCGCTTTGGTAAAAGTCTTTTTGCGTCTCTGGGTGGAACAAACTTCTTAATTTTCATGGAGATACAACGGAACATCCCTGAATAACGCAGACATTCACTACAAAATGATCCACTTGGACATCAGCTAGGTGTTGTTGCACCTTTCCACTCTTCAGTGCACTTAGCAGATTGCGCGCTGCCTCAGAACATCTCTACTGAATCCACCTTTGGATTCGCTTTTTTCTGGAAGTTTATTTCTCCACAAAACGCTGCCAAACTGGCTATGGCAGCAGCAATCGCCAGCTCCCTCATAAGGCAGAAAAGGCAGGCGAGGGAGCGGGAGAAGTCGAATGCCTGCCGCTGCGTCAGCAGCCCCAGTAAAGCCAAAGGAAGCTGTGAAAAACCCAACCGGCTGAACGTTTTCTCACGGGTCAAACTGTTTGGTTCCAACAAGAGAAGAAGGAGACGACCAGGTCTGTTAAGCTGTTGTGGTGTCATATGTTTAAAAAAAAAAAAAGGATCCAATTAAGTCATTTTGAAGATGAGCTTTGCCAAAGTTTGCTAAGATAATGTGTGTTTATCCACAGCTAAATGTCATTTAAGTTTCTTTTTAAATTGGAGTATTTACACGTTCTTCACTATTTACTTAATGTATTCTGCACAATTCAATCAGAACAAGCACTACTGCCAATAATAGGGGATGAGTGACTATTCCAAAAGAAAATAATATGACTGAACATACCCTCCTCCCCCACAGAAATAAATAAATGCATAAATAATTTTAATTTTTCCACAAAGTTAATAATTTTATGCTTTGGGTGAACTACCTAAACAGACTGACTCTTCAGTCAGGTCCAAACTTTAGTCTGTAATCTGACATGAATAACATTTCACAATTTCTCTTTTTGCATGAAGTGTTCACACATTCAGACCCATGGTTTATTTTTAATAAGCAGCTGGTTTTCATAGCAGCATTTGTTTTCAGCCCTTTTTAAACCGGTAATCTGTTTTATAACACTGTCCAACAATGTGGTCGGAGCTGTTTACATAACAGTAGAATTGCAGCTTTTGCACCCCGCTTACTTCCAGTTTCTATCTTGTGGAAGAGACAAAGAGTGGCTACAGTATTGTCTGCTCTCAGACTTACACAAGCTGCCTCTTTAGATTAAACCAACGTACATCTTCAAGAAACCCCGTTGGTGTGTATATTACTCCAGTGGTTTTTCTGATCATGCTGGTTTGTGTGCATTAGTGGATGCACATATTATTTTTCTCTTGTTTTGGTCAAACTATAAAACCATGAAGATGCAAAGCCACAGGACCATTACATCATTTGTATGACTGATGGAATAAACTTATTGTGCAGTAAATGATTATTAAATCTAGCAGTGGCTGCGCTGAAAGGCTGTGAGATGAAAGGTGTGGTTAGCTGCTGTTAGAAACCCTTCAGCAGGGACAGTAAGCAGATAGAGAGGGACTCTTACTGGACATTAACACAACCAGTGTGACCAGCACTTACAGGAAAATTTACAGAGGGGTATTAACCTCAATGAAGGTGGGACATGTGCCAAGCTACAATATTCATAATTAGCTGATGTGCTTTAACGACAAAAAACAAATGACACCATAAGTGTGGAAGACATGTGTACCTTATGGGTGATGGGATAAATTAGCTTAGAAGTTGAGCTTAAGAAAACAAATGTGAATCTATCAAAAATGTATATTTTGTAGATTCTTCCAACTCTGCTTTAACTAAGAAAATAGATGAATAAAAACAAGAAAACACAAAGCAATGCTTCCTCCAGAGAAAACTCGCCATTATATGTTTCATACACACATATACACTAAATATATATATGGTGGCACAGTTGGTAGAGCTGTATTGCCTCTCAGTGAGAAAGTTGTCAGATGAAGTCTAGGCACAGACTCCTTTATGTGTGGAGTTTGCATGTTCTCTCCGTGCGTGCGTGGGTATTCTCCAGGTACTTTGGTTTCCTCCCACAGACCAAAAACATACATAGTCTGATTGGTAACAAAATTGTCCCTAGAGTGAGAGAGTTAATGGTTGTTTGCCTCATTTGCCTCTGTGTGTCCCTGTGATGGACTAGAGACCTGTCCATGTCCCCTTGCCTCTCACAATAAGGACCTGAAAAGGAAGTGGATAAAGATAATAGATGGATACATCTAACCTTGTTTTATCTTAAGGACAGAAAAACTACAGGCAACAAATGCTGACAGTAGAGGACTTCTTAAATTTACATCTGAAACTGTTGTGCTTCTAAGCTATGTTAAGATGTTCACCATGTATATCAATATTTCCAGGTTTTCATGAGATATGTCTCCGTCTTTAATGTTCAACAAGCTGTTCACATCTGAGTAATTACTTTTTCAGTTTAATTGGTGAAATTTGACTAAAATTTCATCACACTCATTGTAAGAATTTCTTGTTTTTTAAGGCTGTCTCCTTTCTTTAATCTTTTATGAATTACCATATTTTTCAGACTATAAGGTGCGCTTAAAATCATTTAATTTTCTCAAAGATCAATCTTATTATTGGGTGTGCCTTATGTATTAAATATGGTTGTGCTTACTGACGTCAGACTGATTTTATGTGGTGCATGATGCTGAAAAATCAGTCAATGTTTTATTTTCTCTTATTGCACCTTATAATCCAAAAAATACTGTAATTAATGATACAATGGCTGGGAAGTGATAAAACACAAGGTTTGACATGTCTTACTAATGACACCACCTTGCAGCCTGTTTCAATCGTTCTACCTCTGTCTGTGTTTCTCCACAGAGCCCCAGCTGAAGGGGATTGTGACGAAGCTGTACAGTCGACAAGGCTTCCACCTGCAGCTGCAGGCCGATGGGACCATTGATGGAACAAAGGAGGAGGACAGTGGTTACAGTGAGTTTCACTTCATTACACTATTATTGTTACATATTTTTCTCTAACAAATGCCAATTCGGTCAGTAGCAGCAGACCTGCATTACTTTTGCAACTGTCATAGAAAAACAGCAAGTAAGATGAAATTTTAAAAAAATCTCTGAGATTTTTATACATTTTTTCTTGAAATTTATATACAACTCAATAGTATTTGAAACACTTATCTACTATATAAAAACAACAGGATATGTTTGCTTGGAGTCTATCAGGGAGAGATTTTATGCTTATCAGAAACATTTTGCTCACAAGGCGCCAGCCTTGGTTAGAGCTGGAGGACAGTGGTGAGAAATAATCAGACTGCGATCATTTTTCATTACCATTCATATTGATATGCACATCACCAAATTCTATTTTTTCATTACCGTACTTTTCACTGTGTAAGTCGCACCTTTTTGCATTAATTAGCATGCCCTACAACTTATACAGCAAAGCGAGTTATGCTTCTCCCCCCATATTTATAAACCAGTTTTTGGCTGAGATCTAACAATTTAATTCATTCTGCCATGGAAAATCTTCAACACTACCATTTTCGCCACTAGAGGGCACTTGAGTACTATGGCAAGCCAAGTATCTCATTAATAGGTAGAAGTGGCTATTAATTAGACACTTGACTTGCCATACCAAGCCACCTTCGTCTCACTCGTGAACCCTTGAGCAAACGTCAAATCAGCTGCATATCACCGCATTGTCCAGGTGAAATGCCGCTGATTTGATCATTAAAGTGCATTTATTAAGGAAAAGTTCAACTGAGACACACCTTTACTATAAAGTTGAACAAACAAATAATTGGTTTTAGGTGCTTCTCTTGTTAAATTTTGAAGTAATGCACAGCGAGTCCTCCCTCTGCGCACTCCCACAGCTGAAAATCGTCTTTTGAAACGCAGCTGATTTGACCATTAAAGTGCATTTCTTAAGGTAAAGTTAAACTGAGACACATCTTTGCTATAATTTTGAGCAAACAAATATTTGTTTTAAAGTGTTAATCTTGTTAAGTTCTTGTTAAAGTCCTCCCGTGCACACTTCAGTGGCCAGGATTTGTCAGCCAATTGATTTTTGGCACAACATCGGCCCATGTTTGTCATGTGGTCATTGGTGATGCATAATAGATGCGATTTATACGGAGAAGCAACTTTTTTTTTCAACTTTATTAGACATGTTTGGCCTGATGTGACTTATATGATGGTGCAATGTGTACGGCGGCAAGTACGGTACATAGATCTTACTAATATTTTTTACCTATAACATGTTTGTGGTTATGTCATTAATTTACTTCTTTATCAGGCAGTACAATGACACTGCCTTGCAGTAAAAAGGTTGTGGGTTTGAATCTCTGCTGGGGTCTTTCAGTGTGGAGTTTCCATGATTTTGTATGTTTAGGCTTTCTCAGTGTATTTGGAATTTGTCCCACAGTCCAAAAACACGCATATCAGGATAATATTTGCCAACTCTAATCTGTGAGTACGAACGGTTGCTCATCCCTGTGTGGGCGTGAGATAAACTGGTGATCTGTCCAGGGTGGAGAAGGACACCAGTTCTCAGTGACCCTGCACAGGCTCAAGCAGGTAAAACATAGGATAAGTATTCTTGAACTTTTGTTCTTCAATTATACATATTTTTTCTTGAAATTTTAGTTTTGAAAAATATTTAAACAGGGTTCATAAAAGAGAGGAACTGAAAATGTTGTTTTAGCTGTAAATGACCCAGAAATGAGAAGCACATTCATTTCATCAAGTCAAAATTGTTCCATTTGAACACAACTGGATTTTAAGGCTCGTACAAATCACAGCTTTTTCTGCTGAAGCCACAACACTTTTTTTTTCTATTTTTTTTTTTTTTTCTAGTCGTTTCAAACCATCAACAACAAAGTTACACCAGTGAGCAGACGAGAACACATCTGGATACTCAGACACAGACAGGAGTTCAAATATTTATATAAATATTTAATAATTGAAGATTATCTTAATATTTTTGTCAATATATGTGCATACAGATGAAGACTTAACTCACATGCTACCCTTTATAACTGTATGGACTAGCTTTTATGTCGAATTACATAAGAGATGGTCTGCATTGCCTTTTCACAAGCCAAAATAGTTAGTGAAAATAAAATTAAAGAACGCTGCTGAATGGGGAATAAAAGGAGAAGAAATGAAGCTCTTTGCACCGCTCCAAAAATAGGTTGTTAGGCGCTGGTGTGCTTGTCTCCATGGCGACAGAGAGTGCAGTCCTCTTGGAGCTAGTGGTGTCTTGTGATGGAGAGCACCTTCTCAAATGTAGGCACACACACACACCGAGACACTGAGATACACACAGACACCTAAAAGCGAGGGTTTGATCCTCACAACTGTAACCAGCGCAGCTGTCAGACGCTCGCTGTCGAGCTGTCGTAGAAGTTTGCTGTTTCTTTAACACTTTTCCTTGGAAGAATAAATAAATAAATTAAAGTGTTTGTGATTTCTTCACAGTTTTTTAGAGTCTCACTCCTGATTTTTCTCGTGTTGTATCAAACTTAAACAAACCCACACGACATATGGAGTACTAAAGCTAAAAATGAACAATGATCCCATTGCTGCTAAACATTTTATTACACTATTAAACTAACAAATGTAGACTTGTAGACTTGCAGAGCTCCTGTATTTCCCTGATCAGGAGCCATCGCTGTTTACCAGAATTGAACAGTAATCAACAGCTCATGTTTTAGCTCAAAAACTGAAATTTCAGACAATGTTGCCCCCAGAGTGACAACGTAAATAGTGTGAAATGTGACTATCTATCATATAAAACCTCAGGTTGTTCTGAAATTGAATTGGTCTTGACTCCTCGCAGTTAGTGGGTGGAACTGAAATGATCATGAAAGCTGTCCCTCAGGCTTCCTCGCTCTTATTTCATGTGCCTCCGTGAAGCAGTAAGTGTCCATGTGTTGTGTATGTGTGTGTGTGGGTGTGGGTGTGTGTGTGTGGAGGAGGTGGGGGGGGGGTTGCAATTCTCCTCAGTGTGCTCAGGTGTTTCAAGGAGCTGGAAAGTAATTGAGTTTTCCCTTCTTGAACGTGTCCGTCAGTGCACTGGCTGGTAATCCTTCTGAGTCGAGGCAGGGCTGCAGATGTGTGCGTGTGCACATCATTGTGGAGCCATCAAGGGAGAAACCTCGGTCGAGCCACGCCAAGCGAGAAGTTTGCTTTTATAAAGACAGGAGCTGATGAAACATGTCAAGTAGTTTCAAAAGAATGAGCAAATCAATTCTAACTTTGGATATGCAGTAGTCCCTCGCTACATCGCGGTTCATTCTCTGCGGGCTCGCTCTATCGCGGTTTTTCAAAGTAAGATTGGACATGACACACAATTGGATGATTGATGGATGAGCCGCATGATTGGCATGGGATTTTTATTTAAAATGTGTGCAGCCCACAGATGCAGGAGAAGCTTCCTCCTGCAGGGTGTCATATCTTCGTTTTGCAGCGGCGAAGTGGGCGTGGCCGAGAGCACTAGCAGATGGCAGCATGCAG
>JARVLU010000952.1:13185312-13202550 GCA_031762415.1 Simpsonichthys santanae | reverse complement strand
CCGAGTTACGGCAGAATCGACCTACCAACGGTTCTTAGGTCCGGAACCCGTTCTTAGGTCGAGGACTGCCTGTATATGTATATATATGTGTATATATATACAGTATATGTATATATATATATATATATGTGTATAAAAACGTCGTATTTGTACTCTTTGCTTTGCACAAATCTATTGAAACTCCTGTGATTTGTGATGTTCATGTCCACTGCAGTACTCTGTGGCTCTGATGGCTTCATTTTTACACTTTCTATGAGCTGTGAAATGCCCAACTTCATATATCATTTCATACAATATTTTGGCTCTAACAGAACAACTGAAAGCCTTGGACTGAAACTACTGGGGGATAAACTCTATAAATCCCCCGTGTCAGGTAATTAATCCCCATATACTGAGGGATTAATTAACAGACTCAGGGCAGGTTGGATAATTAACGAACTAGGATGGGCCGTGCACTGAAAGCAGAAAATAACACTATTAAACTAAAAATGTATAACAACAACGAAGAACTTGAAGCAAAACATAGTTCATAAAATCAACTAAAAATAATATTTGCATGCTAAAGCAAAAAAGTCGAAACACCACAAACCTCCAGGCCTCAATAAAACAGGATTCAATGACAAATACCTCTTCAGTCTAACATGAATTGTAATCATCACTTCATAATTGTGTGTTGGGGGATAAGTATGAAAATAAATGAAAGGTAGATGTCAGGCGTCTGTGTATTCATGTTCTTGTGTAAGTGTACTTGCAGTCTGGATATTTCTGACCATAGATATACATTTATATATAGTTTGGTCACACCAGTACCTTTTCAGCTATTAGCCAGCACAAAACCATTGCATATGTGTTTTTGTGCAGATTCACTCTGTTGGGGTGTGTCAGTAATTACTCTGTTTTACGTGTATGTGTGTGGGGGTGGGGTGCGTGACTGCGTGTGTGTCCGTACGTTTGACTAAATATGTACCCTGTGTGGGAGTGCCTGCTCGTGCTTTATATTTGCTTTTACCCACAAGATTAAACCTCTCTGGAGTATTCCTAAACAAATAAACACTACGAGAACACGTTGTGTTGAGCTGCGTAATATTTAAAAAAGAAAAGATGAAACAAGCTCCTTTTTAATCCACTTTAGCTCCCTTCAAAATCTGGATTTAAAGACTCATCCTCAATGCTCAGTCGTAGATGTAGTTTATCTTCGTGTCACAAACGCTGATACGTCTGTTAAGAAGCTTACAGGCTGTTCAGTCTTGATTGAACTGATTTAATTAGTGTTTATTTACTTTAATAAAGCATCTGAAAACCCACTGCTGTGCTCGTTGATTCACCTCTTCTTTACAAAGTGTATTATTATAGTACAGTATTTTACTTCCTGCTGACTGCTTGTGAGAAACCATTAATGGACCGTAATTACTCCCTGGAAGCAGACATGATACAGTTTAAGCATGAATCATAACTGGTGTTTTTTCTGAGTATACCTGCCTTGATAATGGGATATTCATTTCCCTTAGATCTGTTAAATTGTATGTGTGTGTGTGTGTGTGTGTGTATCTGAAATGTGAAAAGTCAACTTTTATTATGTGACTTTTAATAATTTTAATCATTTTATTACCTGACTGACGGTGACTGTATTATTGTTTTGTTGTGTGTACAGCACTTTGGTCCTGTGGGTGTTTAAAGTGCTCTATAAATAAAGCTGGTATGGTATGGCAAATTACTGAACATTTTTCCGAGGGGCAGTGTGTGTCATACATTTGTGTTTCACACACAGAAATACTCAGCATCTAATAATCTCAACACTTCAAAAGCATTTAAATATTCCCTTGCTGGTGGAAGGCAGGTATCATAAAGAGCTCAGTTATTACCAGGACTTACACCAGTCCAAGCCATGACGATGTTCTCTGAGTCACAATGCTATGCATGTGCAAAATAAATTAAGAAATTGACTAAATATATTTATAAAGAATTGTGCAATAAAGAGCAATTTATGATATTTTCTCAAATAAACATATGTAATCAAAAATTTTTTTAATAAAAACTGAAGTAGTCTACAATGGAAAAAAAAGGACAATGTGAGTAAAAAAAAATACAGGAACTTTTTTGGCGTCATGTGGATCTGTCCACACAAGAACAGCATTTTGTGAGTTTGCATCTACACAGCAACTGTGTTGTAGGAGCCCCCCAGATGGTATATTTTAAATACTTTAAAAACTACGGTAAAAATGTCATAAAAATCAGCATTTGTGTTTTTGTGTAGAGAGCCACTATTCATAAATCATATTCTCACCACCTGACCCTCGACCTCAGCCGTGACAGACGCAGCAACATAAATGACTCATTATATGTTTGTGTTTGTGTTGCAGACGTACAGATAAGGCTAATAAACATTAACACATTAGCTTAAATCAAGTAGAGCAAAATGCATTTATTATTGTACAAAATAATCCAAGTCTTTCACTTGATTAAACATTTTATCATCCATCCATCCATCCATCCATCCATCCATCCATCCATCCATCCATCCATCCATCCATCCATCATCTTACACTTGTTCCAAAGTCAGGTCGGGGGCAGCAGCTTGAGCAGGGAGCCCCAGACATCTCTTTCCACAGCCACTTCTTCCAGCTCATCTGGGAGAATCCCAAGACGTTCCCAGGACAACGCAGAGACTTTCCAGTGTGTCCTGGGTCTTCCCCAGGGCCTCCTCCCAGTTGCACATGCCTGAAGCACCATCCTAGGGTGGCACCCAGGGAGCATCCTAACCAGATGCCCAAACCACCTCAACTGGCTCCTATTGAGGTGGACGAGCAGCGGCTCTAGTCTGAGTCCGTCCTGGATGACTGAACTTCTCACCCTATCTCTAAGGGAGAGTCCAGCTTCCCTGCGGAGGAAACTCATTTCAACTGCCTGTGTCCATGATCTCATTCTTTCAGTCACTACCCAGAGTTCGTGACCATAGGTGAGGGTGGGAACATAGACTGACACTTGAGGCAGAACCTCACCCTCGACCCAAAGAGAACTGAGCAATCTACGCTTTTCCAGTTGAAGACCATGACCTCAGATTTGGAGGTTAGGGTTAGAGCTGTTTCACACTCGGCTGCGAACCGCTCCAGTGAAAGCCGGAGATCACAGCACGATGATGCCAACAGGACCACATCATCTACAAAGATGGAATCCTGAAGCCACCAAACAGGAATCCCTCTGTCCCCCTGGCTGCACCAAGAAATTATGTCCATAAAAGTTATGAACAGAACGGCAACGGGCAACACTGGCGGAGTCCAACTCCCACCCTGAAGTCCAACCGGCAATGCAAACCAAACTCTCACACCGCTTGTAAAGGGACTGAACCACCCATAGCAATGGACCCATGTTTTTTTTTTTTTTAATTAACAACACAAAAAAGCAAATATTGCAAAACATAATCCAATAATAAAAAACTATCCATTATACATCAAGTATGCATTTGAAAATGTGCGGTGAATGGGAATACAGTTCTAAAAAATGATTCTTGTTAATAAAATATGTACTCATGTGATTTAAGCATTTGAAAGAAACAAATTTCTTTCAGCAATCCATGACTGGATACTGTAATGTAATGTCCTGTATTTGGACTGGCACAACTCCCAGACAGAATTATCCTGCACTTACGTGGTCTTGTATTTTAATGAGACATTCAAAGCCTTTTGCTTTCCATCCTTCTGCTCTTCTTTAGGCTCCTTCCTACAAAGCAGGTCAAAGAACATGGTTGATATTTTTACCAGCTTTTTTTCATGGTGCAATCAAGAAACAGGCAGGAGCCTTTTGTGACATTTTATATAGTTTAAATAAATCTACACAGTAACAAGCACCTATCCATTGTTTCCTCGGCTGAGGTAATTCAATTTAGAAACTGACAAGTAATAAATAGTGGGAATGAACTTTTTACCATACAGTATTTCTTGACAGTAGTATAAAAAAGTTAATTTGATAAGTAATTTTTAAAAGAATTGTAGAAACATACACAAATGGTTTTAGTGAATAAAAAGATAGTAATGACAAATAAAAATACTTCTAATCTGCATGAATCTAACGACCGTCACAGTCTTAATCTATCAAAAAAGAGTGAAAAAGAAATGTGGGCTCCCCTGCCATTTTCATCCCTTTTTGTGTCATTTGGCCCCATCCTATTTTATTTTTACAGACACACTCCACCACAACAATACCAGCCAAGCAACGTCTCCTCCGTCTTGGCTCGAACTGGCACATATATCCATCTGTGTCTGTCTGTTTGTCAATAGACTCTCATTCTTCATCAGAACAAGTGCAATCAGCCAAATCCACATAAGCTCGTTATTAGAGGTACAACAGAACTGAGCTCGAGAGCAGCATGTCGTTTTGCTTCCTTGTGCACAGCAGAGATGGAAGTGGTCCAAGCCTTTCAAGGCAGCTGTGGTTAAACAGCCTGAACATGGGGAGCTAAGGAGAAAGATCGGAAGAAATCACTGATGTTTGGAGATTGATGACGAGTCAAAATGTTAGCAAATGTGCAGAAATCATTCCTAATAGCTACAGAATGAAAATTACTATGATTGAAATATGATTTTAGTTGTTTCACCTGTTTCCTTTGCTCTCATTGTTTTTCTTTTATAAATAACAGTTTAATGCTGTTTTCAGTATGGGGTTATTACCACCAGCTGGAAACATATGCACAGTTTCAAACTGTGTTTGTAATGCTAGAATATTTAATGACTCCATTTTTTTTTTTACTTTACTGATGCATTTTCTTATTTTACGTCTTAGTTTGAATTAACATAACTTTACGTGCATTTATCTGTTTTCCTTTTTTACATTGCAGCTGATTTCTTGCATTCATGCAAAAAACATTTTAGTCTACAGTGTCTCCAGCTAATGGCTTTCAGCTACTAATCAAGGTTATTGTAATCAGCAATTTAAGGGACTTTATTTCTTTATTTCTGAGAGATTCAAAGAGTTTATAACGTATGATGAATGACAATTTAATGTAAGTCCCTTTAAATAAATAAGTAAATAAAAAATTCCCATCAACATGTACACAATTGGATATGTATTTTCTTGACTACATTAAAAGTAAAATAAAGTTGCACATGAATGTAAAATAAAACTAAAAGTCACAAAGACAAAAGCTTTTCTTGTTGTATTGTGAAAGACAAAATACATCACAGTTTGATGAAAGAAAATAATTCAAAATTTGGTGCTATAGCAGTATATTTCTTTGTTTATTCTTTTTTTGTTTATTTATTTATTTTTGGGTTGTTGAGTGTGCAACATTTCCTAAAAGTGAGAGAGGTGAAAATGTCCAAACTGTTGTCACAAATTATCTGAATCCACAAATCAATGCCATTTAAAAAGTGGGGATCATCGTGTGTGCTTGCACTTTTACACAAGAGGGACTTTGTTCTCACAAAGTGTTTCCACAATTAGATTTTCTGTGTCAAATTGTGCAGTATTGTGAAAGTTGCATTTGAACATTGTAATTTGCCAAGTGTCCTAAACAAACTAGACACTGCTGCCCGACTCGGAAGTCACCTCACTCAATCCCAAATAAAAACACTGGCTATAGCACACAAACTTTTATCTTAAGAGACATACATCTTACCAAAACTTGTAAACTATTTAATGCAATCTCCTAAAAAGTAGATTTCAAACAGTTCAGTAAATGTATTTGGCATAATGTTGGAAAGTTGAGCTGCAAAACGACATCTCTAAGGAGGCTTTCCACATGCAGAGCATTATTAGAAAAATAAAATTGAGTGCCCTTGTATTGAGTGCAAATGGATTGTATTAAAATGTGCTTCTAAAAGTATTTTATCTCCTATTGTTCAATTAAGGTGGTAATTACTTCAATAGAGTAAACAACATAAAAGTCTGATGGCTGTTAATAGAGGATCTTGTCCAAGAGAGATTCAACAACAAAACTCAGACAGATAATGAATAGCTCATCTATAATTAATGCTTAGGACCAAATGAAAATGTACAACTCATTTGGTGTGTGTGTATGTTTTATTAATGGTTCTCATTAATGCCATCATACTTTTATCTGTGCCATAAAGTGCTACATTATTCACAACAATGAATAGTTTTAGACGATTATCCAGAGACCGGGGAAAAAAGAATATAACCTGCAGTTAGTTCATTTACTCTTCAAGTGCCGGAGTGTGTTTTGCTTGTGCATTGAAATGTAATGGAACAAACACTGGCATAATGAGCATTTGTATTTCTGCTGTTTGCATTAAGAACAAGCCTTCAGTAACGTTAAAACCTACCTGCTAACATTTTCCCCACACGGTCTGTTTGTGCCTCTGAACAGGAACACTTTACGAATGACTGCAAATTTAAGGAGTCAGTGTTCGAGAACTACTACGTGACGTACTCCTCCATGCACTACCGGCAGCAGTCAGGCAGGGGCTGGTACCTCGGTCTGAACAAGGAGGGAGAAATCATGAAGGGAAACCACGTCAAAAAGAACAAACCAGCAGCCCACTTCCTTCCCAAACCCCTCAAAGGTGAGCCCACACAGATCCCTTTTCATATTTATACTGTTCAGGTTCTGCTTGGATCAGAATTACTGTTGTCTTCCATCAATGTGGCTACAGAAGTTACTCCTAAATACTTTTTACAGGAAAAAACAAAGTGAACTAAAAACCTGTGTGACACCGAGGAAATTATTTGACTGCATAGTTGCTGTTTCCAAAATGTCCAGTGCTCTGAAATAAAATTAAAGCTGCAGTATCTTCTGTATATATAATTAGAAACTTGAAACTTTTACTGACCAGATGTTTGACTAAACATCTGGTTTTATCAATAAAATACCACTCAAATAGATTTTTTCTGAGACTTAAATGCCCGATAAACATTTATTATTTATTTTTAGGATTATTGTTTTCCCACTAAAACATGCACTACTGTGCACATCCATATGCTGTTTAGTATTCCTCTCTGAGATGCCGTCATGTGCCTTTTGGATAGCTTCCTCCAGCTGGTCACAGTCTGCTGCAGGCTCGGAGCAGAATGAGGTTGAGTGACTGTATCCAAAAGCTGCACAAACAATATGTTTCAGTGCTGTAAATAGTAGCTCCAGCATTTTGTTTCCAGAACAGCAGATTTAAAAAGAGCCCCACCCAATTAGGCAATGGGAATGCATGCATGTGTGAGCAGAGAAGAACTAAGCAAGGAGAGAAGAAGAAATGCATCTGCTCTTTATTGGAAAGGCTACAGTCCTTTCATCTTCTGCAAGAAACCTGTCGACAGAAAGGAGGTACAGCCAGAGTCTGTTTTCTCTTCAGTGAAATAAAAGAAAAGCGTGCCGCCTTTATTTTATTTTTTACAATTTTTTTTTTCTAGAAGAAAATCAAAATCTTACAGGGCAACATCTGGATGTGTTAGGTGTCTCATTGTACGGTTACTATTTTATTTTGCATGTGCAAAATAAATCAATTAGTTAAAAAAATGAGTTAGATTCAGGCAAATAAGTGGCCTCATAATAAGGCATCTGTGTACAAGATCAATCTGTCATATGTTTTATTTGAACAAAACAATTTTTACCTGCTCAAGCCTTTTAAACAATAATTGGCTCATCTCACAGTTTTATTGATAAAATGTACTTTATGTTTCTGGGTATTATCTCATCCACTACTACTGTTTGGTCAAGAATACATTTCTCCACACAGCAAAATATTTTTTGATATGTGTATTTATATTGATTTTTTTTTAGTGATACTTGTGATGTTAGATGTATAAAAAAAATTGGCTTTTTTTATCAAAGCAAAGCTGAAAACATTACTCAAGGTAACTTTTTTTTTTTTTTTTAAGTAGGGTTTTGTGAAAAGGTTAACAGTTTACTGGTTTAACATAGTTTCTGGAACAACATTTGTTAGAGAATCATTTTATTCTAACCTGACTGACAAGCTAAAAGCTTAGGTCAAAACCAGAGTGTATTTCTTTTGTCCTAAAAAGTCACAAAACTGTCACATCTGTTCATGTTTTAGTCTCTATCAATGTTGTGTTGCAGAAAAAAAATAAAATAGAATTTAATGATTATTTGAAAGTACAGTTAGTGGAAGCGGCAGCTGGTTGTAGCACATCCGGTGCAGCCTCGACCCCTTCAGGAATAATATATTTCTGCTGTAATAATTGAGTAAAGTGAAAATGCATGCACATGAACACTTCTTTTGTTTTCAGACTGGAGTGGTTTTTAGACAACATCATTTTAATTTGGTCTCAGTCTAGCATGGAATAGCCATTAGTTCATCTGACTCGTCAGAATTAAGTTGTATTTGTTTAAATGGAGGATGTTCAAAGAGCTACCTACAGCAGGTGAGCGATTAACTATAAACCTTCTACAGAACCCCATTTTGAAACATCTGAACTATTCCTTTAAGGTTTGTTTTAGCTCTGTTTGGCTACGAGAAGAATTTGACACTGAGCCATGTTGCTGCGATTCTTTGACGCTTTGGTTGATCCAAGTTTTTAATATAAGAATCACCACTTCTTCAGATGTTTGGAAACCATCTGACAAGTCAGGTTAACACTTTCACACCACTAGGTCTCAGCAAGTCTGCATCATCAGGGGGTGTCAGCATGTTTGAATGTAGGCAAAGCCTGGATTCAGTCAAACATTTTCTCATATATGTCCATTTTTCCTAACATTATCATTGTGAGATACTTTAGTTGAACTGGTTGATGTGTTAAGACACTTACAGGGCAAAATGGGATGTTAAATGATGACCTCTGCCTTTAGTATAAAATCTGTTATGCACGTAGCATGGCATTTAAATGTTAACATTGTGCAGCTGGATTGTGGGGGATCAAACAATCAAAAAGGATTAACCAGAAACGGATAAATAAATTAAATAATACCTACATGTTCAGATCTCTAACGTACGTATAACTAAAAGTTTGACCTTTAGCTGTCTTTTCTGCATCTCCCCTTAAAGTGAAATTACAGCGTTTTTAAAGGGATGATGCTGTTCAAAGTTTTGTGCAGAAAAGAAAGAAGAGAAAAGAAGATTTTGTTCCAGCAGCTCATAAAGTTTATGGAACGCTGGTGATACGGGGCACCAATTAAGTAGCTCTGGTCTGTGCTGGCGGTGGCTTTGTGCTTGAATAGTTTCAGTTTGGGAGGTGCAGCCTCCCATTCTCCTCTCTGCCAGTGTAGCACGATGATCCTTTTCAACTAGACACAGAAAAATAGAGAAGAAGACTGGCTTTAACTGAAAATTCCTATTAAGTGTCCATCTTTGAAACATGACAGTAGAAGCAAAAAAAAAAAAAAGGGTTGTCGATAAAAGGTGTTAACTTTCACCAAGTAAAAGCATATATTTTGTTCAATAAAAATCATAATGGGTTGCTTACAGTACTAATTGTGCAACATTTCCACTTACGAGCAATTTACCAATCATTGTCAGTTTTCCAGCAAACTTCTGCCAATGATTGATGTATGTTCACAGGGATGGTCTCTGGGCTGTGGCCGTAACACCAACAAAAATGCTGGTCTAAGTGAAGTGTCTGAAGGGCCAAATTTGCTGTTTCAGCCACAGACCCCCACAGGAATAAACATCAAATAGCATTGTAGGCAGCAGGATATTGGACACATCCTGAAACCAAAGACTGTGAACCTCAGATTACTGATGTTTCTTCTGAACAGGCAGCTGCTGAGATGCAGATTGAGCCCTTGCTGCATAAGCTAAAACACTGGAAACTCTTGAATTTATAATGGCATGCTGAGAACATACTTTTTTTTATTTAATTGTTTTACTTAGCATCAAACTACAGTATTCCACTGCGACCCCTGCAATCAGCAGTTTACAAGGAGCAAATCAGTGCCTGCAAAAAGTTTGTAAACTTTCATCAGATTAAAAAAAAAAATAAGTTAGATAAACTTCAATTTAATACACCAATGATGGTTGACTGGTCACAATATGTGTCACTTTGTATGATTCACACTGTGTGTGTTCATGAAAGTCACCCTGATAACCTCATTTATTATTTCAGCAGCAACTTCAATTTAACTTGTTTTAAAAATGACAAGAGCTACGTTTAGAAATACACGTTTGTTGGCTCTGAATCACTCAATCTACCGTAATAAAACTGTGATAATATTACATTTTAAAATGCATAATAAAAACTACAGGAAGTTCAGAATAGCCATTCAGAGTAGCTGAAATTCCCTTTAAGCTCAAATAATACAGCAGAGAAACTGTAAAGGATATATAAATAAAACTACAAACTAATAGTTATATTTTTAGAACAGTCCAGAATTACAGAGGGCAAATCTGTTGATGTTTAAGTTTCTACAAAACTGGATGAATACTAAACAAGAACAATCTTCTCTCCACCATCTGATAAAATATAATTTCTAAAGAGAAAAAAATACATATTCAATCTTAAAAATCCAATACAAGAATGAGTTAAAATGTGTTTTCTTTCTGCAGAATAATGCTATTTTTTAAGTATTTTACAGAGACGAAATGTCTTTAAAGACAGTCGGTAAACTTTTGCTGGATGACAAATGTGGCAAATTTTATACTGTAATTATTGAACAAGTACTTGGATCCATGCATTGTTATTAGTAGGTGAAATACTCCAAATATAACTCCTTGAGTTTAAAGTTTCACCTCATACAATCACAAGATCCATTCTAAACACAAAACAGCAGGGACCTCCATTTCACTGTTTGTGTTGCTTTTCATACACTTCAACTCACAGCAGGTTTTATTCTTGTTCTGTTAAAGGCTGTAAACTAATTATGCGGTTGTCTGATTTGCACTTGTCTTCTCTTTTTCCACAGTGGCGATGTACAGAGAGCCATCCCTCCACGATTTGTCAGAGTTTTCCCGCTCTGGCAGTGGCACACCTACCAAGAGTCGGAGCGCCTCAGCTGTCCTCAACGGAGGCAAAGCTGTGAGCCAGAACGAGTCGACGTAGCCCGGTAGCCAAACCCAGGCCAGGGGCCGAACCATGAAACCTTACCTCTTGCAGAGCGTGAATCCAAGCAGACTTCTGATCTATGGTTCAGGACTAGCTACAACAATCCACACATAAAACACCCAGATGCCATCAATACAAACTGTTAGAGTCCATCCTGGTCAGTATTCATCCAGACAGCGTTTATAGCAAGAAACGATACAGCACACAGGTCATTTTTGACTAAAACAAAAGCTAATTAGAAATTCGTTTTGGGTTTATTGATTTTTTTTTTTTTATTATTGGTAACTCTTTTGGTAATGTTTGCATACCAGGTAACATCTTATTTTACTTTGTACTTTTTATGACATTATTTTAACGAGTTCTTTCGGTCATGAAGACACATGCAACAATCAGACAGGGGCAGGAAGTGAGATGTGCAGGCGTTCAAGGCAGCCGGTGATGGTTCTCGTGAGGGCGCAGTCAAAGGCCCTGATCTCCGTCTCATTCATACTCCTGCGAATGCAAAGCCTATAAACTCCCTGGCGTGGCGCAGCCTTGTCCTACTGGCCAGCCAGATGGTAGCTCTCCTGTGTCCTCGTGCACACGCTCAAAGACTGAGCTCTTTAGCATGGGAAAACGAAGCCTATGTTCAAATAACCTGCAACGTAAAGGGCCGTGTGGCTTTCTTGCAGTTTTATTCATTGAGTTGACTCTTTTGTGTCAGAGATGCCACAGCTGCTCCTGGTTTTTAGCTATTTTTCTAAATTGGCTGAGAGTTGTTTATTTGATACCCAGTTTTGTTTTAGTCCCCTCTTGTTCTTTGCCCTTGTCATTGTAAATTATGTTTTTTTCTTTTTTTCTGATACTTCTAAGATGGATTCTGGCAAACCAAAGACTGATAGAAAGAGTGTCCCTTTAAGCTGCTGAAAAACAAGCCAACATACAGTAACAAACAACGATGGAGTCTTTTCCCGCTGTACAGTTTTGATGAAGAGGAGCAAGGGTTTTATGGGGGAGGGGGGGGGGAGAAAAAACTGAAATAAAAACAACAAAAAAAGGATGGCTGTAGGATGTAACGGTAGCAGCAGGCATGATGTTGTGCTTTTATCTGATAACGCTCAATGATGGAAGAACGGAACAACTTATCAGTGTCCCCATTTCCTTCTGTTATCACTGTGTCTTTTGCGCTTGTCCTCGTGATTCGTTTCCTCTATCTGTATTTGTGTCATACCTCAAATCTTTCTTTTTTTTGGCCACTTCTATTGGCTGACACAGCTCACCATTAGAATATGGTGAAAGCCTGTTCCCAGGATGCTTGTCATGTGTTTGAGTAACTTCTTGTGGTGACATTTTCTATATGAGGAAAAAAGGAATACTGTGGACTTTTAGGTGGCTTAACATTTTATAGCAAACATCATATTTATAAAAGTGAGAAAAAGTCAAAAATATATAAAAACGTAAACATCTTCCCTTTCTTGCACAGGGCATGTACACAAATATGTACAAAAAGGACCCTCTTTGTGGGCTACGTACTCTTTCCTTCAGCTACATAACTTATTTCTGGTACATGCTTTTGAAAGACCTTCTTTTCTTGGTTTTCTCTGGAGGTGAATTCGTTTTGGTGGAACTATCTGTTGCATGGGAGAACGCAGGGAAATACTGGACTAGAGCTGCATGATGTAGGCATTGTGTATTACCCATGTTGGATCATGTGTTCCAAACTATCAGGCTAAATCTGATAAAAAACAACAAATACAGGCAGATGCTGCGGCCGCCTGATGACTTCCAGTTGTTTATTATTTGTTGTATACACAAAAATGCACTGAATAAAATGTTTATATTAAGATATACTTTTAAAATGTGTCAGATGTGCTTCTTTGTGTGATGAATTTATTTATTCACCCAACCAACCAGTTAGAATCAACAGTTTTGTGGAAACAGCTTAGAAAGATACCTTGATGCATGCTCAATAAAACATTTACCAAATAACTAGCACAGCTAACACACTTTATTCAAAACTCTAAAGAGAAGAGACAAGTTTCCACAGACAGCTTTAAAGTAAAAATGATTACAGAATGACTGACTTTATCGTTCTTGATTACCAAGTCATTGTTTTTGTGTCGATGCCGTGCTCTACCCTCCCAACACCCAGGCTGTATTCAAGTGGTTACTATCATCTGGAATATATATTCTTTGTTTAAATTAGAAAACAACTTGAGGAATGACATTAACGTAGTTTTGTACTCCAATGTAGAGGTACTGAGGATGTGATTCAAAATATTTTTGTACTGTACATTTAATGACATTTAAAAGTAGGAAACTACATGCTGGGAAAAATACACTTTAAAATTTTGAATTTGTTTTGGGAACAACTCTTAATTGGACCTAAAGTCTTTATCATTTTTTAATGTTGCCACAACAAAGAACAAGTTAAATATATAAAAAGTTCAAACTGACTAAGACTCTTATGGTATGTTTGAACTGTGTCTTAGCAGCCCAGCGCAGA
Source organism: Simpsonichthys santanae (assembly GCA_031762415.1). Classification (NCBI taxonomy): domain Eukaryota; kingdom Metazoa; phylum Chordata; class Actinopteri; order Cyprinodontiformes; family Rivulidae; genus Simpsonichthys; species Simpsonichthys santanae. The sequence continues at coordinate 13,189,124 of JARVLU010000952.1, read as the reverse complement.
AATATTATTTTACTCTTTTAAAAACAGACTTTTATCCCAGTAGTGTGTGGTCTGGTCTTCTGAGTCTACCTCATTACGCCCATAGCCAGTGGAGACTGGAAGACTAATAGGGCCCTGTAATATAGCCCCTGTTATGAGTTACTTCATCGTTCATGTAGTTTGACATCCCACTACTTTGTTCATTTCCTTCCGCCCATCTTTACACTCCATTCATTAGCATGGGACAGTCCAATTCATTAGCATGAGCTGCCAGCCTTGTTCAGAGACGGTGATGTAAAGAGGAGCCACTTTCTCAGTGGTATCTTTTTCCATCCGTCTACTTCCAACCTTAGTTTCTCATCAGCCACTTATTCTGCCCTTCACTTGGACAGACTAATGAGTCTTCATGGAGCCCAACAAAAAGAGCAGGTGCAAACTATGTCTAATGCCATACAGACACACACAGCCACACAAGCACTCCAGTGTTTGAGATTTTGAGTGAGATCAGACTGAAATATTCAGTCACGAGTCAGACGGAGCTAACAGAGCTGTGATATATGTGAGCACTGTGTACCTGTGAATTCAATAACTCATTAGCCTTTATCACAGCCAGCACAGGCTGTGCAGCTTCTTTTCTTTTGTGCACACAGTCAGTCACCCTTTCTGTGTCTTTGTCATCTCCATCGCAATTTTACTGTCACTTTATGTAGTTTTCAATGCAATGTTTTGCATCTGAACACATGAATGTTGCTTCAATTTTCTTTATATTGTGATATTTGACTGACAAGCACCACAACTTGGTCCTTTTTTTTTTTTTTTTGTTCCTTTTAATGCATTTTCTACAGATCCTTTCAGGTTTTCACTCTTTTGTTGACGTTTGGACTAGAAACAGAATCAGGTCAGTTTTTAAATGCATTGACACAGAATTATCCACAACGGCGAAGCAAAAAGTTGTTTTTGAAATAGTTTCAAAAGACTTTAAGAAAAGTGTATTTGCAGAAGCATGCCAAGTTGTTTTGTAACAGATTATATTCAGGGGATTTGTAGAAAGCTGGCAAAATAAAACATTGTGGAGTTAGATTTGAAGTATAAATTAGATAAGAGTTCCATAAATTAATCTTCGTTTTTCTGCCCAGGCCACCAAACATGAATTTGTCTGCTTCATTCTCAAAGTGAATCAAGCTGATGAAGTCAAAGCAGATGTTTCTGTTGCTATGGAAAACAGACAGTGTGCTTAAACAGATGCAGACATGGAGTGCCAGCTGCTGGCTGTCTTACATCCAAAATAAGCTTAAAAAATGCAGTTAAAACAGTTTGAATTATTCATGTTGTAGCTACAACAGCTCGCACAGAATGACTGATCACATCAAGACTGACAACTCTGATCTGATCTCTTCAAAATGACAATTTGGTGATTTAAAAAAAACTATTCAGACCGGCACTGAGTACAAAAACAAACTTTAACATATTGTTTATGTTCTATAAACAAAACTGCAGTATATTGGCAATAGCATCTATCAGTGATTTTGGATTTTTTAAATTAATTTATTTTCAGAAAATGCTTTAGGTCTAGAGAGGGTGGACTAGTTAAAGAATTTAAAAAAGTTCTCCATGTTTTTGTCTCTTGTGTGTAATTTGTAAGCATTAGATGAAACAATAATCCTCTCACAATCTTGAGGTTACAGCCCTTAGACTAAGAGGCACAAGGTGTAGCACAAATTGTAAACTAATCGTAAAGCTAATAACTAAATGATTCCAGGTGTGCAGCATGATGTGACAGCAAACCTGTAAACAAGCAAAGCAGGAGAAAGGTTGTCCTCTAGTAAGAGAACCCCTAAATGAGTGGACATAACACCTGACTTCCTGGAATGATGAATTTTCCAGCAATGAGCAAAACTTACAGCTGATCTAAAAGTTTTACATCTATCCATCCATCCATCCATCCATCCATCCATCTATCCATCCATCCTTTTTAATCAAGAGCAGCCTTTTACCCAAATATTCTTCCATCTGCCTGCAAAATTAGAATTATGCTCTTTGCATTTTGCAAAAATTGTATGCACAACAAACAGAATATAAATATATGTATTCATTCAACCCTTATGTATACAGGTTAGTTTCATTGAGCCTCGAGGACTCTTTACAAGAGAGACCTGTTTTAAACAAAGAACACAGATGAGGTACAGAAAAGGAAGCACTGCAGGTAATTATGTCCTGAAAGCGCACGCTGTAGCTGCACTCACAAAGTGAGGAGGAGACATATGAAGGCAACAGTCCAAGAAGTGATTTAAAGATGAAAATGTAGCAGTGCTCAAGTTCAAGTAGGTTTATTGTTGTTCTCACCACATGTGGCACATGAGGTGGGACGAAATAATGTAGTGTCCCAGTTACAGAGTATGAGCGTCTGCGTGACGTTAATGATGGACAATTCATTAATGACAATAATACAATAATATGTGCAATAATATTTAGATGTTAATTTAAAAAAAAAAAATGTCAGTTTATTTCAACCTTTAGAAGAAGAAATGAGCCACAAATTTTAATTGACTGGGCACTGTAAAAATATTTAATCAAATATAAGGTAAGTTGTTAATACTTTATTTTCCACTGCTCTTTCTCAATGTCCTTTAAAATGAGGTTAAAAAAATTGTACATTTATTAGAACATCATTAACATATGATAACAGAAGAAAATATGTAGTGCCTTTTGTTTTGTGTGTTTTTTCCTCTCGTTTATTTTGTTTGATTGTTTTGTTTCATTAAAGCGATGATAGGTGTCATTGCATTTTTTAAAAAAACATGTCAAAAATTGTTATATGTGCTGGCTCCAAAGCTCAAGTATTCCACCCATCTTAAAGAGGATAAAGTGGAGACAAAAAAATAAATAAATAAATAAAGCCTCAACAAAGGCATAACATATTCTTTAGGGGAATGAAGGAAATATTTGAGACGACAACCGCAAAACTCTTCAGTCTGGTGTGCATATTTATAATTTCATGTTAATACAGGTAAACAAAGGTGCCATTTTTCTGAGACTGTTCAGCATTAGAGGAAAAAAAAATCCAAGTCAAGAAATTGATGAAATTTAAAAAAATGAACTGCTAAATTTGAATGTTCAGGCCTCTCGTGCCCTTTTAAATCAGAAAATCCAAACAAACATTTGCCTCTTTGACCCTTAGCAGCCTCTCTTCCATCAGTCGCCCTTTGTGCATCTATTTGGCACAGAAAAAGCAGCAGCTTCATTCTGAACAGATTATTTTGAGCTGAAAGTGTCTCACACCTTTGCTTATCAGAGCAACCAGCACATCAGTGTAGCAGGGACAGGAAGAAAAGATGGGCAAGACATCGTGCTCGGAGTATTCACACGGATAACATCCCCCCACAAATAGCATCAACCATTGTTGCTATAGATAAAGTAGCTAGAGTGTGTTTGTTCTTCAAGGTTTAACTTAGTTTTTATTTGGACTGTTCATCAGAAGTAAGTTTTTTACTTTTTCATTCAACCTTTTTTTTACACATGTTAATCCCATTGAGCCTCGGGGACTCATTTTTAAGAGACACCTGAATTTAACAAAGAGTAAAAACAAACTTGGAGAACAAAGACAAGAGTAGACAATCATAAAGGATGCATACTTTTTTTTTAACAAGTGAAAATAAAATTGGAGATAAAAGGAAAGCAGCACAATAAATAAATAAATAAATAAATAAATAAATAAATAACTAAATAAACACAGCCCGGTCGGTGTAGACAACTAAAAACGTCTGCATTGATTTTTCACCGGAACCTAACAGATGTTTGAAGCCACTTAGAGAGGTCAAGGTTTCCATTTAATG
>JARVLU010000952.1:13149111-13171993 GCA_031762415.1 Simpsonichthys santanae | reverse complement strand
CTGGTCCCCAATTGAACTGAGTTTACCGAACTACCAGCTGAAAATGATCTGAGGAGACCTTGAAAACAGACTTTGTTGTAAAAAAATTCACTACTCAACTCTTTTCTTCTTTTACATTTCTGAAGATCATTATTTACAATAAAAATGAAAATTAAAACACAAAGTTGTACATAGCTACATGAAAGCTCTCAAACCTTTTGGAAATTTACCAGCATCACTGGAAGTTACAGCCACTGTCTTAATGGCATACATACAGTATCTTAGACATATACGCAATGACTACTATAATAAATCAAATTTAACAGATCAATCAAACAGAAATGCAACAGAAAAATAAAACTTAATGTTTCAAAATATTCAGTCAGATTTTGTCCCTGTTGACAATCACCTTTTGAAGCTCAAAAATCATAAAAGTTTAATTGCAACCACAGACTTTCACTCATCTATTCTTGTGGTTTGAGCACTTTCCTTTTGAAAAACCTGAAAATCATTACTGGAAAGAAGAGTTGTCAGTAATATTAAATATTCAAAACCTACAAATATTCCGCCTTTTGCTCTTCCTGTGCTATGTTTCTTTTCAAAGGTTCCCCACCAGTGTTTTAAGTTTGAAATAAGGTTGAGCAGACAACCATAAATGATGCTGGAACATTTCCCACAAGTTTCCAGAACGCAAACATTATTTTTAATACCTTTTTCAGATCTAAATGAAATAAAATCAGCTGTTTCTCTGTAATGAAATATGTTCTAGGAAACCACAAAAAGATGTTTTCTACTAAGCTGCAGGTCAAATACGTCAAGCCCTGTATTAATCTTATATGCGTCACAGCACAATAACAAGGCACTTTGAATCATAACGCTTACACTACAGAATGTAGCATTCATATAACCCCTTATGTATGTGCCTATTCCCTTCACAACCACCATCACCATCTTCTATACATATTGATAGTGTAGATTCTTACCATATCATCCAGGACATGGTAACGCTGATAATTCTGGTAAAATGATAGACCGGATCATTTTCTCCAAACACAACATCTAGGTGGGAAACAGGGTGGTGCAGTTAATGGAGTGGTGACACAGACGTTAGAGACGGTGAGCCTGTGATCGGAAGATCGCCGGTTCAAGCCCCGTTACCGACAACATAAAAAAATGTGGATGGAAAAGGTGAAACACCCACACCTGCCTCCACCCCTCATTTGCCCCACTCTGGGACCTTGAACAAGGCTCTTAACCCCCATCTGCTCCCTAAACACGTCTCTTGAAAATGAGTTCTCGTGGCTCAATGGGACTACCTGGATAAATAAAGGGTAAATAAAAATAGAATAAAATAATAGATATGTTACCTCTCAGCAAGAAGGTGTACCCCAGCCAGGGTCTTTTCTGGGAGGAACATTTTCTTTTTAAGCATGCTTAAGTTCTCTCCAGGTACTCCAGTTCCCTCCCACAGTCCAAAAACATGTATGTCAGTCTTGAATGTGACTAAATTTTCACTAGGTGTGAGTGAGAGTGGTTGTTTGTCTTGTTTGTCTCCATGTGGCCCTGCGATGGACTTAAGACCTGTCCAGTTGGATATTGTCACCAGAAATCCCGTGACCCAGGAAGGAAGAAGAAGGTAAATATAATGAATAGACAACAACCAAGTGAAACCCATTTTAATTCATACCTTCATGCATGTGACCAAAGCATCTCTTTTATTTTTCAGGCAAACAAAGACCATGAGTACTCTCAAATATGAGAGGTGTGCAAATCCAGGCTATGACTTCACTGGATGGGAAGCAACAAAATGTGTTCAGCTACAGAATAAAAGTCCAGCAGTGTTATTATTTTCTTTTCTTATACATATATATATATATATTTGCCATGGCCTAGATGATGGAGAATTTACACCAGTAAATGCAACATCATTTAAAGATACTAATGAGAAAGACATGATAACATCCAGGACTTTGTATTACCATCCATCCATCCATCCATCCATCCATCCATCCATCCATTGTCGACTTGCTTTTCTTTTTTAGACTGTGGGGGTCACTGGCACTCATATCCAGCAGTGGGGTACACCCTGTGCAGGTCTCCAGTCCATCCCAGAAACACATAGAGACAAATGAGAAAAATAACCATTCACTCTCTCACGCACACCTAGGAACAATTTAGCGTTTCCAATTAGCCTAACATGCATGTTCTTGGTCAGAGGGAGGAAACTGGAGTACCAGGAGAAAGCACATACATGCATGGAGAAAGCGTGCAAACTCCACCCAGAAAGGTCCCCAGCCAGGATTTTATCTGGCAACCTTCTCGCTAAGAGGCAAAGGCTACCAACTGATCCTCCATGCTGCCTGTTTTGTAATACTATGTGTTTCCCTTTGAACAAATACCGTGCATCTCAACAAAAGCATGAAACCCAATGCTTCCTCTTCTAAGTGGTTTTAATGACCAAATGGCCTAAATGGAGTTAATGTAACCCACCTCTACCTCTTCATCCTTGCGCTTTAGCTGCATCTCAACGAAAATCAGACCTCTACACTTTTCATGGGAAAATGGGTTTATGGATGTCACATTACAGCATATTGTTAGATGTGTTTTTCCCTTCTTTTAATTTAAATAACAGATCTCAATAAATTTGGGCAACAAGCCCAAAATGTATTCAAGCTAAACAATCTTCTGTAAGGTAATGTGAAGGTTGATAAGAACATAAACGAGATGAGAGACAAACAAAACATGGAACGATTGTTCTGCCATTTTAAACTGACAGCTGACATGGATGTTAGGTAAATGGTAAATGGACTGTACTTATATAGTGCCGTTCTATCTTATCAAGACATTTAAAGCTCTTTATTTACACTACAGTCTGTGTCATCAACGTTTGATACCGATTTCGTCTGATTTGAACAAGGTCGGGGGGGCAACTTCACTCAGGTATTTACCTATCCATGCAGCACTCTACAAAGCTAATTGAACAAATCATTCTAAAGAGACTAATCAGTGCCTTATCACATTCATACACTGATGGGATACACATCGGAGGCAACGAGGGGTTCAGTGTCTTGCCCAGGGACACTTTGACATGTGACTGCTGGTGGATTCAAACCCTCAACTCTTGCATTGGAGGATGACTGCTCTAACCACTCAGCTACAGCTGCCCCAAGGTCAACACCATGCAGCTTTTGTCATCTTAGAGCATTGTATATTTACAGTACACGTGAAGGTTTTGACTACTCATGAAAGTGTGTGTATGTGTGTTTGTATTTCTGACTGTCAGGGTTTGTCCTCCACCCTTAATGGTTTAATGGGCGCCCTGTGGTGCCTGTCAAGCCCCCCTGGAGAGGGACACACTCAGGGAGTAATGGAGCACAAAGGCGCAGCCATGTCTCTGGAGAAGAGTGTCTTTGTGGCAAGGGGCCACTACTCTGCTGACTGTTGCTGGCCTCATGGTGATTACCCTTCCCAGGGGGTCTGCATTGTGGCCAATAAAACCCAGAACTTCACCTTTACATCCCTCCTGCTGTGCCGCTATAGGGGGTTGAAACATACCTCTGTCGGTCACCCCATTTTGGCGTTATAGCATGTCCATCACACTATTTCTCCTGTATTTTTTTTCTATTTAAAACCGTTCCATAAAAAAAAAAAATCTCAAATTCACAAAACAGTTCAGTAGGTAAGTTTTAGTACATAGTTAAGAATTAAAAGTAATTTAAGAACTCTTAAGAACTCAGCAGTAGAATACATGCTCTCTATTTTTATGTCCTACTTATAAACAAATCCATGTTTTATATATCGGGCATTAAAAAAAATATATGCTCACACAATGAGTGCCAAGTACAGTATGCAGATCCAGTCCCACACATTCTGCCCACTGGCTTCTGTCTTCCACACCAAACGCCCTCAGCAAAGCTTTAATTATCATCTGCTGCATTCTTTAATAAAGCTACTTTAGATGTGTGTATTTTTTTTTTTTTTTACATTTCTTTTAGAGCTCAGCTTGAGGGTCAAGGGCAAAGGCAGAAAGTAGCGTCATTATTCCACTCACTTCAATCTGGATCACAATGTTGGGGACTGTCACTGGTAAATAGCTGTTTTGCTGTCATATAGATTATCAAATTCTCCACATATCTGTTTTCATGTCCCCCTATACCTTTTGTTTAATATTATTTACATTTGATTATTACTGATGCTGACAGAAACATGAAGCTTGTGCTGTTTGTACAAAAGCTGGCCTATGGTGTCTATATTTCAACATCAAAACAGATACAATAAAAAGTCACTCAGCCTACCTCTTCATGCATACATCAATTAATTCTCAGTAATAACATTAGTCAACTGTGCTGCTTTGAACGTAATTAGAAAGGACAGCAGAGTTTTCATGTACGGATGAAGACATGTTGTAATTAATGGAGTTGCATTTTTTTTCCTATAGAAAACAATATTTGTAACTGTGATTATTTTTCTGTTGTCATGAGCTTTAAGAATTGACATTACAGTCCTGCATGGTGTAACTAACAGACAAGCTTCTGTTATGTGTTGTATCACCTCAAACACAAACTGAAAAGTACATACTTTTGAGTGTATGTTTTAGTTATTCTGTCTATGAGAGCAGAAGCATATGTTTTGTCTGATTTCCCACCACAATCAATACACTTTCAGAGATGCATCTGGGAACAATGCTAGCCTAATGGTTTGCTTAATGCGCAGGAGTTTCTGGGAAAACGACAATGTGAAAATGGACACTTTTCTATTTTCTGTTCAATTTGCGATCTTTGTTTTTATATTCCGTCCCCAGAACTGTGCATGACATCACCTTGAAATGACACATTACAAAAAACAACAATAAGCTGCAACAATGACAATACCTTTTAATGAAGCCTATATATGTGCATGAATGTGGTATGCATGTGTGTATATGTACAGTACATAAGATAAGATAAAACAAGATAGAACTTTATTGGTCCCGCAGGAAATTGTTGTGCAGCGGATCAGTGATTCTCTGGCCAGGCTTGACTTGTGCTTTAATGATGACCACAGGGCTAGTGGGGCTCATATCATGGTATAATAACCCTTTCACATGTCCACAGACAAAATAATTGAACACATCTAGGTTTCTAGTAGCACTCCATCGAAAACCCCTTGTGTTAATTGTAAGGTGTTAATAATTTATTATGCACATTGTGTTTGTAGCAGGTCTTTTTGTCCACTTGTCTGTCCAGCCAGTCTTTACAACATACAGGTTTGGCATGCTGCATCTATCATACGCAAGCTTATTTTTATACCGCTGCATGTTCTCAGGTTTATGAGCTAATGCATAAAGAGAAAACTCACTTATTATACCTATAAAACAAGCCCTATTTAACAGTGGAACAAATGGGTTCAGATATTTAAATTTAAATAGAGAAAACGTAGATTGGAAGTGTTGTTGTCATACATCCAGAGCACATGCATGTGGATGGCCAAAGTAAACAACAATTATGAACTCGTGTATAGGTGTCATCATATGGAAAAGAGAGGTTTCACTAACTTTGGTTCCCATTTGCTTGCATCTGGTATCATGAGCTGAGGACAAATCATTGAATTTCTTTTGTTGGCTGTTTTAAATTAAATCTGACCTTACTGGAATGGTTGCATATTACTCACCTCACCTCCATAACAGCATCTGAGTTTCTGTTTACAGCCGTTAATAGTAGACAATAATAGCACCAACAAGGAGCAGTGAGTTGTGACAGGAGCAAGGTAGCCCCAGGAGCAACAGACCTTTACTTTTCAATTAACACTGTGAACACTCAACTGGGATTTTTCATCATAACAAGCATTTAGGAATTCAAATGTATCTCTCCAGGTAATATCTAAATATAGATTTACTAAATGGGGATATTTAGACTGGGGATGTCAGAGAAATACGTTCAAAAGAGCACTATTCCTTCACAAGCTTCATTTGGGTTCTCTATATTATATAAAGTTTGATGTGTTCTGCCTGGTTAGCTTAAATTAAATTATGGGTTCAAGTTACCTTGGAAAATAATACCATACATTTTCCTGCCTATACCAAAGCTTAAACAGAGCTCCAGTAAAAAAAATGAAGAATAGGCAGATATACTGCTATAAAGCTTTTCATTTATGACAGGGATTTTCATGCATGTTTGTAACAGCACATGCAAGCATTGAGCTGTGGTTTTGTGTGACTAAACTATGTGAAAGCATAAAAAAATATGTGAAAGCATAAAAACGAGCAATTTTGTTGAGCATAAACTCCATTATGTTGCAGCATTTTGGCAGACAGAGCAAAAAATCTGACGCATTATGTAAGTTTGGAGGCGTTCCCAATGAACAGTAAAGCCCAGCAGTATTCCAGAGGCGGCAAGGTATATGCTGCTGCTGCCTTCAGGAAAACTGCTATGAACTATTCATGGCACTTCCATTACAGCCACAGTGTTTCTTCATGCATTTCCTACTTTTTAACAGCTGGGAAAACTTGCCATCGTGGCACAGATCAAAAAGAATTAGGATCTTTTTTTTTTGCCATCAGTGTATTTGTCTGTGTGCGAGCATAGGCAAATCTACACTTTCTGTGTTGAAATCACATGGAGCACATTGCAGAAGTTCAATGTGACACCTCAGGCAATAAACAAATTCCTGTTTCCATTTTTTATATTTATTTATTTATTTATTTATCTGTGAATACAAAAATGGGGCAGGGGGAGTGGTGGTGCAGAGATTAGAGAAGGTGAGCCTGTGGTCACCGGTTCAACTCCCCGGACCAACAACATCAAAATGTAGGTGGGAAAGGTGAAACACCTGTCTCCACCCTCGTTTGCCTCACTCTGGGCCCTTGAGCAAGGTTCTTAGCCCACACCATCTGCTCCCCCAGGCACCCTAGATGGCAGCTCTCTGCTCCACACAGAGGGCTGTGGTAGCTCAGTGGTCTCTAGTTGCATCACGAAGGGCATCCAGTGTAAAAACAGTTGCCAAGACTTGGTGTGAGTTAAGTCATTCAACCTTTATTCAAACAGATAAGTCACATTGAGCCTCGAAGACTCATTTACAAGTGAGATCTGTTGGACAGACAAATTCTCTATGTGTGTGTGTTTTTTAAAACAACACAAGCAGAAAAGAAGCACAATAAAAATACACATGTGGAATTGTAACTCTCACACTCCATGGGCAGCCTGCAAAGTTAAAATAAACGTATTTAGCCTGGAAATTTGTGCTAGAACAATGAATCAAACAGGATGTAATTAAGAATTTGAGCGTTTGACTCTGTGACAAATACAAATGCAGAGAAAGAGCAAATACTGTTAGAGCTAAAACACTGAGAATGGATAAGCTCTAACAGTTACAGGTTTCCTAAGGCTATAATGACAGTAACAGTAAGGATGAATGTGTGAGAGGAAAAGAAAGTGGTCAGAAAAGAGAAACCACTTTCTGATTTCTGAATTCATCTTTGTTGTCTTGCTCATGAAAAATCTTCAGTTTACTTGTACTTTCATGTCAAAACAGAAAGCTCTGAATTTTATGAACATAGTGCAGGGGGGTCATTATAGCAGTCAACAACAATCCATGTAAAAAACAACACTTTAGGCACAATGCGGGTCATTTATGTGAGTTTAGAACATTTGACGTCTCCTCTCACGCTTTCTAATTCACACGCCAAAGAGCATGGGTTTGGATAAAGAACGAGGTGCCATCCAGTCACACCACGATGCAAGAAATGCGAGAAAGACATGCTGTGTTGTAATTACATGCAACATGACTTGCCATGTTATTGAGTGCACTGTTTCATCACACCATGTGGGCAAGTTTAATTCATTCACGCCATGCGACAAAGTGCAATGCTTTCAAAGTGTGATTGCATTTAATACACTGTCTCATACGACCACAAAAGTCCTGATCAGTTCAGAAGAACTGAGTCAAATATTTAGTTAGTTAAAGAGATAGTTCAGAGGTTGTTTCTTTTTTTTTTTATGCAGGATTCTGTGGAATTGCTTTAAACAATGAAAATCTCTCTTTGAGAAGCTTGAGTTTGAAAAGACAAATTGTGACCAGACTGAGAAGTCAAGACCAGATAAATTGCTGCCCTTTGACAAAACTAATCTCAAAACTCTTGCAGTGGTTCGTTTGTGTTCTTTTTCATAAACTTCACAGCTGTTACATTTACATTACACTGTTGTTTGGCTGGAAGTGTGTACTTTCTTCCAGTGGTGCTGCAGGTTTCTCATGAACTCCTGCTCTTTGCTGCTACTGCTGCTGCCATTTAAACCTTCAAATTAAATCACATAAACTTCAATGAAACGATGGAGTTTGGGAAATGTTCTGACAGGTGGCACTGTCGCCTCTCAAAGAGAAAGTTGTCCAATCAAATCCTGACTGGGGACCTTTCTGGGTGGAGTTTGTATGTCCTTTCCAAGATTGCATTGGTTTTTCTTGGGTACTCCGGTTTCCTCTCAGACCAAAGACATTCATGTATGACTAATTGGTAACTCCATACCTCCAAGCTGTCCCTAGATGTGAGTGAGTTGTGAATGGTTATATGTCTTGTTTGTCTGTGTCCCTGTAATGGACTCGCAATTTATCTAGGTTGTCCAACTAGACCCCTCCTCTCAAACAGTGACTGCTGTACATGGGCACCAGCAACCTGGAAACGAAGAAGCAGGTAAAGATGGTGGATGGATGGATGGATGAATAGTTTAGCATATTTCTTAATTCATATCAGATCTTATTACTGTTTTTATTTTACAATTTATACTTTTGTTGGATGTTACTGGGACCCTGTGTACACAATATCGTTCCACCACATGTACCACATGCAAGGTGAATAACAGTAAAGAAACTAGACCTTGAATTTGACCTTGATGGATAGATGGAATCCACTTTGATCTTGGCCGCTTTTCATCTAGCAGTTTGTTTATCGAAACAAACCTTAATGCCTTCATACCAAGGCCATCTAAAGAAAATGTAAGATATTAATTAATCTTCAACTTTCAGAACAGCCTTATTAAAAACATAAAAAATAAATAAACATCAAGATTCTGATTGATTTCCCTGGTACCCCTCTAAATATTTTGTGGTTAAGATTTTGGAATGCATGTCTGATACCAAGGTGGAACCTGCAGTAATATCTATCCACTGCTCAGTTTATACCATGAGACCAGTTTGGACTCCCTTAAACTGAAATGTGAAGTGGACTTGGAAGAATCCATATCAGACTCAATCTGGAGAAGGATTATTAAGAACATTTACTTATCCTCAATCTGTCTGAAACACACAGTTATTCAATTCAGTGTGGTGCACTAGCTGCACTGGTTCAAAGACAAGCTGTCCAAGATGGACCCCGCATGCAATTATCGTAAACAAACTCCAGCTACGCTCTTGCATGCATTCTGGAGCTGTCCCAAACTGCAGACCTTTTGACAATCTATTTTTGACACATTCTCTGTGAAATGTGGCAAAACTGCACACACCCATCACGTTTCATCTCACTGTTTGTGGTGGTCCCTGTGGATACTTCATTCAACAAGTGTAAAAAGGATGTGATTGCTTTTGACTCTCTTCTGGCCAGAAGACTTGCTTCATGCAATTGGAAGGACCCACACCACAACATATGTTCATTGGTTAAGAGAAGTCATGTATCATATTCATTTGGAAAAAATCAGATACACCGGTACCCTGAAGCACCCGCTTCGAACGTTATCTGCCATTAAATGGCTGTTTTCAGTTGTTATCATCCATATATGTAGCGGTCAGACTGCCCCTCCTGTACCTCCTACTGGGTTTAAAGGTGCATTGTTAGCGTTGGTACCGATGATAATAGGCTCAGTATTTAGTTTTGTTAGTGCTCATAATAGCTTTATGTGGTTAGGTTTAGAGTAAAGGGTCTGGCGTTAGGTTTAGGGTCTTGGTTAGGTTTAGAGTTAGTCTTCTAGGTCAGGTGTAAGGTTAGGTTTAGGAAAAGGGTTACATAAGCCGAAAAAAAGACACTTCCTGGTTTACCCCGGTGAGACGCTGCCTATTATCAGCGATAATAGCGATAATAACGTACCTTTAGGAAGTAGGTGGGACAGTTTCACCGCTACATATGGGGATGGTAACAACTAATAACGGCCATTTAGTGGACTGATAACATCCGAAGCCGCTCTCTGAAGGGTTCTGTATAAAGATTTTGGGACACATGGCAACTTTTTGTGTTGTACATAGAAAACATGTCAATGCCTATTCATTTGTTTTTGTGTGACTGATCCAGTGGGGGAGGGAAAGGGTGGAATTTGTTCTATAGTTTGTCTTTTTTGTTGTTGTTGTATGTTCAAAAATGATTTAAATAAAAAGACTTTGATTAAAAAAATAAAACATTAAGACGTTTTTTTTTTATTTTTAAATGTAGTGCACTCAAACAACGTCTGTAATTTCAGTGTTTTATTTTTATCTGCAAACTTTTTCCACTGTATAAATAAGAATAAAATGCAAAGATGCAAAACGTGTAGTGCAAAATGGATAAGATAAATAGAAAAGGGATGAACAGGGGAAAAATTAAAAGTGCTTAGATTACATTTTGTAAATGCTGCTGAACTTTAAAGTGTAAGAAAAACACTCAATACCTATTCATTTTTAGTTGGTATTTACAGAATGTCAGCTTAGAAATCATATGAAGTGTTGTGTCAAGTCTAAAGTTTTAGTATAACCAACAAAGTTCTGAAGAGCGTGTTCCAATTTCATGATAAGAAGCACTTCTACAAATGCATCTTAGAGGGGTTATCATCGCGTCCTAGAAAACATGTAATAAGATGCATCCAGATGCAGAGGGCCTTCTCAGAGTTCCTCCCTGGTGAGCTGATGCAGACACATTTCTAACAATCAACAGAAAAGCCTACTGTCACTTGAGACCTGAGTTGCTGATTGCCATCCCTCTAATTATTGACAACTGTGCATCTCTGTGTAACAGCAATGAGGTGTGTTTCTGTACTTGTGACTGGATTGTGTTGTGCACGTTTTGGAAGAAAAAAAAAATCTAAAATAAGTTGAGCTCTTGCTATAAAACAGTGTTACACAACTTTTTGCATTTGGATGTGTAACTTCTATCTTACAGGTTAAGGATGAATAATGGTTGCATGCACACTGTGCCATATGCTGTGTGCAGGGGTGTAGACAGAACGGGATGAGAAAGGGTCAAGCTCTGTAGGTGCAGTGCAGTGTTGTGCATTAGGTGTCAGAAAGTCTGCAAAGCTGTGGCCGACCTGCCTGGGTTATGTAATGGATGAGCCTGTTCTGTGAAGCCTCAGCTGTTATCATTAATTCATGTCACCCAGGACAACGTGCACAGCAGCTAAGAAGCCACAGAGGGAAACACTGAGAAGGAGGTGGCTCCTTTGGGGGGGGGGATCAGGCAGCACAGACGAAAAGTAGAGGAGTAGAGTCTGTAGTTTTGGGTGGGGTCCAATTTTTAACTTTTAGAGAGTTATAGCTAAAACTAGTGCATTTGATCAGACTTTTGATTAACTTAACTCCAACTTTAAAAACGATGTATCTGTTTGTCACTGTGTTAAAATGTAACAGAATAAAATAAAATATGAAATCTTTAGTTCGTTTCTGCTGCAGCGTGTCAGTTCTCTAACAATAGATCTAATGTTCTGGGGGAAACCATTTATTAAAAGAAAAATACATATATTTTTTAAAAGAAGAAGGATTTTAAAATCCATTCAAATATTTTTTTTTTCTTAAATAAACTAAACAGTGTTTTCTCTGTGCTGCAACGGTTACTACGCTGTACGGTTTATTACGAACATGTAAAGGATGAGGTTTGCCTCATCTGTCAATGCTGATCAGGCAGCCCTTCAGTCAAGGCGCCTGCTGCAGTCACCGCTTTACGGGTGGAAATTTATGAAGCGGTGGCTGACACGGAGGCCTTTTAAGTTCTGTGGGGACAGACTGGAGCTCTGGTGCGGTTCTGCAACACATCACAGGGCAGCACCTCTTTCCTCTGCTCCCCTCTCTGAGCTGCTGTAACAGGCAATAAGCCTTTTGTCACAGTTGTACATCTATCAGAGGAGGCATAAAAAAAGCCTTGGCTCTTCTACACGGATTGATATTTTGCTTTCTCTGTGTAGTTCTGCTCGCGTCTTGTGATTTACTGTTGTGTCATGCGTGGCTTTAACCCTATCCTAACCTTTGACAGCACTTAACCCCAAACCTTTCCTGCTCCCAGGAGGCACAGCGTCATTAAGAGGACACAGTTGTGCCCATAAACACAACTCCTGGAGGAGCAAATGTGCCATAAACTCTGTTTTTAAACCTCAGGCTGGAAGAGTATCTTCTTTCAGCTAGAAAATAGAAAAAAAAAAGCTTATATAGGTTAAATATGTACCATTTTCAGGAGCAACAAGATTTTATCCTCTACATCATAATCACAAATCTTTTTTTTTTTTGTTTGTTTGTTTTCCACACAGATTTAGTAGCCAGATTCTTGTTTTTAACAACAAAAGCTCAGAAAGTAAAGATCATTAAAAGATCAGGCGGGGAAAAACCACTAAAAAGAAAAGGAATAAAAATCCAACTTTAATGTGTGGGCCATTTTAAACACATTTAACAGGCTTTGTAAAACAAACGATCAATACATTTTGGAAAACAGTTTTCTCTATTAGTCTAAAATGTGGGCTTTAAATGAAGTTACATATGTTTGCCATTTGAAATATTAATGCCCACTGTTTTATTTAGTACGTATTTGCATATTCTAGTAATGTTTCCAATGTTCCTTACAGCACTGCAAAGAGAGCATAATAATAAAGGTTTCCAGAGTTTCTGTCTTTAGATGTGCACAGATGCTGGCTTGTCCCGATGGTTTGGTCACAAATTTCTTTACATTCTTATTATTGTGGACACATCTGGACTGCACACAGGCTTGTTGATGACAAAGCTAACATGAAGTTTCTGTTTCACATAAAAACCCCTCAGTGCTAACGTGAAAGTGTTCCCAGAATAATCACTTGACAGAAAACGTCAGCACTGATTGATGACAGCTGGTTAGGGTTAGGGTTAGGGTTAGGGACTCAAATAGTTTAGTATATGCACTAATATGAAAGAAGAAATATGCAAACCATTTGCAATGTTCCTGTGTGGAGCACTGATTTTAAACATGTCATTAAGTTTCTCACACATTTTATAGACTAACTAAAGGTTCACAACTCATCTTTTCTCCTGAAAGTCTTCCACAGACACGGCTTTCAACAAGTTACAAGTCGATAATTCCTTGGAGGAAAGTGTCGCCCGCCATCTTTTATTCATTCAACCTTTATTTATACAGGCTCGACTCATTGAGCCACGGGGACTCATTTGCAAGAGACCTGTTCCAGACAGAACTTATAAAGTACAGATAACTAAACAGTAGACATTGACAACAATAAACTACAGTAAAAATGCAGTTAAAAATAATAAAAATGTTAATGTTAATTAATGTTTTTACATTTTTGAAAATTAACTTATGCCAGAATTGTTTGTGTTGAGGGACTCAGATACTGCCACACCAAATTCTAGCACCAAATGTGTCAAATTGACCGAGTTAAATCCATTTTGTGTATGCAAAGTTCAGTTAGCAGTGGCAGCCATCTTGAATTGGGTTGACCCCAAAAGTTAATCAGTTTTAGACGTTACTTTCTGAGGGTTTCTCATCAAGAGGTTTGTCAGATCATTTGAAGACCAAACAGACAAAAAAATACATGGAATTAAAAAAAAAAAAAAAAAAGAACTTTACCTTAGTTGTGAGCAGTAATAACCTGACACTTGTTTGATATTACTGTATATTGTGTCTAGTTTGTTTTTTTAAAACCTCTTATTTGCTGCATGTCAACTTTGTTTGCATTGCAGATGTGAAACTGCAAATACTATGTTCAATAAATTAAATAAAGTTGACAAAACTTAACAAACAGAAGGTTCTTGTTGGATGAAAATACTCTCTCTTACATTGTTTGACCAAAAGGAACCACACTCGATGGGAGGAGACATTTTTTAACTGGGATTTTACTTGCAAGGTCAGAATTTCAGGGCAGGTTACACAAATATACAAAAAGTACACACATGGAGACCAGTAATGAGAATTTTACTCGAGCTGCTCCCTCCTCTCACTTTTATATCCTTATCAGTTCAGCCGATTTCACAGAGCAGGGGGTGTCCTCGGCTGCTGCTGCATCCTTCTCACCTGGTGCTCTCCGTTAACCCAAACATATGGTTCATGGGCAGAGATGACGACGTCCTGAGAGACAGCCTCAATTGGGCTTCTTGTTCTCAGCCATAATAATAAAAACATCCATAACCTTTTACCAAAAAATATCTGACAATTAAAATACATTTTAAAAAACAAATGTATTTAAACTATTTATTTTGCCTTTTCTTTTGGTGCTGTAGCATTTGTTCAAAGAATATGTGAAAAATGCAGCAGGAATGAAACTTTGCAGCATCAAATACTATTTTAAATTTATTTACCCTTAACGAAATGACTTAAAACCACAATTCAAAAAGTAAAAATCTCATTCAGATAGATTTGTGATGTCAAAGCTGAAACTGATTGATGTCAAGCTGCAGATAAAGCTCTTTTCTCATAAACCTGCAACTTCTGTGAGCTACTGAGCTCTGTCTTCTCCCAACTAAATGATGTTGATCATTTTGATAAATTAAGAATGCTTCTGAGGTTTCATACATGTAGGCGTATGCTGCTTCATGATCAAACTCTCGTTTTTGACAGTTCATTAATAAAGAACCAATCTGAGCGGAACACTGTTGATGTTTAATAGATCAGGAAGAAAAGAAGTGGGCCGAGGCGAGGCGATATGTCAAGATGACTTCTGCTAACAGCCACAGAGATGAACAGCAACGAGACGGCGCTCTCTTGCCTCGCTGAGAGGTGCGAATCGTTTTGTAAAAAGATTTCATACTGTTTGTTTAGGGAGAACTGGGTTGGGAAAAAATGCAAGTTTAATCAAACAACAATGAGCATCAAGCTGCAGGGTTGATGTAAATGAATACTGGCAGTAAAAATAAAAATATCAGAGGATGCAGAAACAACATAAAAATTTAGGAGATGCTCATTGCTGTTTCTTTTTTCACTTGAAGGTTTGGTAGTTCAATCTACGAGGAGTAATCCACATGTTGACATCCTGTTAAGACTCCACTTTGCTTTAGACATTTCTATTTAAAAACACGTCTATGCATCATAGAGATAAGGTGCAGAATGGCTTTAAAAAAGCAGAAACTAGCAATGCAAATAAACAACAATGGTTTGAATATGGACAGCTATTACAGTTTATTATCTGTTGTGGGAAACTATTGAGAAATAATTAAATTTAATCAGATTAATGGGCTAATGGCTAGTGCCAAGTCTACAGTGCATTGCTACCGTTTTTAGTGTAACCCCCCAAAAAGAAGTAAAAAATAAATAAATAAATAAATAAAATAAAAATAAATAAAAATAAAAAAAAACAATACTGTAGTTTATATGAACACGTGTAAACGTTTCCATTGGTGTAATTTTTTATTTATTTATTTATTTATTTATTTTGGGTCTGAAATTCTGTGCTTTGGGACACATCCAATTATAAATATCTATCAACATTTTTAAATGTAGTAATGCATATATTTTAAAAATGTCCTTTGCATGAACTACAAGTACATTTTGAGATTGGTGTTGTTTACAGCAGCTTTAATTAAATTTAAATTTAGCCCTGTTTAGACCTAACCTTAGACATGTTTTAGGGGCGACTGTGGCTGAGTGCTTAGAGCAGTCATCCCAATGCAAGAGTTGGGGGTTCGATTCCACCAGCAGTCACATCCCAAAGTGTCCCTGGTCAAGACACTGAACCCCGCGTTGCCTCCTATGTGTGTTCCATTGGTGTATGATTGTGATAAAGCTCTGATTAATATTTATAGACATATAGTAGAGTGCAATATGAATGGGTGAATGAGGGCACAGATTGTAGTGTAAAGCACTTTGAGTACCTCTATAAGATAAAAAGCTGCTATATAAGTACAGTTCATTTACCATTTTGACCTAGCTGTTAGCTTCAGCAGTCAAAGCTGAGTTGTTTTTCCCAAAGTGAAGTCCTTCAAAAGCCATCTACAACAGGTAAGACATTAATTGTTCATAATCTTTGCAGAAAACAACTTCAAAAGATATGAACTATCCCTTTAACATGGACGTGAATAATTAAGTGCAGCTTGTAGTATAAAAATTGACAAGTGGTAACGATGTATAGCAAATGAATTATGCCTATGTTACTATTTTATGTAATAAATAAATAAATACAAATACTGTAATATAATAATTAAAATATCCTGAAGTTTTTGTTTAGATACACAGACAAATATTTTTTAAAGAAACTATTGTTTTGTTTTTGAACATGTTTAAATAGAATACAGTAGTTTAAACATAATTGGAAACTGGGTTGTGTTCAAAAGTAAAAAATAAATAAATAAAAAAGCTTTTAGAGAAATTAAATCACAAAGAGTTCAGTTTTGAGTTGCTAACGTGACAAAGCATATATTTTTATGACAGAATAAATATATTTGATGTAATAAAAAGCAGCAGCTCAAATTATAATCGATGTTTTTGTTGAGTACAGTATAAACCCAAAAGAAGCATGGAGCCCTCACTCAGAGGGCTGAAGCAGCTTGTCTGCTCTTTCACAGACTCTGGCGCCACCTCTACATGCATCTGTCCATTTCTCAGCAAAACGCTCAGTTGTTCCTCTCACCAACTTCACATCACCTCCACTGACTCAACACACTACTTTCCGTCTCGTTAGTCGTGTCATTTCAGCACAAATGTTCTGATTTTGCTGTTTGGTGCAACACGAGCCAGCACGGCCTGCATCAGTGCTTCAACAGAGAGGCTCGGGGTCAGCCCTCACAAGTGGAAACACTAGAGTTAAGACCTATCAGGCCAATCCACATCACGCTGAACAGTCGTTTCCCAGCCTGTGTGATAAGACACACAAGCAAGTGAAGGCTCTTCAGGACTAAAAAGCCTCAGGGATCAAAGCTTCAACTTTCACTGAAATGCTCTGATTGCTTCAAGTCGTACTGATGGATCAGACAACTCTGCAGCAGAGAATCTGAACCATATAATTAAATAATAAAACATATTTATAGAATCCCTTGTTTGCTTGGCTTTGATATTAAAAAAAAAAGTATTTTTACTGGGAGAGGTGAGCAGAGAGCAGAGGTGGACATTGGAACAATCCCAGGAGCTTCATCAACACTTTCAGTCTTATTACTGAAGATTAAAAAAAAACATATCTGCCAGCTGCAGTATGATGAAAAGAAACATGGAAAAAATAGGTGGATATAAATACATCAGGGTGATTATGATTCCTGACTTTTAATGTAATTCTTCTTGTCTATGAAGTCATTTTACATACGATGCTGCCATCTGCTGACAAACACGTCTAATTCACGTTGAGATGCTTTTATAGTGCATTAAAAAGCACTTCTTGCCTCTTTAATCCTTAAAATAAAGTGTATAAACTTCTAGTATACTGGTAAAATATAGGAGTAGATTATCTCCAATTTAAATATGAATGTAAAAATACTTTAAAGCATAGTTAAAGAGAAAAAAAATGGTATTTTAATGACGATTTAGTGGGTGTGGGACACAGCTGCCGTGCGTTTAGATCAAAACAATCAGGTTGACATGTGTGGCTTTTTAACTTGTGTACTCAGGTTGGGTAAAAGCTTTCATGCTGTGATTAAGTTTCTGTTTGAAGGGTGTTTGGTGCCAAGTGAAGTTTGAAGTGTTGAGCGCCTCACAGGCTGTCTTTGAAATGTGCAAACTAAAATTACAGCAAAAATATATATATATATTGATGTCACCCCATGACAGCTTGTCTCCTCTGCTCGCCTCCATCTCTCTAACCTCTGCGCACGTTACACTAACCTTATTTACATGCACTCCCCAGTGAGAACTAAATTCCACTCTGGATGGCTTCGCTCCAGCATGAGGAGAGGAAGCCTAACAGAAATGTGAAATGGCAGCGTGACACTCCACTAACCACACGTTTCAAGCACGTTTTTCCTTGCATCATCCAGACCTACTGTACAAACAGCCACTATAATCCATCAGCTCTCAAATATTTACTGACCCAAATATAGAAAAGTCACTGGATTCTGATGCAACATTGGACTTGTTCACATTGGACTATTTCCAAACAGGAAATAGTTTTTATAAAGGTCCAACACTGTTCAGTCAGATTATCTGGACGGTTTCTTTTTGTTGTTGTTGTTGTTGTTGTTGAGAGACATTTTGTCCTTGGACTTCATCAGTCTCAGGAGCCACAAACAAACTGTGTCCCACAAGCAGCACACTCCCACAGTGGACCAACCAGTTTGCTGGTGATAAGATGGTTTCT
Organism: Simpsonichthys santanae; assembly: GCA_031762415.1. Classification (NCBI taxonomy): domain Eukaryota; kingdom Metazoa; phylum Chordata; class Actinopteri; order Cyprinodontiformes; family Rivulidae; genus Simpsonichthys; species Simpsonichthys santanae. The sequence continues at coordinate 13,153,622 of JARVLU010000952.1, read as the reverse complement.
GGGGGGGCCGCCCTCTCCCCCATCGACTCCTCCTGGGCAACCACAGCCAAAGTGAATCAAAACATCAAAGTTCATGCTCACTATTCCAGGTAAAAAACAACAACAACAACAACAACAACACTGTTCAGTCAGATCATCTGGACGGTTTCTTTTTGTCGTTGTTGTTGTTGTTGAGAGATATTTTGTCCTTGGACTTCATCAGTCTCAGGAGCCACAAACAAACTGTGTCCCACAAGCAGCACACTCCCACAGTAGACCAACCAGTTTGCTGGTGATAAGATGGTTTCTGGGGGACCGCCCTCTACCCCATCAACTCCTCCCAGGCAACCACAGCCAAAATTAATCAAAACATCAAAGTTCATGCTTCCAGGTTAAAAAAAAACAAAAAACAAAACAAAAAAAAAAACAACAACAATATTCAGTCAGGCCATCTGAACGGTTTCTTTTTTTGCTGAGAGACATTTCATCCTTTTTCCAAAGGACTTCATCAATCTGAGGAGCCACAAACAAACTGTGTCCCACAAGAAGCATGCTCACATTGTGGACCAACCATTGGTGATAAGATGTTTGGAGTGTTGCTTGTGGGAAACAGTTTGTTTCTGGCTCCTCAGATTGATGAAGTCCTTTGGATGAAGGACGAAACATCTCAATTTAAAAAAAAATAAACCGTCCAGATGGCCTGACTGAACATTGTTGGATTTTTTTTTTTTTTTTTTTAACTTGGATTATTGAACATGAACCTTGATGTTTTCATAAGCCTGTACATCGAAGTGGACAAAAGAGGCAGAGCACAAAAAGATTGTTTTTATCGTCCAGCCTCTTACTGTTCCTCACTAACACAGACTAAATTAAACGAGCACAATGAGCTCCTGATACGTGTGAAAACCTGGTGGGATTACATCATGGCAATTAATCAGAGTAGCTGAGATTACAAAGTGTTGTGTCTGGGTCTGCATGTTTGTGCATGTTTGACCCCAAAACAGGGAGGTCCAAGGGGTCTAGAGCCGGACATTCCCCCACTGGGATATGTCTCGCCGCTGACTCTTTTGGACAGATTTTCTACCATTCAGCATATTTGCCTTTTCAGTCAGATGATGGATCTGTAGGATTCTCTGACATAATTTAGATAAAATCCAAAACTTCTTGATAATGGTGCATGTTGGGCTCTTTGAATATTTTACTGTTCAAAAAGTGGCAATTATGGATTGAAGTACACAGTTTTAATTGTCTCTGCTTTCATCTTGCATTGTGAGGGAGCTTTCCTTATCACAGCACATACATAATGAAACAGACGCGGGAGACATCAACTCTGACGGGAAACCATTTTATATTATTCATTGTCTCAGGACTGATAGACATCAAAACATCCTCGACAGGTGAGTAAATACCAAACATGCGATGTAGTATCACGATGAAGATGCATGGAGAGAGGAACAGTTGCAATAAGACAGGAAGTCCCATCATGACGACTACTTAATTCTGTCTGAGTCCAGATGTAATGGATGTGCTCACAGATCTCTGGGAAGGAAGGCGGGGAGCGAACAGTTTGACATCAACACTTTCATGTCACCCCTTTCCTCTCTGTGATACAACATTTCATCAGCTGTGCCCTCCAAACATTCTTCTTCTTCTTTTTTTTTTTCTTTCTTTTACCTCAGATAGCCTCAACAAACGAGGGCAGATCAGAGGAGATGGTTTTGTTGCACAGAGGCACCCTCTTGTGGACAAAATGGATACTGCAACGCAGCAAACAACATGAGGCCCCACTTTATTCTATGTTTGTGACAAGAAAATTACTTTGTACGATACAAAGCAAAAAACTGGAATAAGAAAAAGACTAAGAATTTGCATAATAGTTAATCCTTCTGACCACACACTTGATCACATTAAAATTTAAAGAAAGATAGAAATGTGCAGTGTAAAAAATAAAGTTTTGATTTTCCAGTAGCTTTTCCCACCCCTTTTATAAATAAACAAGATATTTAACATCTTGAGAAGCCAAGTCTGTCCCCTCTAGTGATCAGGGTCCATCCTTAATTACATAAGAGGATGAATTAATTGACTCCATTAATCCAGGTGACCATCTGTTGGCCAGTCTCCGTCCAGACAGTGTCCTCTGACTGTATAATCCGGTCCCTGCACGACCTGTTCGTGCCAACCATCATGGTCAAGCCATTACTGCACGTTACTGCCTCATTAGAAAGCCCTTTGAATTACGAAGCACGCCATTCGGAAACTGAACTTTCTTTTCTCTTTGGGTGGATTTAAAAAGATAGTATGATAAAAATATGGTTTGAAGTGGCTTATTTTGACATGGGTGTCAGAAAAAGAGTGGCTGCTGGTATATATACTCCCCCATACCATTTTTTTTTTTCCCTTGCAGCTCGGCTGTCACATCGTAAAAAGAAACGAACAAAAGCAAGAACTTTGTGTCATGTCATTTCTGAATAGACAAAGCTGTGATTCTTTTTTCTTTCTTTCTTTCTGTAAATGCTTTATTTCTCTGGCTGCTTCTCCCTTCACTCACTCCAGGGATGTCAGTCTGCCATGTAGTGTTCAGTGGGTGCAGGTTAGAGCTCAGCACACATGTTCAGCAAGCTCAGAACAAAAGTACAACTCCTCCTTCTGCAGCCTCTTAACCTCAAATCAGCCGCTTTATCACTTACCAGCAGAATAATCTCATAAATATGTTTTTTCTTACTAGAACTGTTTAAATAGTAGCAATAATGTGATTATTTTTTGCAAACAAATCTAAAATAAGCATTAGGCGAGGGGAAAGAAGCAGCACATGGCAGCAGTTATTTACAGGCAACTTGCCAGAAAGAGTTTTATGCTTGTCCCCGATGATACCAGTCCATGGAGAAAGGATTAGTAAGGTCTTGGTGTAAATTTAACCCACTTCTTGTTTACTCTTATAGCAGAAGATGCTTAAAAACTGTCTTGAGCGTTGTAATGTCAGTATGGAAGCAAAACACCTGACAGCAAACATATTGTTTAATTTCAACTTAACAGCAAACTGACAGTCTTTTAATTGTTATTTCAGGTTACTTTAGTAAATAAAATCAATAAAGAGTCAATTATTAAATAATAAACTGTAGTATTTGGATTAGAGCTTATAAATATGTCCAAAGTCCCAGCCTAGATGATGTTAAATGTTTTGATGTGGAAGAACCTGAACAGATTTTGTCCAGTAGAGGGCAACACGATGCCTCTTCAAGATTTCTTCCAAGAGAGCTGACCTCAACTATCACTCCATCTTCAGATTTAGACAGTAATAATAATAGTTAATCTTATTTTAGACTGCTTACCTAACATTAAAAAGGGGATTTTAGGCACAATGTGTTCTCAAGAAGCCACATACTGTTCAGTTTCTGTGTAAAACTCCCAGGTCCCGGTTATTTTGTGTTCATAAAAAGGATAAGGAGGCAGAAATCAGTTTATAAAACTGGTGATTTTACGGTTTGCGTTTTCAATTCTTTATTATCTGTGTTGCTGGCACGAAACCCCAAGCCAGTTTGCGTGCTTATGCTGCTTTGGGCTGCCTTTCTTTCTTTTTTTTTTTTATGCTCTAAATAAATCATTTTTTCTTTAAAAAAGAAAAGAGCCATAATGAGCAGGAGGCATATAAAACTCTAAAGAGGAGGGAGAATAGAGAGGCAATGAGATGAGACGGAAGAAGCGAGGGGAAGAGAAAAGAGACCTCATGGTTTGTGCCAGATCTGTGGTACAGGCAGCGGGAAATGGGAATCAGTGCTCCTGTAGTCTTATACCCCCATTTGAAACAGATGCTGTTTATAACCCAAAACCTTAATGGGGAGCTCTCTGGTCTGGCGTTGGCCTACACTGTAAAAAATGTCCGTGAATTTAACAGTAAATGTCTGTAAAATGGCGACATAAATATTTTGTAAATTGAAATACAGGAAGACAATGTTTAAGTAACAGTGGTGTGCTGTAAAATTTAAAACTAATTATTAATGTTATTTTTACAATAGCAATATGTTAAAAAGACAACATTTTGTATTCAAAATTACTAATTGCTGTATTTAAAACAAAGCTAAATTGTGATTCTGAAAACAAAATATAACAGTTACATTTACAGCATAATAGTGTTAAATTGATATTTTTTTCAGGTATTTTTACATTCAAATTTTTAACAATTCCAAGTTACTCATATCGGTTTGAACAATATTTACGAAATGCATAAGTATCCAAAATATGACATAGTTAAATTATCTATTACATTCAAACAGCCCAAAAAATGTTATTTTACAAAAACATGCAATGATGGGATAAACGGCTCTTTGAAGGGATCCTGATCTTGACAAGCTTTTTATTTCATAGGGCCATTCAAAAGAGCCAAACACCTTTTCATGAGTTATTAATCTCATAGGGAATACGGCATATGTTATTATGTCATCATGTCACATGGACGAAACAGTGTTTTGTCAATTCTGGTCTGAATTTCTGAATGTTTGCTTACTGTGAGAAAAAACAAACAAACAAAAAAAAAA
>JARVLU010000952.1:13109273-13125167 GCA_031762415.1 Simpsonichthys santanae | reverse complement strand
TGATGGTGGGGAGACTGACTCCAACAGTCCTCTGTGCAGCCTTCACCACCCTCTGCAGAGCTTTTCTTTCAGCAGCCATGCAGCCTCCATGCCACACGTTGATGCTGGAGCACAGGATACTCTCCACTGCACACCTGTACAAGGGTAAGGGGGTTAAGTTTAGGATTGGTCCTCTGGGTCAGGTGTCACGTTACGTTTAGGAAAAGGGTTACATAAGCTGAAAAAACCCATAACAAGACACTTTCTGGTTTACGCCGGCAACACGCTGCCTATCATCAGCAATGAAAACGCTAATAACGTACCTTTACACCTGCGAACAGGTAGGTGGGGCAGTTTCACCGCTACACATGGGGATGATAACTACTAATAATGGCCATTAAAAGGACTAATAACATCCGAAGCCGCTCTCTAGATGCAGGAAGAGGACCACCTGCATCATGAAGGATCCCACTCACCCAGCACACACTTTTTTTTGCCCTGCTCCATTAAGTGTGGAACCACTACTAGACTGAGGAACAGCTTCTACCCTGAGGCTGTTAGACTCATGAATCTCTAACAAGGATAATCAACATTGGAAAAAAACCACATCATGTTGCTGCTGATCTGTTTCATGTTGCTGTCTTCATACATACCTACTCATCAGCTCACACAGACTCATGTTTGTGCTGCTATTCAGCGTATTGTTTTTACTCTACTAGTGCTCAGTGTATTTTTAGTTAATGTTTTTTTTTTCTTAGTTCATATCTTAGCTCTTATTACTGTTTTTCTTTTGCATTTTAGTGTTGGACGTAACTGGGACCCTGTGTACACAATCTCGTTCCACCACATGTACCACATGTGATGTGAATGACAAATAAAGAAACTCTGACTCTGATAAAAGCAGATGTAACATCACCTGAGATGAAAAGCAGTTTTAATCTGTATTTATTGGGAATCAACACTAATTTCTTATGAGTTGCCTGTTAAATTACAAGTCTCTCTATACAAGTGTAATAAAAATATGGTAGTATGAGATTTGTCCTTAAGTATTCAGGGGTTTGGTTAACCTTCAGGGCAAATTTTGATTCTGCTAACACAAAAATTCAAATAATTTTCTTGTTAAGAAGCTTTCAGACGTTCAAAATCATTTACTTGAAAGCATCAGAAACTATTTGAATTACTTTTACACTTTTCAAAACACCAATAACTTCTAAAACCTCCAATTGATTCAAAATTTGGTGTTGTTTATTTTTGAGCCTTTTATATCCTCAAAAAAAAAAATCCATTATTTTGTGCTTTACAAAATTGTTTAAAACCAAACAAGTGTAAAATTATTCCTCAAATCCAAAACTCTCAAAAGCACCAAACGTGTAAAATTAATTCAACTTTAGCAATACGTTCACTTGAAAGTGCGGATTCGTTTAAATTTGATGCGCCCATTTCCATACAGGATCAAGGTAGGCAGCAGAGACGAACACATTTTGTGTTCACAGTAGATTTGTTGGACCCTTTGCCACAAAACTACAGAAGTTAAATTTGCAGTGTTGATATCCTGTAATTTACAAAATGACAAAATGCTAGTCTGATGCACTAAGCAGCGCCAATTGCAGCTCTTTAACTCAGTCAGGGGGAAGCGTTCGACAGGCACCCAGGGAAACTATTAAAATACTTGTATTAAATAGAAGAATAAATATCCGGTTGCAGCTCAAAGTGTCTTCATTTTGGCTCAAATGTGAGATATGCCGTTGCCATGGTAATGTGGTAATTGCTGTGGCCCTCCTCCCAGCTGTTGGTGGGTTTTGTGTGAGAGAGGGCAAAAGAAAAAGGGAGACTGTGTGTTTGTGTGCGTGCACACATGCATTGATGCTGCCTCCGTGCTGCGTTCCCCCTTTCACTCCTCAGAATAGTGTCTCTGCTAATCCATGAAAGTTGCAGTGCTCTGAACCAGTGGCCAAGGCTTTTCCCACTGAACCAAGGCCCAGGGTCTGTGCTCTGCTTCACACTTGATTGGTCCCTCCTGTGGCAGAACTCCCCTCCCCGCTGGGCGTGGGCCCGTCCCCCTCGTTGGGTAGCCCAGAGCTGCTGATTTGCCTCTCCTCTCCATAATTACCAGCACTGAGCCCGGGACTCACCAACAAGCCATTAAAGTCTGGCCAGCCTTGTCCTCAACAGCCCTCACACATCCAGCACTTAGCACGGTCCTAGACAGGCCCAAGACCAGGCCTGACTCCTCCAACAGAGAACCTGTTCATGCCTGGGATGCCCCGCAGCACTGTGGACTTGGCTGCTGCCGTAGACCAGTATAAAGAGCGGGAATTGGCAGCTGTGCTGTTGTCCTCCTCCCCCTGCAGTGGAGGTGATGTGTTTATTTGGCCTGCATTGAGAAGCTGTGAGAAGTACCTCTCGCCTTTATTTTTTTTTTTTTTTTTTTGCTGTACAAAGAAGCAAAGAATTTACCCTGCAGACATAATTCTCGGATAAGTGACCACTTCAAACCTGCAGGAACAATGAAGGCAATCAACTGTGGAAATAAACTTAGCTTACACTTTACTTTTCCTCCACCACACGGCTTTTAGGTTGAACAGAAACACCACCTGCTATAAATCACAAGGCGTGACAGTAATCCAGTGAGTGAGAAACATGAACTAGAAATAACCACCACTCTTGTTTCTGGTGTGCCCACAAAGTTCTTAGAATTCCCTTTTTTTTTTTTTTCCGCAGCACTCAGTATAAGGGACTGTGCAGGTTAAATGCAATGACCCGGAAAACAGTCCAAAAACTGATGCGAGTCGGGTACACGTCTGAAGGCGATGGGTGTGCTGGCACAGATTTCGCCCAGAATGTGGATCAGACGGACACACAGCACTCGTTAGTTTATTGCTCTCTTATTAGGAACATTTTTGCCTTGCATGGATTGGCAGAGTCTTGCGAGCCACCCTCTTCACATGGCCCAGGCTCTGTCATAGCTGATCAAAAGACGTTTCTTCACATCTCCAGACGCCAGGGAAAAAGGAGAAGAAAAGAGGGAGAGAAGAAAAGAGCCAGAAGGGGGCATACTGCTCTCTCTTTACTCTGGTCTTTTGGTGAATAAGGACTTTTCACAATACCCTCTCTTTTTTTCCCCCCATTCTTTCTTTGGTAAAGAGAGAGAGAGAAAGAGGGAAAGAGAGAGAAAGACATAGCACGCCCCAGTGCGTTTCACCAAATTGTTCTTGCCATATCAAAAACAATTATCCTCAGGTGAAGAATGTGTCTGCAGAATTACAACCATCCCAGGGGGAGAAAGAGGTCTTCACAAATTTGACTGGCTTCCAGGCAGCCAAGACCCCCTCGAAGTGGTAATGAAAAGTGTAACTTTAGCCTCCCAGCTGTACGTCTCAATCCATAATCCTTCCCCAAAAGCCCTTACGGTAGAGCCGCCTACCACTCCCATGGCGTTCCCAGCTTTGCCGGGCAGGGCCTGCACTGATTTATGTGGCAGTCCTGAGTCATACTCTCAATCTGAAAAGGATTTGCTCTCCTATATTTACCAGGGTAGTTAGGACAGCTCTTTGGAAACACAGAAAACCCTGTCCCCAGCCTCACTCGCACTCCATTTACTTCTCTGTCTCAGTAACATGGACATTTAGGACCTTACCAGAATCAGAGGCGACTCCAGTGTTTTCATGATGGAGTCTTTCTGCAGAACAGAGGTGAGTGTATGTGTCTTTGTGTGTCTACAGAGGTGTATGTGACAAATTACAGTAGGTTACCACCTAACTGAAACCCCATAAAAAGATGTTGAGTTTATGGTTGAAAATTTGGCTTGTACATGGCAATGAGCCCAGGAACCTCTTTAAATCCAAAAGCAGAGAACTCTTGAGCTGGTTTTGGTTGTAAAAATGTGTTTATTGATCTTTGTGTGGTTGCATCTCATGTTATAAGTTGTTCTTTTTTTTTTTTTTTTCAAGACATAAAGTTGTTCGATGCTATCTCAGGCCTTGTACCAGAATTGGAATCAAGGTTCTCTAACTGCTACAATAAAATGCAAGATTAAAACATATTGATTTCCTGTAAAGAATTCACTGAAATTCTAAAAAGAAGATACTTATTGGTAAATTGACCACTTGTTATTACATGACGTGAAATTTCATTATTTCAAAGACTTTGAAGAAAATGTAACGAGCAATGTCAAAAGAACTGTCTATCACAGTTTCTCTTCTTTTTGTGCTGTTAATGAAAAGTACAGATTTTGCAACTTACCCTCAAAGCTTGACTGAGGTTAGACTTGAGAACTGAATCCTTATCGGCAGAGAAGCTGGTGAGGATGGTCCACTTTGCTTCTGCTGAATCCACTCTGGTGAAGTAAACAAACCAAGGTGACCTCTGGCCAGCTGAGCTTATACATCCTGTGGTCTGGTGTCTACGCAGTCTGATGGAGAGCAGCGGGTGGCTGAAGCAGGCTCTAAGAAAAGGATAAACTCATCTCACTCATATGTGTGTGTGTGTGGTGGTGCATGTGTGTGTGTGTGCACAGACAATGTGCATGCACACAAATGTATTGTACGTATGTGTCTTTGTGCAGCAGTCATGTGGTTAATGCTAAATACCATTTGGCACCTTCAGAGCGCAAAATGAAAGCATGGATGCTCAGGACATGCACAGCACATGCCTCAAATAATTCCTGCTTTCCTCCTAATGTCTTGACTAAAGGTTGAAATTAAAACCTCTTGAGGCTGCAAATTTTTAAATAAAATTTGCGGTGCCATATTTTCTGACGAGAATCTCAAAGAAATGTGGCGTAACCTGAGAAAGAAATCTCGGCCAACGTAAACGCAGACAAAATGGCTGCTGTTGCTAGGCTAACAGAGGGGAAGGAAGATGGAGCTGGTGCACAAAACCTTCGTAAGGATGTTAAATTTAATTATATTAGGGTATTTATCCTGCTGAGACCTTTTGAATTTTTACGTTTGCCTAGTTTGCTGTTTATTTGTGCAGCTAAATGTTGTTCTAATCACAAATATTTTACGTTTGCGGTAAATTTCCAAAACTGGCCAACTCTTCCAATAGTTTTCTAAAGATTTGCGCTAATCTCAAACTTGTTTTATGACTGGATACAATTTACAAATTTCACAATGAATATTGTAACTGTGATAAGGGTGCACGCTTCAAATGAGTTTAGTTTGAGAAAAAGGGACTATATAAATATTTTCAGCTCGAATTTAAAGTTTTGAGATGAGTAAAATGTGACAGCTTCATACGTAAGTCTGTTTGAGTTGTTTCAGTTAAAAGCTTTCCGAGTACGACACAAGGAAGTCTTTGATTTTTATTTTTTCTTTTCTTTTTCTTTTTTTTTTTTTTTATCTTTCGTTGCTTTCAATGCAATGGACTAACTTTGGGAAGTCATGTGAAAAATACTTTTCATTGAGATTCAAAGGATAAGATTGTTAAAGTTTTTTTGTTGTTGTTGTTTTTACCCCCCTTCAGCACAAATTCCCACTGATCAGTTTTTAAACATGAGTTGGAATAACAATATTGTATCTTCATGTATGAGAGAGAAAGAAAGAAAAAAGAAAGAATGAATGAAAGAAAGAAAGAAAAAAGAAAGAAAAAGAACAAAAGAATAAAAAAAAGAATATTGTATTAAAACTTTTTTCTCCATAAACACTACTTCAAATCAACGCTTTAATCAAAATTTCCATCAAAAATTCAATTTTAAAATAACATTAAAGCCCGAATCGTGAATAAAACAACTGAAAGAAACTGCATTTCCATCAAAAAGGGAATATTTATTGTTGCACTTTGACCACAGTTGACCTACAGCTGTAAATACAATTCAAAAGATCCGTAAAGAAATAAAGATTTGTGTTGTCAGGATATCTAAGAGTCTTGATTAGTAGGAGGGACGCCGCTGACAGTTCAATGTCCTCTCTACAGACAGACATATAAAAAACAGATGGCGGCCTTTTATTTCACAAACTCAGAGAAGTTTCACACTTAGAGAAGAGTCTGGGCGTCTCGTAGACAAACATCCGATTTGACTCAGAGCGTTTGATCAAAAACTGCGATTCTTATTTATCATAGCATTTTATTTGATTGTGATGAGAGCTTCCTATTCCAGACAATGTCCCTTGAAGAACTAAAGACTTGAAATAAGAGAATCTTGCCAATTAGAGAGAACCTTGAAAGCACGAGCTGATGGAGTTCGGTCTCTTTTGATGCGGCACGTTAAGTTGTGCAAATGTTAAAACAATAGAAAACATTTACAAAGAAACACATAAGCAGATGGCTCCCCGACAAACCGCTAAACTAACAGAAAAGTATGAAGAAAGTAATTACTTGGTTGTTCTTGCACCTTCTATTTGTCTGACAAACGCCGAAAAACTTCTTCTTGAAAGTTTTACTTCGTAACTTGCTGCGTTTTATTTATGGAGTTAATTATCAAATCCTCAATGAAGATTTACGTTTGTTGGTAAAATAAAAATTCCCCGTTGTCGGGGAAATTCTGTAAAATCTGTGTTTTATTTTTTTGTAAAGTTCTTTTTTGGCCTTGTGAAAATAAGACAATTATACATTTTATTTAAAAAATAAATAAATAAATAAATAAAATAGCATTTTAGTTTAGGAAAAAAATTTATTTGATTGTCGCGTTTTCAAAAGTAAAATTTCAGTTTAAAATAATTTAATTAAAGTGTGCTTTTATATTATAGCAACAAGGTTAAATTAATTCATAGCTGCCTTATTATATTTTTATCGCACTACACAACCTGTGATTATGATAAAAGTTTAAAAAATGAACAAACGTTTGGCAAAATTTCATTTTTTTCTTTCGTCGCAAATATTTTCCATTATAAATTGGTAAAAACAATATTATCATTAATGGATCATCAACTATTTTAAATCACTGTTCATTATTGCACGTTAACATTTAAAGTTGAAATTAATTGTGATCGATTCGCTTTTTATTTACGTAGGTTTTCGGACGCAAATATTTATTTTTCATTTTGTTTTGCTCAAATATGTTCATAGGATTTTGAGTCACAATGAATAATAATAATAATAATAATAATAATAATAATAACAATAATAATAATAATAATAATAATAATAATAATAATAATAATAATAATAATAATAATAATATTAATATTATAGTGATTTGAGTCCAGAATCTCCTAAAGATAATGCACTGATCGCAGTGAAAACCCCACTTATAAAACAGGCCCCATTTTGATTTTATTGGGTTTAATTGACTCACCTGAAACTTCTGCTAACACATGTCACTGAATGTACCTTAATTTAGCCCAGCCATAATTCTAGTGTACAAAAAAGAGGCATGTCAGAGTCACACTACTGATGAGAAATAAATAAGGGAAGGGGTTGTGTGGATGTTCTTCAAAGGAGCTTCAATTTCACACCGTCAAATTAAAGCACCCTTATAGGCACATGACTGATAATCCTACTTCTTGGACTTCAAGCTTCTTCTTTGAAAATAGTTTAAATTTAGTCACTCTGATATATTTATTAGGAATATTTTGGAAGTTAATTGTTTAATTATTTCAAAGCTGTTTTCATCAATTCAAGTATGTTTTACTAAAACAAACACCTAATGATTACTGCTTCAGAAAAATTGTTGGAAAACTTTCTCGTGACTTTTTACTCCCACAGAATAAAACCAGTCCTCTTCAATATATCTGTTATGTGATCACAATAAATCACAACTCTCTGAGCCATACGTTGCCTCTTGCTCTGGGACTCCCTGCTTCTTTGTCAGTTAGTTTTTGCAAAAACGACACACACGATACGGGACGCGTGGTACTGGCAGAGTTGGCGCCTGCTTGAAAGACTCTGACATGCAAGTTTGAAGTGGAGATTTTGTAACCTTTAGCTACTTCATTTTAAACAAACACGAAAAGTTGACGTTAAAAAAAACTGACAGAATCCTTCCATTCTGCTGCTGAGCTTCAACTAAACCTGTCCAAATATAAAATTATTTTAAATTATATATGCATATCAGTATTATTTCTACTTAATTTATCATCATTTCTACTAAATGAGAATTTGAAAAAAAAATACATATATATTTGTTCCCTAATTAAGATTTGACCTGCATCATGAACCAAAATGCCAACGTCCTGCAGCTTGGTTATTGTGACGTCTCATTGGTGATCAGTGAGGTCCTGCCACGTTACGTCTGAATTAGTTTGCGCGCACTGTTGACTTCACCCCCACAGCTGCAGGAGTGACAGTCCAGTGCACCCCACTTTATAATAAGGCTTGGCATTTAAAGGACGGGGAGCTGACGACAGGAAAACTGCATCAAAGCAGGACACTTTGGAGCAAAAGGCCACTCTCTGGGTATCCTTCTTGGACCTCAAGTGCACCACAGTTAACTTAAAACCTTTGATTTTAAGCTGAAACACAAATTTAGGTTTATATAAAGAAAATGTGTTGGAAATTAGGTCACTCTTGAGATAAAAATAATACATATAGCCATTTTTTTTTTACATAAGAACTTTTTAAAAGATTTATAATATGGCACCAAAATACAAAAAAAAAAAAAAAAAAAAAAAACACTGCCGTCTCACGGCATTTGCATAAAAAATGCAACAACAGAATAATTAGGAAGAATCAACACATATTCAAACAGATCTTATTACCTTCGAATAGGTTGGCTAAATTGTTTCCCTGAAAGTTTCCTCCCAGGGAGCAGCAGGAGGTGCTGTAAAACAGTTAGCCTTTTAAAGCACAACAGCAGCAAAAAAACAAACATGGCCGACGTCGAGCCATGGCCGACACTCGTGTTTTCTGGTTCAGAGAGTCAATGCTACATTAGCATTGCAGGAGCTGTGTGAGCCTGCAGCAGACATATTAAAAACAAAGATTAAAATCAATGCCCGGTCATGGGGCTCAGGGTAAAACCGCACCCTGCCCTGACTTCAGCCGACATCTTCCAAATCTCAATGAAAAAAGAAAAACTGTAGCTCTGTTGTTAGCCTGAGCTATTCTTAGCACCCCGCGATGCACCAAACCGTGTTCAACGTGAAGCTTTTCTAGAAGGGCTGAAAACTTATGCCACAAATTCTACAAGGTTTCTGTTTCCCCACATTGCTTACACGCATTAGTGTCTTTAAACTATATTTCAACTACGCTTCCTTTAAAAGTAAAGTTGCAAAAAGCTCCAGGCGGGTTCAGAGCATCCATCTGCTCAAGAAACCACTACAAACTAGTAAGTGACAAGACGTGAAAAGAATGGGTTCTGTGTTCGACGGGTGAACAGATTGGGTTAGAAAGTGCTGGAGGAACGGCCCCTTGAGTCCCCGATTAGGTTTGGACAGAAAGTGATAAACTAAAAGACAAAGTGAGACGACCTGGGCCTTCTTCATCCTCGTCTGAAGTGCTAAACCTCTCCCTGGCTTTGTAGCGCCTGGGCTTGTAAGTCACAACTGTGAAGATATAATGTTATTTAAACCCAATCTGTCACCAAATGGAGCGAAGAAGAAGAAGAAAAAAAAAAAAAGCTTGCCAAGTGCACAAATCGAACATCACCAGTTATGAGACACACTCCCACGCACACGGACACGTGCACAATTCTCTGTGTCATTATACCGGTGAAATCGTCAATTAATTAATTTCCAAAAAGCACATTTATGGAGTTGTCATTAACGCAGTCACTTCCTAGGTCAGGTTAGCCATTAAAGAGTAATTGACAGAGGTATCAACACCATTACGGGACTTATTATGACACAATTATGCAAAATAATTAGTCTAATAAGTGCCAGTTTATTTCAGATGTTAACAAGGATCAATTTAAAAATATTTTGTTAATTTGATAACATGCTGTAATGACTGATTTTTCCAGCGCCATCCCTCTGGGGTCTTGGTTGTTGCCTCAGCGCTTGACCCATTTTGCCCTTTAAGTCGAGCAGAAAGATTGCTAATTTTGACAGCTCGATTCACGGGTACCCAACCCTTAACGAGTCTGCCACCCTCTGCAGCAATATTGAAATCCGAAGTGACAGACACAAATGGCTGGCATGGCCGTGCCCTGATGGTGCCCAGGTGGTGCTGGTGGCTCTGAGAATCCATGTTACCACATGCCCATGATAGATGGGTGGCTGCTGTCCACAAAAAGTTAGTTTCAACGCTTTTTGACTGTCATGTTGGCTGTGAAGGTATAATCCTTTCTTTGAGTTGAACCAGCACAGCAGCGTTGTGCAAATACATTTCGAAGTAACAAACTTGCCGAAACAATACGCATTAAAATGTGTTTAACTTTAGGTAGCGCTTAGCCTACGTAGCATTTTCATTTATACAGTAATCCTGTCAAAATGAAGGTTACTTTACCAAATTGTGTAACACTTTGAAGTAGCTTTACCCAGTCCAATATACTGCCTGGTGCGTAAAGTATAGATTGTAAAATGTGCAAAATGTTTATGTGAAATGAAAAGCTGTCACAGCTGTCGGACAAACGGAGCAGTTTAAATAAGGGCAATATTTCAACCTGAATCATGGCGTGGTAGAGTCTTAAATAAAACAATACAGAAATGTGGATATGATGTTATTCATGTGATTCATTTTATTGTAATTATTAAAAAACATTTATTTTTGCCACCAAAGCTTCTGGATGTTCCAGTAACTTACAATCAAGCCATTAACTCACCTCCTATACCAGCCATTATGATGGATGTAAATTTTCACGTTTTGTTTTTGAAACTTTTTGAAACTTTTTGATATGTTTTGCGTGATGAATTAACAAACTGATGAAACGTAGAGTCTAGTACATGGAAGATGTGTTTTTCTCAAATTATCTTTTTTTTTATTTTTTTATTCCACAACAATAAGCACAACGTTTGCAATAAAAATTCATTTAAATTACTAAAAATTGTGCCTTTGTCTTAGCATTTGAGTTATTTTAACCTAAAGTTGTTAAATATGTCTAGAATTGTTTTCAATTTGCTTGTATGGAAAATATTTGTCCTGTGTTACTGAATCCTAAACGCTGCTCAGAAGATTTGACTTCATCTTTGAAAGATTTTAAGAACGGTGATGGACTACATTACGCCGCAATGTTTTTTTTTAAAAAGCAGGTCAGTGAGACAATGAAGTGGACTAAATAACATGAATCACGTGGGCGTTTATTATATTCAAAGTGCTGAGAGAGGAGATTTTTACAACCTGTCAGTTGTCACACCAAGTTGGCTGCTGGGATTAAAAAGGATAATAATATCCTAAAAATATAAGTATACACACATATTTATATGTATATATGTTGCCTACTGAAACTGGCAAATATTACAGGCCGTGCACGTGGCAGTGGGCTGCTCTAAAGACATCTGCTGATTGCACAGTTTGGGGAGGCCTGGTAAAGAGGAGCCTGGCAGTGAAATGTGTAAAGAGATTGAGACCACACGACAACTGCTGAAAGAACTCAGACCCTCGCAGCCACTCGCTTCACACATAAAACCATGAAAGATGCAAAGCGGAAAGTTGCCTTCTTTCTGTTTTACACAACAAGAGGACCTGGTTTGCCCAGAGTAGCAGAATAATATCAGGCTGCCAAAACCCAGTCAAGGACTTCCTTGTTGTTCTGGCCTACGGCTTGGCAGGTACTCCAACCACCCAGCGAAAGGTGGACTGAATCTTTCTTCACCACTCTTGCGAAAGTGTTACCAAAAAAAAGGGTGGAAAGGGTCTCTGTTGTGAAGGTGCAATTTTAAACACAGCCTTGAATGCGCTGTGCTCACCTTCCGAAAATGGTGACAAATTGACGTCCATCTGGGCGTAGTGACATACCTGTAGGCCTGACCACATGTTTCCCAGCAGGGTGTTGTGTCAGCGCTCATGGCGGCAGGTGGAGATGGAGACGTGCTTCGAGCGTTCTCCCAACGCAGCTGATATCATTCTCCAAATGACAGCCAGACACTGAGAGCCACGACACACGGCGTGCAGAGCGTCTCACCCAACAGGACCAGATCCGTGGAAAAAGGCAACGCCTACACCCTTCTGCCACACTGCTTTTAGATTCAGCATAGAGTCATTAATGCTACCATGTGATTTACGCGTCAACACTGTTATGTTGTCGAGGTTCAGTTCAGCGTTGCGTGCGCAATAGTCGAATATAATGGTATTACTTTCAAATCCTTCTTAATTCACGAAAGTACTGTGCATTTTGAAAATAACAAAGTCCTTTTTGACCGGTATAGCTTTACCTTTTTTTTTTTTTTTGGCACTCAAGAAAAAGTTTTAAGAGATTTGTTTGGATATGTTTTTCTCGTTAGCTCCATACAGGGTGAACAACTGACATGCAGGCTCGGAGAAGAAACAGACGGACTGCAGAGAGTCACCCATCAGTTCTTTCATCTATTTTTTTTTCTCCTTTCATCAGATGTCTATAAATATTTGCTGAAACAACCTTTTCTCAACAGGCTTCAGGTACTCTTGTTCAGAGAGAGTGCTCATTACGATTAAGACAGGAGTTGTTTCAAAGGACGGCAACGCAGAATCTTTTCTTTTTACTTGTAACTTGGCAAATTTAAGGGATTTTTCATCTGAATACAACCAGAAAACCAGTGTTATACATAAATAATTAAACCACACTTTTAAACTGTGTATAAATGAGCACTATCAGTTCTAAATTGACATGTTTACTTTGAGCTTAGGTTTCATCAGGACATCTGAGGGCGTCTGGTTCTACCTCTGCTGGGCCACATGTGTCCTTCTGATCATGTTTAGCCAGTGTGTCTTGTGTGTGTTTTTTTCTAAGCTTCCTTGCCCCCTCTGACCTCTAACCCAGGCTCTCTCCTTTTCCTTTGTTGTTCAGGTCAAAGTCCATGCACTCGTGCTTCACAGCCACATGGCCACGTTTTGGTATGCAGATCCACAGACACAGGTAAGGCTGGTTCAGGTGCACCCCACCGTGATCCTGACCCACTCTTCTTCACCTCGCAGTTCTCGGGGCCCAGCAGGGTCCCAGCACAGGTCACCAGAGGCCTCAACATCCCAGGGATGAGACTTCAGACTGGCATGAGGAGGAGCGTTTGATGTGAGCCTATACTAGGCTATACTATGTTACCATGGCTTTAATTAGCTCCAGCAGCTGCTACGTCCTGGTTGACAGGCCACAGCAAAACTTCACTGTCTTCATTATATCATGTAGGTTACGTTCGCTTTATTGCAGACTCGCTGCAAAGTGATAAAAGTGTCCGTTCTCCTTTGAGTCAGGTGTTACAACCTCAGAGAGCAGCATCACTGTTTAACAAGCTAATTAACTGTAAAATGACTACAAAGTCTGAATGAAAAAATAAAAATAAAAATGCTCATAGCACCATGAAGTCCACAGCATGTCTCTAAATACATTATGCAAATATGTCTCCAAGTGCTAATCCCTGCCTATTATTACCAGCTGGGATTGCTGAGCTGGTATTGTTATTTTCATATTGTAAATGTGTGTATGTGTGTGTTTGTGTGTTATCATGGTATATTGATGTATTCGAGACATCGTCTGTAGAAAGAAAAAGCAGTATGGCATGGTCTGGCAGGTGTTTCTGGATACATTTTATTCAGCATGACACTTTGCAACTCTACAAGACACTGCAACGGAGCGTACAAGTGTGTGGTTGAAATCTAAACGGAGTCCAGACTCCAGTGCGTTTAGTCTGATCCATGTTAGTTGCAGTATATGGGCCTGAACTTTTACATGCTGCTACAGGTTTTGGTTTTCATTTCAACACGGTTCAGCATTCAGTGGACGCATTTATGACAAACAGTAAAAGACTCCATGACTGTGAAAGTGCCGCCCTCTAAACTCAATCTGAAATGCGAGCTCCCTCAAGTACAACTGAAACTGCTTGCCGACGACAGAACGTCAATGGGCGCACCTTGCTCCTTGTTTTTTTTTTTTTTTGTTTTTTGTTTTTTTGTCACTCCCAAGTTTTCTTTAAAACTCCGCCAAGGATCAAAAAAGGGAGCTTTCGCAGCTAGCCTATAGCATACTAATACTCTGGACTCATTAAATTAATGGGGCCAAATTCCTCTTACAGAACGTACTCTGATGCCCTTTGAGTTTGCCGGGGCTAGAGGGTGTGCAACACTTTGAAAGCCCTGACCGGCATACTGAACATGCTTTAATGGAGCCCTTTTGAGGTTCCTAGTAGGATGCTCAGAAACCCTCTGCCTTCAAGTTCCCGCGCATCTCTGAGTGATCTCCTCCGATAGCCACTCTATCCTCGGATTCAGGCCTAGGGAGGGGGAGGAGACATTTTTTCATTTATTTATTTTCAAAAATGAGGTCAGAGGTGTTCATATCTCAGCAGAGGCCATTCTTTCCTGGAGATGTGTATCTTTGAGACGTGGCGCTGAGCTAGCTTTGATGTGGGAAGGTGATCAGTGTAAAGACAGTGAAACAGGAGGCGAACGGTCGGCGTTCGATGGGTTTTCACTTCACGAACAGGAGTCAGACTCATGTTGGACAGTCTGTGCAAGGATGACTTCATTAATCCGTTTGTTGGATCCGGACCTTTAAATTGTTATTACAAATGCCAAAGTGTGTTTGATGCAACTCTGCTGTGTAGAAATCAATAACACATGTTTGGCTACTGTAGCTAGAGCTTTTAGAAAGAAAAGGCAAAAAGAAGTGCATAATGTTATCAGCAAAATATTAAGATAAATATGGCTGAACACTACGGGAAAATCAAATATTAAGATCATACTTGCATATCTGCCCAACAGCAACAAGATGGCTTGATAAAAAAAACAAAGCTGGTGAACTCTTATTTGCATGATTAAAAAAAAGGCCTCTTAGTATTTTAATATCGGATCAAGCTCATGTTATCACATTCACATAGATATTTAGATAAAGCATAATTATTCTTGGGTAAATTGAAATTTTAAGATAACGCACCAAAGGGATAAACAACCCAAATCAAGGGACTTTTCTCCTGACGTGAAAAGAGGTTTCAATGTAATCATGTCTCGTTTAGTCCCATTTTGTCATCTTGATCAACTTGATAAAACATTAAAGCATTGCTGATGTTCAACACAGTTTGGAGCAGGGAAACAGAACTCGTCCCAGCAGGTTGAAACACTGTCGACGCGAACAAGTGGCCGCCGAGCCACAACATGAGGTTTTAGCAGTTGAACACAGAATAAACAAAAATCCTGTCGAGCACAAAGCAGCTGACTCAGGTGCACGGCAGAGGTAGCATCTCATTTCTTGACTATACTGTACCTACGTAACTACCACTCCTTTTTTTTAACATTTGTAGATGGGATAGAGGTAGGGCAGCCGACTCGGGACATGAAAGTCCCAGGTTCGATCCCCAGCCATTCCCACATGTCGTAGTGTCTCTGAGCAAGACACCTAATCCCTAGTTGCTCCCTGGGCGCTGCTCCGCCTGGGTGTATCCAGGTGCGATGGGTTAAATGCAGAGAACTAATTTCACCATGTACGGGAACATACAATGATGACAACACATAGCACTTCATTTTACTTTATATTAGTGTTGAGCAATCATTTGGTTTACACAACTAGTTTTGTGGTACAGTAGTCCCTCGCTTCTTCATGGTTCAACTTTCACAGACTCGCTCTTTCACAGTTTTTCAACGTAAGATTGTACACGACACACAATTGTCAACTTTAACCTATACAGGTAGTCCTCGGGTTACGACGGTCGCGTCTTACGACGTTTCGTAGTTACGTCGGCATCTCCCATTAAAATAAATTAATTAATTAAAAATTAAAAAAAAATATTTTGAAATTTTATTTTGAAAAGCTGAGTTACGCCGTTTCCGGTTTAACGTAGTGGCGGACAAATACTGCACTGTACTCTCTAAAAAGTTAAGTGTGGTCCTCTGGACATTCAAAAAACAAAACTAAACTTGTTGGACTAAGCTGGACCGGCAGAAACAGGCAGCAGCTGTGGAAAAGTAGCTGTT
>JARVLU010000952.1:13083594-13095417 GCA_031762415.1 Simpsonichthys santanae | reverse complement strand
AAACACAAATAAAAACCCCCCCCCCCCCCCCCCCCCGCTCCACCCCTTCTTTCCTCCCTCATGCTCCCCATCTCTAGGCAAGAATAATTAAATATATAGCGCTCAGAGAGGTGCACGAAATTAGGATGTGTTTGATTTCCTCAGCATCCAATGATGTTGCAGCGCTGCACACCCTCTGCCCTCCGATAGGTCTTTGTCACTCTCTTCTTCTCGAGACCCCTGCCTTTCCTTATAATCCTCCTTCTAAAACCCAAACGGGCCAATCCTGAGACGGGGCTCAGGGGCTGGGGAGGGATGAAGCAGCTGAGGCATGGAAAGAATGAAGGATGTGGTTCAGAAAGAGAGGAAGGGAGAAGCAGCAGCTGCTGGTGATGTGAGAAGAAGCCAATGTGTTATTATTAATAAAGCATTTTTTTTTAAAAGTGAGCACATCAAAGCATACAGGGGCTATGCTATCATACATGAAAGTAGCACACTATGGCTTAATGTTTCCTAAGGCATGTTATGGTGACGCTGCTTTGATTTGAAATGCATTGTGTGGAAAATGGATTTACAGGAGTAGTAGTGAAAACGCCTGGACCATAATTTAAAAACTGACCTCGGAGATTCTTCAAAGTCTCCGTGCGAGTGCATATTTAGTGATTCCTGCAGTGCATGTGGGAGACTTGAACCACAGCTGCACAAACAAACAAACACATACATGCATGTGGAAAAAATGGAAACCACTGTATGACGACAAAGGTGACATGTTTCTTATTTTAATTATCTGAGTTATTATTCATAATTTATTTCATCTCCATTCTTTCCTTTTCGGAGCAACGGCTGTCACACCTGATTAGACTGCGCCCCTTTGCCAATCAAGGCCTGCAGGAAGTGAGACGTTCTTCTTCATTGTGCGCCCATGGAAAAAGTAATTATCCTAATCTACCTTCCTCCTGTGCTCCAGCTCCAGAGCCACGCTGGTTCAGACCACCTCTGTGGCTTCATTATCAGCGCCGGGACTCACTAATGGCTTGATGGCTCCACCGTGCAGGCTGCTGGCGAAAAGGAGCCAAGGGAGGGAGGAAAAGAAGAAGAAGCAGGAGGATGAGAACAAGACGAAGAGGGGGGGAAATGATGCTAAAGAGCAAAAGAGTTGCAGTGAAGGTTAACATCTCAATCAAGAGGGACAGCACTCCTGAGTTTGACTGCTTGGCCTTCCTAAAAGTCAGTGGTCATTGTTGGAGGATGATGCAACAGGGGGGAAGTAATGTCAAAGAGAGAGTCCACCAAAGTGCTCTCTGCATGGCTGGGTGACCATGACGTGTTCAAAGTGTACACACCTCCACCTTCTGTTAGCAACAGCTAACCTCACAGCGTACAGACGGACTGGGGGTGGAAACTCAGTTTCACTCTTTTTCTTTTTCTTTTTTCTTTTTTTTTATCTTCCAGACAAATGACACCCTGACAGTTGGGAGAAAATGTTGGGGTCCCCGAACAGATTTCTCAGTTACAAAAATAAAAATGTGTTGGATCAGACAAAGACAGACATTTTACATTCTACTTTTGAACCCCAATGAGAGCATTGACAAATGCCACCCCACCCCCACTCCGTCTGTGCCATGATTGTTATTTTTTTCCCTTTCTTTCCAAAAATGTCATATAGATGAGAGGTGATAATTCTATATGGCACAAACAGACTGGTTTCTTCCAACACAGCATATAGGCTGACAGATTGAGATGGTGTTGTCTTTGCGTCGCACTAAATTGGCACGCAAGCGTTAGGCATTCTTTCTATATTGAGAGATGTAAGCATTTAGGAAATAGGAAGGGAACCTAAACGCTTTGTCCTGAGGGAGAAACAAAATATACAGAAGTTAAAAATAGTGCAGACCTAATAGTCTCGTTTCTGTGTAGTTGTGGCCTAAATTCCAGAAACCTGACACTGCATTGTTAGAGAGCGTCCAACCTATGAGCGTTGATGTTGATGTTTTGTGATCACATCATATGCATATTGTAAAATATGTTAATGATGACTATTTGAATATTATAATACCCCTTTGCTTCCATCTCTGTGAGGAAACGTTCTTATCAGATTTGTGTCATTTTTATTGTTTAACCTGTAAGACAAATACCCTTTTGGAAATGTAATGTAATAAGCAAAACATTGCAATTGCAGCTTTAGTTATGATAAAGGATACCGTTGTTGTTGTTTTTATTCCTTAAATAAAAAAAGGTTCCAGTACTATTTTGAAGTGTTGCTGCCATGACTGAAGCCAAATAAATGCATATCACCCGCTGCCTTTCATGCCTGAATATTAAACTAAGACTATTTTATGTTGAGAACTGATGGTGTTATAGACATTTTGGTTGAATGTTGAAAATAGCAATATGTCATGCAATACTGTAATATCTGCAAACTATGAAATGGGTTTCATGAATGTGAGGCGGGTCTTATTACTCTGGGTTCATGAGACATGCCTCCATTCAGGAAATCCATTCCATAGTTTGAAGCCAACGTGTGGAGAAGTTTCATCAGACACAGACATGCATCAAGGATTGGAAATATTGGCAGTTTGGATTGGAAAAATCTGATACGTAAATTATGCTGGTATCGGAAGCCGGTACCGGATCAGATCGGACCCATCCCTAGTTGATATAATCACTGGTGAACCTTTGTGTGCATTGGACTATACAGTAGTCCCTCATTACTTTGTGGTTCGACTTTCGCGGACTTGATCTTTTGCGATTTTTCAAAGTAAGATTGGACATGACACACAACTGGCTGATTGATGAATGAGCCACACGAGCAGCATGAATTGTCTATTTAAATTAAATTATTTTAAATTACTGTATTTAGCATCTGCTGCACCTGTGTGCAGCCTACAGTTGCAGGGAGAAGTTCCCTCCTGCAGCATGTCAAGATCTCCGCTCTCTGCTACACCCACCCTTCTCCGCTGCAATTACACTCATCACCTGCCCCCAATCTCCCTCTTTCTGTGCAAATAAACTATTTAAATTTAAATACTGTAATGTTTTAAATAATCCATGCTGCGTGGATTGTTCATTTAAAATTTATTTATTTAAAAAAATTGTATTTTTTTTTTCCCCCAGAGAATTTCCACTTTTGTGTGCACATTTATGTGCCATTGGGCACAATTGTGCTCTCTCCCACTTTGTTCTGGTAATTTAGGCTTCTTTCTGCCGTTTCAGCTACTTTTAAGTTATTTCTTGCTAATTTCAGCTCTTCTTTAGCTAATTTACTATTTTTTTCCCTGCTCATTTCAGCTTATTTAAACCAAATTCAGCAAATATGTCTTCTTTCTTCTTCTGCTAACTTAGGCTTGTGCTTTCATTTCAACTACATTTCAGCTGTTTTTAGATAATTTCAGCTGTTTTCGGCAAATTCTTCAGCAATAAGCATTCACACTGCATTTTCGCAAGAAATGCAATTTCTCTATTTAAGATTGTAATCTTAAAACTGTAAATTTCTCTTCTGTGCTGCAGCAGCTTCATGAAGGATTAACCCTTTGCTGCGCAGCTGCACTGATCGACTTTTGTCTTCTAACTTAAAATACAATGTATGTCACATAGTAAATTCGTCATAATCACAAAATATAAAAGTTTTTAAAATTGTTTTTAATCATTTTAGAACTTCTATGTTCAGTTGAATGGTGAAGGCAGCACAGAAGTCTGTTGGAGTCAGCTTCTCCATCATCACAGACATCTACACCTCCAGATGCAGAAAAAGGGCCACCTGCTTCATGAAGGACCCCACTCACCCAGCACACACACTTTTTGCCCTGCTCCCCTCAGACAGGAGGTTGAGGAACATTAAATGTAGAACCACTAGACTGAGGAACAGCTTCTACCCTGAGGCTGTTAGACTCACGAATCTCTAACCAGAATAATCACTGGGAAAAAAAATCACATCTTTTTGCTGATTTATATAAATAAAGGTTGAATGATTTGTTTGATGGTGCTATGTTCATTCATACTTCTCTGCTCACACAGACTCATGTTCAAGATGCTGTTCATAGTATTGTTTTTATACTACTAGTGCTTGGTGTATTTTTAGTTAATGTTTTTCTTTGTTCGTATCTTAGATCTTGTTTTTTTATTTATTTTTATTATTTTTTTTGTTACATTTTAAGATGGTACTTTTGTTGGATGTAACTGGGACACTGTGTATACACTTTAATTCCATCACATGTACCACATGTAGTGTGTATGCCAAATAAAGAACCTTGAACCCTTGAATCCTTGTTACAGTATAATTGATCAAGTACATTTCTGCTCTGTGCTGCAGAGCTGTGATGGTTAACCCTTTGCTGTCCAGCTGTGCTTCTCTTCTCTTGTACTACTATCTCTACTTCGTGTTTTTTCTCTTATCGCGGAGGGGCCTGGAGCCTAACAACTGCAATAACCGAGGGACTACTGTATTCTGTTTTTTAAAGGAGGGGAATCTGCAAAGATTGTGAGAAGGCCTTAACCCAGACCTGCTTCAGTGATCAGGTTACAACTTTGTTTTTACCATACCATTTTATTTATAGAGCACTTAAAACAGCGACAAGGCCAAGTGTGTGTGTGTGTGTGTGTGTGTGTGTGTGTGTGTGTGTGTGTGTGTGTGTGTGTGTGTGTGTGTGTGTGTGTGTGTAAGTGTGTCAGCATACACACAGAGGACTCAGAGGATCAGTGTTGTCGATGTGTTTATACAGTTTAGTCTTAATTAGCAGCCTGCCTGTAATCCTCCAACGTGGTCTCACAACACACTGTTTTTTAAACAATTTTCTCTCCTAGCTGGGCAACTTTTTTTTTTTTTTTTATGTGGACATGAAAATTCAGCACAAGACTGACATCCCAAAAGACAAATAGCCAAAAGTGATGAGTTGTCTTGTATCATGTCTCAGGGAAAGGCTGTTGACTTGTTCGGAAACCCCAGGAGCAGACAGACTGACAGGAAGGTCTCTGTTGAGACCTTGTCAGACTCCATGTGTGACAGCTTCTTTCTCTCCTCTCTGTGTGTGATGATCGATGTCTGTGTGATGTGGCTTTTTGTAAAGAAAATGAAATGCAAAGGGACACAGAAAGGACCACAAAAATTAAATCTTAAAGTCTTGTTGCGAAATGTATCTAGTTCCAACACGCTTCTGATTATTAAAGGGTTAGTCTGCTCATTTTTGAAGTCATGTTCTGTCTATTAGCTATCAGTAGTTACTACTGTATCAGCTGTGACACCAGTCATAGAGCACAAAGTACGGAGAGAAAAGCAAAAGTTTAGGCAAAACGCTGAAGACTACCCAAATAAGGGCCTGTTATTTATCATTTTCAGGCTCATAAAACAACTCTTTCTCAGAAACGACACACATTTAGCTAATATTGAACATCTACATCTTTGCATGGTACCACTTGTTTAGTTTGTCACCATTTTCTCAATCAAACCATGTTTGTGTTTTACTACAAGAACTTGTGTGTACTGAGCATAAACCATGTTTATGCTCATGGTGCTGAGGCTACTGAACATAGGCTGCACGGAGTTGAGTAAACCTTTGCACTGACCTTTGATCAGACAGAATACATTCAGCAGCCTTTCAGCACTATTGCTACAGGAACTTTAGGAACCAAAAACAACACCCAACAATTTTTTTTTTCTTTTGGATGCTTCATTCATCAGAGGTCGCCACGGTGAACGAAGTCACACAAAAACTTTGCAATTATTTTTATACCGGATGTCCTTCCTGACACAACCACAGATCACTGAGCTACCACAGCCCTCTGTGTGGAGCAGAGAGCTGATATCTAGGGCAACTGGAGAAGCAGATGGTGTTGGTTAAAGGCCTTACTCAAGGGTCCAGAGTGGAGCAAATGAGGGTGGAGGCAGGTGTGGGTGCTTCACCTATCCCACCCACATTTTGATGTTGTCAGTACTGGCAGTTGAACCGGCGATCTTCCGGTCACAGGCCCACCTTCTCTAACCTCTGCACCACAACTCCTGTTGTGTTTACTTGTTTTAAAATTACACTGCTGATGTGATATGCAACAGTTGTATACAACTGTGTGTGAGCGTTATCATTTCAACAATATTTTATAAGTTTATATACATTGCAAGTGTTTACTGATTACTTCTATGTTTCACATATAATCACTATATTCCTAAACATAATCTTACAAGTTCACATTTCATATAATTACAGTCTAATCAAACATTCTGAATAGCGCAGACTGCAGGTAAGAACTGACTAACAAACGCACAGAAGCGCTCAGAAGAGGGGGACGTACTTTTCTTTGTCTGAGCAGAGGAGAAGCACATGACAAGGCTATAAGAACTAAACACAGGGATTCATGAATAACGTTAAAGTAAACATTAGGTTGTAGTCACACAATAAACAGTAGTTCATACACATAGTTAAACTCTAGCCAGATCATAGTTTATTTAGACTAGAAGAATGTAACACATTACTGTATTTGTCCTCAAATAAGGCTCTAAACAGTATAACTCCATGTGCTGCCTGCTGAACACAGCAGAGAGATAACATGAAGGGGGATGGTGACTACTTCAACAGATGTCAACACAATTATAATACAGGCTGATAAGCTAGATAATAATTAATAGTGATTAATTATTCTTGTTGTCAGTCTTTACAATAATTATTTCAGACTAATAGAGTTACTAATATATTAATCAAACATGAACCAAAGGCCTGAATTTAGAAGTGCACAAGTGAGTGTCCTGAAAACCTTGTCTATCAGCAACTTTGGAATGCAGCTAAAACTGACCTTGAGGGGGCATGGCTAGTAGGACACCGGTTACCCTAGCGACCTAGGTTTACAGGCTGCCAGTCGTACACGTCGACCAATGGGGAAGCAGGCCTCTGAAAGTCAATAAAAGCTACTGACACACACACGCCCATCGGACATCTTTTGGGAACTCACTGAGACAGGTTTGTGCGTTCAATGTCCCGGATATATGCATCTATTCTGAATATTACTTGAATGTCTGAATATTTGTAACCCTGTTGTCAATAAATCATTTTATACTAAGGTGACGTCTTCAGCTGTTTGAACACGAAATAACAGATTAGAACAGATGGTGACCCCTCGACGTGCAGCTGACGTGCCTACGAATTGGGTCGAGTTTGTTTGCTGTTTCACACACAGTGGAAGCCCGTCTACTTATTCAGGTAAGCTGGTTGACCTGTTTTGACCATATGAGGTCCGAATAACTCAGCGATTCGGCCGTAAATCAAATTCATTATTATCCTCTGTGAGTGTGCATGAACCAGTTCCGTAAATAAAACTGGTTATTTAAGCTAATGTCCGCTAATTGGTTTCACTTTTGACACGGGGGTTACGCTTCTTCAGACGTTGTTGGCGTTGCTCGTGTGTGCGGACGCACGGTTGTGGCAGTGTTTTTACTTTTGGTTTAGATTACGGTTACTTACTTGATAGTTTAGTTAGTTTCACAAGTTTTTCTCGTGCCGGTTGTGCGGCGGGGACCCACACCAGAGTCCGGGGTGTTTTGTTGACATTAGCGGCAGTAAGTACAGGAAGTACAAGGAAGTACTGCCGGCGTTCACGTGGGATGTGAACAACATTTCCCAGCATTCCACTGGGTGGCGTCGAACCACCCCCTTGACGAGGGGGGTGTTAACTGAGTCCGGGACTTGTAGCTCCATTTGCAGCCACGGGGTGGCATTTGTGAACCATCAAAGGCTGCGATTATTAGGTTAGACGCTGGGAAATGAATGTCCGTGGAGGATGCAGTTGACTCTTCTAAATTCTGTGTTGGTTAGTGATAAGGTTAGGTTCGGTTAATGGTTAATTATACTTGTTTGTGGTGCCGTGTGTTGTTCTTTCTTGGTTTTATTGTTTATGCTGGGTGGTTGAAGGGAGTCTTTTCAGTGTGGGCTGGAGGGGCTCATGCACGTTGGGTGTGCAGGAAAAGTCAAAAAGAGAGGGGGGAGTCGTCGCAAAGTGTATGTGTTGTGTGTTTTTGCCTTTTCTTTTTTTCTTCTAGTTCTCTGTGACACTGGACTGAGTGGATTTCCATATCTTGTCTGCAAGGGAGCGCTGTTGGATAACACAACCACAAAGCTGCTTTCAGAGGCGTTTTGCCACAGCTTTGCATGTTGTTCTGTAATAACAGCGTTACTGTGTGCTTCTGTGAGTGAATGAGAATAAAGATTGAACGTGTGATCAGTGTGTTTGTGTGATTGTACCAAATATGGAACTCATTAAGGCCAATGAAACTCCTGTGGAAAGCCTAAAGGAGCAATGTAAGACAGTCAGGGCTGTGATCAATGATATTCACGCAGCCATTACAGGGAAACGTGAAGAGCTTGAGAGTTTATTGAATCAGCTGGTCCAAGCTGAAGAGGAACGACAAACCCTCGAGAAATTAACGTGGGATAAGATTAAAATATAGGACAAATTAAATGCGTTAAAAGGCATAAACAGAATCACAATAGCTATAGAAGCAGATAAAACATTGAAAAATCAAACACGTGGAAACGCTGGTGCTTAGATGTTTTTTATTGAGATGAGCCAATAGACAGACCAGATCCAGCCGACTAGCAAAGGTAAAATATGAACGATTGGAGGGGAATCCTGTTAGCATTAGCAGAGCTAACTAATTACTGTACTTAAAAACAGTCCGTTTCATAGCATTTTAAACAGTAAGAATGTCCAAATCTAATTTGCTAAAGCAAACCGAAATGAGTCGCGTGTTCTATGAATAAGTTGAACCACGAAAGATCCAATTTTAAACCATCCAAAATTACGTTTTGGGTCAGGCATAGCAGCTAACATGAAGCTAAGCTAACGCTAACGAGCTACCTTGGCTAAATGATGCTTCGTCCGTCCGAAACCCGCTCGGATGACATAATGCTGTAAAGAGGAATGATGTCAATTGTGTTTGCTCAAAAGAAATGTAGTGGAGAATTCGTTTACCAATTTTAAGAAATGCCTTTTGTACATAGATGATGAATCAGCACACGAACGTCCAGGTCAGGAGAACTTTGAACCGGAAGCCAAAGCTCCAGCTTTCCCTTAAGCACATAGCGGCACACAGAGGTCGCAAGTAGGTATTACACCAAATTAGACTAAAGTTAGTAAAATTTTAAACTTTCATGAAATTTTACTTAGTAACTCAATTTAAACCATGATGAAATTAAATTACGTTTAAGCTTTTTTGGGTAACACGGTTTAGATAAATAGTAGCTAAAAGTTCTTTTGACATTTACAATAAAATTTGGTTTTTATACAGTTAACTAAGATGACAAACCTGCAAACCTATTCTTATCAAATAAACTTTGAACTACACTTTAAAATCGAAACATTTAGGTTAAATTAATAATTTTGAAAGATTTTATCATACTTAGAGGAGGGGCTGTTTCATTTTAGGAGTGGTTCAAGTCATTGGGAATATCTGAAGATATTTTTAGAAGGATAATAATAGAGAGCTGGTTTAACAGTAGAAGCACACATTTTCTTGTTCCCCAATTAAATATATAGTTTAACTACACACAGAGAAACAGATAACCACCAGAAGTGAGAACACACTTTAAATTTGAAACCTAAATTTGATATTGTGTAGATTAAATGGGTCACTAACATAACATGGAATAGCCTACGGAGGGAGGTTACTAGATTAAATTGGAACTTGGTACATAGCAGTAGTGGTTATGTCTGATCAGACTGCCTCTAACTTTGCAAAGTCTCAGGACATGAATAATGGAGTCAGGATAGGGGGTCCTCATCAACTGGGGTGAATCAGGACACGCACTCTACAAAGATGGAGGAATAGAATATTTTACTATGATCTTGGTTTCAGGGTTGGATTGGTGCCTTTACTTATATGAAATTGAGGGTGGTCAAAGATCCTTCGGCAAACCACAATGTCAGGTTGGCTGGATTAGGGGTAAACGCTGAAGTCCCAGAAATGGGTCTTAAATAAATAGTAAATAGGTGTCTTTGAATCTGACTTTTAATATTTGTAGAATGTTTTATTTTTTCTTTCTCGGCAGCCTGAGAAGGCAGAGCTTGGGGCAGGAAGGTGTGTCCAGCTGGGCCCACAAAGACACATCCACTAAGCTAGAATCCAGAATACAGACACATACAAGACCTGGGTTTTGCTTTTGAACCTCTGGTTTTAGGGTTGATGTATCGGATGACAAATGTACTGGTTGACTCTGAAGCTGGATTCATCCTATGTGACTTCTCACACCACTCATGAAGAGGCAGCGAACAAACTGTCAGCCAAGCACTGTGGCTCTACTGAAGGACTGAAACAAGAGGCAAAGACTTGTCTGTTGGACAACAAAACTGAAAGAGGGGCGATACTTGAACTTTCATGAAACACTGTCCAGGTGATGGGGGGCTCCTGGATCTAACAAAGAACAGTCCACTCAAAGAAACAAAGAACAGTCCACTCACACTGTATGCTGAACTCTGAACTCTGAACAGGCCCATGACAACCTGGGGCCAGAAAATGCTGGTGGTCGAGCTGTCCAAGTCACTATTAACACCTAGAGTCCAGCAGAGGGGTCATCCGGCGCATTTGCTATGTGATCATCGCCCAATGACCTGTGGGTTGGGAGCAATTGATAAGTAACACTCACATAGTCTCACTTCCACTGCAAGACACATGGTTTTAAGTGAAGTAAGGTAGAACTGATGTGGGTTGCTGGAGTGCTGGCTCTCTTCCACGACTCTGTGTTGATAATTGTTTTATTACCTCATAAACTTAGGAATAAGCCTACAAGAACATTGAATTATTAATTTATTATTTTACAGATTACTCTCATAAGTCACAAAGACTCAATTCACAGAGAATACCTGTGTATTACACCTGAATGGGATTGAGACCGTTAATTCTTTAGAAAGTAAATATATGATTGCCTTAACCTATGAAGGAGCTTGTTTGGTGTCTGGTTTGCTACAAGGGATGCTATTTATTCAAGGGTTAATTGGGGTAGAAACTTAAGTAAGACTTTGTATCATTTTTTGCCTTCTGCTTTGAAAAGCTGTGGGGTTGTAGGAGGATTACTATGCCATTTTATTTTTTTTCTACATTAGGTGAAACAGCCACTGTTTCAAGAGGGGGATATTAGAATTACTTCCGTAAAGAATAAGAACATAGATTTGACTTGTGCGCTCATATAAAAAAACAGCTCATACAATGATTAGCTCAGAAGCAAAAAATAAATAAATAAAAACGTCTTAGGGCCTAATAGTCAAATCAAACTAAAAGCCTAACATACCCCTGCGGAGGGTAAAAGTACATTTAAATTAAACACATTGACATAAAGGTCTTATGCAACCTAGATTAGAAAAGAACACGCCTTACTGTTTTAGAAAAAGGAGAGAAGGTATGAGCAGACGTGTTACATTGCTCTTTATAGATATTATAGATATCAATTAACTGAAAATTTCATCTTTCTTTGTTCTGGTATGTATATGTATCTTTAACAGAAGTACTTCTCTTTCTTTTTATTGAAATGTGTACAGGTCCCAAGGAGCCTCACAGGTACAGGGGGACGCCCCGACCTGAACAACAGATCATAAATGATTAACAGGAAATGTGGTAGATTTGCATTTTAAATACATCTGACTGACTGGACTGGACTTGACTTAATTAAATTAAAAGGGTTAATCAAGGTTATATGAACAGGGCATTTAATCACATGTTTTGCTGATAATTATGTTTTGTGAACTCTTTCAATGGTTTAAAAATTAATGTTGCTGATCAGCTTTCAGGTTGCTGTGCTCATCTGCTCATACAAACTCATGTTCATGTTCGTGCTGCTGTTTGGAGTAATGTTATTCTATGATATTAGTGCTTAG
>JARVLU010000952.1:13063497-13083494 GCA_031762415.1 Simpsonichthys santanae | reverse complement strand
ATACAGTATATATATACTGTATATGCTGTATATTAGCTGGGGGAAAAAAAGCTTGTTGCAGCAATGGTCAAGTAAATGAAAAAATACAGTATATAAATTTGTATTGCAATTTAAAACAGTAGGACTTTTTTAATACTGTATTCCTTTTTTTGTCACTTAGAAACAATATGTCGGTGTAAATAATTTAATAAAATAACTTTAAATTTCTAAATTAGAACCATGGGGAGAGCCTTCAATTAGAACCACGGACAAAGTTACAGTTATTGTTGAAAAGAAAAGAAAAGAAAATGAAGAATAGAAGTCTTATTTTTCTCTAATAATGAGCTTAAACACTGGAATGGGTTAATCCAGTGAGTAATAAATCTTACCTTGTTTCTGTCATTTGTTACTGTTTTGTTGGGAAATCCAGCATGTTGACATTCACACAGTGGCACCTGCCGCCTACCTAACCATTATACAGGTGTGTAAATTAATGTGGCAGTAAATGGGAACGCTAAGGCTCAAATGATTATTAATATCTTAATGCACCTGAGCATTGTAATCACATGTCATGTTCAGTCTGCAGCTCAGTGTGAGCTTAAGACGAGTTTTTTTTTCTGCCAGATACCTGATGCCGTTGACAGCCCTGATGGATTTAGAATGATGTGTTGCATTTAAGTACACTAAAATAGTTTCACTTGCGTTAGGAGGGAGCAGAAAATGGGAAATCTGTTTCTAGTGGTTTTCCCGCCATTATTACTTAATACTACAACTATTATGTTTTTCGTTTTCTTTTGTCGGTCAGCGTGGATCATTTTTATAACGGTTTGCTGAGCAATGTGACTGTATACCATAAATATTGTGATATGTTTGCAGCTATTCCGTGACTAAGACGTACGCATATGAAAGTACACACAGCTTTGAAAAAAGAGATGAGACAAGTTCTCTTTTTTTTTTCTACGTGTTTTGAATATGAAACCCGTAGCTGCCTCCATAAAAAGCTTCTGAAGGAATGTAAAAGCCTGCTCTTCCACAGCTTCTTTGCTTTGAAAGCCCAAAATAGGAAGCAACTGGAACGAGTGTTCCTCACAAAGAAACATCTAGAACAAATGATTTTTTTTTATACTCTGTCAAGAAGAGCAAAAATACACAAACAGCACCAATGGGGAGCTAACAGAACACTGTCAGGTAAAATGTTTTGTTGGCTGTTTTTGAATTAATTGCATGTTTTGTAGATGCAACTTTATTAAAGTAGCATATATCTACTAAATTGCATTGTACAAAGTGGTGCAGCAAAAAAAAAAAAAAAGAACAAATATAAAGTGCATTATCAGGAATCAGCTGTAGTGCTGTAAAGAAATTCATTTGAAGAATTTTTCTCTCTGCCTGGAAAATGTATGAATTTAAAGCGTTCTTCAGCTCCATTCGTGGTATCAAATTCTTCACCAGCTCCAAAGGGAAAGCGCATCAGCTGCTAAATTTTGCTAACTGCAAGTGTCAGTTATTTGGTGCAGATGTATGTACAAGTGAAGCTTTTCCAAGAACCTTCAGCTAAAATCAACACTTTTCTTTGAGTGGTGAGCGTGTTTGAAAATGGGACGATCATTTACATTTAACATTCTTTCATTTCAGAGGAGCAAATCTGGAACACAGTAGTATTTGTTGAAGTTTATGGCAAACTTTATCTTCTTCAAGAAAGCTGTCAAACTTTGGTTAATTTAGCCACTATTGTTGTATTAATGTGTTCTTTTATATAAAACGTATATTTTTGTGTAGTTGCAGCGCTTAAGTTCTTTAAACACATTAGTTTAAGATTTTTTATCATCTCAAAGTTTTTAATGACAAATGCTAAAATTGCACTCTGTTGTAATGTTGCCTCAAATATGTGATCTTGCTTTTAATGACAAAACTTTTTTTTTTTTTTTTTTTATCGGTAAACATCTTTATGTTAAGAACTTCTTTCAGCATTAGAAAGTCAAATTCTTACTGTTTTAACCTCTTTATAATTAAATAATGAATTATAAATACCATACTTCTTGCCGTACATGTTGCACTGCCTTATAAGTTGCATCAGTCCAAACATGTCTAATAAAGTGAAAAAAACATAAGTAAGTTGCTTCGCCAGACAAGTCGCGTCTATTACGCGTCACCGCTGACAACCCAGAAACGTGGGCCGGTGTTGTGCCAAAAATCGATTGGCTGCCAAATGGCGGCTGCGGGAGCGTGCATGGAAGGACTTTAAGAAGAATTTAACAAGATTAACACTTAAAAACAATTATTTGTTTGCTTGAAATTATAGCAAATGTGTGTCTCAGTTGAACCTTTCCTTGATAAATGCACTTGGTCAAATCAGCTGCATTTCAAAGGCTGATTTGTGGCTGCGGGAGTGTACATAGGGAGGACTCGCTGTGCATTTCTGCAAACTTTAACAAGATAACCGCCTAAAAACAATTATTTGTTTGCTCTACATTGTAGTAAAGGCATGTCTCAGTTGAACTTTTCTTTAATAAATGCACTTTAATGGTCAAATCTGCTGCATTTCTCATGTGTTAGTAAACACTTTAGTCATTACACACTCCATATCCAGGTCAAGGTCAAGGTCAAGGTTTCTGTATTGATATTCACATCTCATGTGCTACATATGCTGGAATGAAACCATGTGCACAAGGTCCCAGTTACATCCAACAAAAGTATAAATTGTAAAGAAAAACAGTGATAAGATCTAAGATATGAACTAAGAATAAACACTAAACAATATGCCGAACAACAGCAGCACGAACGTGATATTTCTTTATAATCTAGATTTCATAAATTAAACATTCACAGAACTATAAGCATGTATTTGTTTTGGCAAAAAAAAAAAAGTAATTTAACTTAAAAATTAAGCCGAGAAAACAAATAATTTACTGGAATGAATGAGTGTTTTGTGATTTAGTTTAACCAGTTTACAGGTGGACTGGTCCTTTATTCTTGTCTGCAATACTCAAACAGTTTAATGAAGCTGTTACAAACATTCTTGTAAAATGTCCTTCCATCAGAATCAAATTGCCAAGTTTCAACTTCAAAAGCATATATTTTTCTTTCCAATGCAACATTTGGTTTAGGTTTGGAAATCCAGTGAAGCTGCAGCAGCCTTATTGTTGCTGCAGTTTTTGATACCACCTCTTTTCTCCAGACTCCGGCTGATGAAAGAACTTTACACCTTGCTGTAGGACTATAAGGTTAGAGTTGAAGAACTGTTGTGTCACTTTGTGAAAGCAATCACCTTGTGTTGAATTTGAACAAGATGAAGCAGATAGCCGGAGATCTGAAGGGTAAGCTAAGCACTGCATATAGACGAGTGTTCATCTGGACACCTACGTTGACTGGAAACGCTCCGCTGAGGCTGCTCATGAGAAGAAACGCAGCACATCTTCCAGAAGTCTGTGAGCGACGGAGCAGCAGCATCAGAGCCAGCAGCTCAAAGAGGCTGAACAAGAGGGCTGGCTCAGTGTTGCGGGACGCTCTGGAACCCCTGAAGCTGACTGTAGAAAGAATAATGTTGCACAAGCTGCTCAACAAAACCTCAAACCCTGCACACAACGCACTGATCAGACAGCAGCACGTGTTCAGAAACAAGTTCTGACTCAGTTATGGAGCTTCTTCTCCGATTGATTGTAAATCAACTTTTGGTTAACACGCAACAGTTTTGGATCGTTGTCAGAAGTTTTATTTATTGTGTTTATTTGACACCGATAATTCTCAAATCCACAACAGGAAGTGCACCGATGTCATGAAAACACCCACAGGGGCACACATTTACAACTTTGTGCTTTTACTGGGATTTTAAAGCAACTTGTCTTGTAGTTTTTTACATTATTTTGATATTGAAATTAGATACAATGTAACAGCTAAGCAAGAATATTGTATTTTTGCCTTTTAATAAAAACAATTTCAAAGATTTTGTCTCTGACTGCTGGAGAAATTATTGATTTGAAATTATGTGAGAATTTTACACAAGTTTGGTTTGATTAAATTGAGGGCCTGACTTAGTTAGTATCTTAAATATCGAAATGATTGAATAAAACTACAATTTAAACAACAACTCTCAATACCAAATATCCAAAATTCATCCAGAAAGAGAAAAACTTTTCAAGCGTATTTAAAACAACTAACCAAAGTGATGTACAGTAAATCTGAATAAATTAAGTGATATAAAACAATAATAATAATAAAAATGAAAGAATAAACATCTAAAAACAGTCAAAAATCATTAACAAAGCAAAACAAAAACCTTTCAACTCTCAGAGTCAACAAATCCAAATATACTTTAGCACGTTCCTTATAAACATTGAGAGTTGAGTCTGTTAACAGCTGATTCAGTCATTTTGGAGCTGCAGCTGCAAACTGTGTGCCAGCCAACCAGCAGCAAACCATCAATAGATCATCAATATCAGTGATCTGAAGGTTGAAGGTAAAAATAATTAACTCTAGATTCAAGTGTCAAACTGGCATGCAGAGATTGTTTGAATACCTGCGCTCAGGTCATAAAACATCATCCAGAAGTGGTGCACGTTAAGAAAATACAGCCACATTATCAAACTTCATTTATCCTTCAAAGCCTTTGGAAGAACACACAAGTATTTACAGTACACCCTGTATTTCTCTTCAGATTTAATCAACAAAAAGAATAATAAATAAACCATAAGGTTGCAAAAGAAATTAATCATGCATCGTAAACACAAAAACACATATTACACTTTAAATGGTGATTACTGTATTTCCTCTTGTGGCACATCATCTAAAGGTTGCTTTTTTTAATTATTATTATTATTTATTTTTTAACAGGAGAACCAGTAATGTATAATAGTATAAAACTTTAGTTCAAGTTCAAGTCAACTTTAATGTCATTCCCATCCCATGTGTTAGATGAGGTGGAACGAACACAAGTCAGTTACTTACAACCAAAAATAACTAAATGTAAAGTATAAAAAGAAACCGTAAATAAGGATCTAAGATATACACTAAGATATGTGCTAAACACTAATAATGTAAAACAATACGGCGTAACAACAGCAGCTCGAACATGAGTTTGTGGTGAGCAAATAAGTATGAAGCAGCATGAGATAATCAGCAGCAGCATGAGATAATCAGCAGCAGCATGAGATCAGCAGCATGGATAATCAGCAGCACAGAAAAGTCACATATCACCGATTAAAGTGGCATTACAGTGATTTTTTTTTTTTTCACATTGATTATCCTGGTTAGGGATTTATAAGTAACAGTTTCAGGGTAGAAGCTGTTCCTCAGATTAGATTTAGAGATTATGTAGATTTAGAGATTACAGAGTATAATTAGTTTTAAGCAGAAGTTTACTACAATAGTCTCTTAACAAACATCCTTTCTGGCTTCTTGTGTTGTTTCTGTAAACAGAAAATTGTGCACACTGACAGTTTTAATCATATAAAATATATGGATGTCACAATGTGCTGGTGAAGATTCTCAGACATCCAGGACGTGATACATTCAAAAAATGTTCAAAACAAAACAACTGGACTTTATTACTCTATTATTTATTATGTCTTCTGTTACAAATAAAGTCCAGTTGTTTTTGTATCAAACATTTTTTTGAATGGAGGTCACAATTAATAACGTAAGCAGAGGTGTGTAATGATTTTGGCGCTTTGATAATTTACAGATTAATATTTTAAGTATCTATTGAACAAATATCTCTATCTTCTACCACAGGTCACAGAGGCATCAGGTCCAGGTGAGAAACCCAGACATCCCTCTCCTCATACATGATCATAAGTCTCCAAATCCACAAAACACATGAAAACTGGAAAGGCAAACTCCCATGGCCTCTTAGCCAGGCTGAAGATCTGTTCCACTGTTCCACGACCAGGATGGAAGTCACACTGCTCCTCCTAGATCCAAGGTTCAACAGTCGGTCAAAGTCTCCCTTACAACACCCTGCAGTAAACGTCCCTGGGGAGGGTGAGAAGTGTGGAACACACTCTCTGGTCCTCCGTTAAAAATGGGAACCATCACCTCTGTGTACTACTCCACTGGCGTTGTCCCAGTCCTCCATGCGACTTTGGAAAGATGTGTCACCAATGAGAGCCCCACAACATTCAGAGCCTTCAGCATTTCGGGGCGAATCTTGTCCACCCTGCCACCAAGAAGCTTTTCGACTAAAGAATTATCTTCCCCCAAATCTTCAGACCGCCTCCTCAAAGTTGGACATGGTGGGTGGATTAATGGGATCTTCAAGGTGCTCCTTCCATCGCTCAACAATGCCCTCAGTGCAGGTCAGCAGTTCCCCACCCAAACCAAGCAGTCTGGGATTGGGCCCAATTTCCTTTTCTGACTCGGCGAACTGTTTGCCAGAACTTCCTCTAGTCTGCTCGAAAGTCCATCTCCATGATCCCTCCCAAATTCCTCCCATGTGTTTGTGCATGCAACCAAGTTGCAGTCCTTCTGGCCACCCTGCACCCGTCAGCTGCTTCATGAGTCCTCCAGGACAATCAAATCCTGAAGGGTTCCTTCTCCAGCTTGATGGCCTCCATCACCACTGGTGTCCACCAGCAGTGTGGAGATCTGTGCCTGCCCTGCTCACCTAATTTGCCTCATCACCAGGTGATTTGTAGTTTTTTTTTTTATCTTTATTTTACCAGTATAAAAAAAAATTCTGATTAAAAAGCTCTTTTTCAAGGGAGACAGGCCAAGAGGCAGAAACAAATATAACACAAATATTTAAACAGTTAAAATAAAATGTCAAGCTATAAAAACCAGGTACATGTCATTGAATTAATTGGCCTCAATAACTTTTAGTTTGGATGTAAAAGCACTGAATGAGATGAATTCAGTCAATCTCAGAGTTTCTTTTATTAAGGGACCAGCGTGAACAAATGCCTTCTTACCCAATTCAGGGTAATAGAAAAACAGTTGTGTTGTATTTCAGTTATTGCTGATAGACAATGGAGAAATGGGACTATGTTCTGTTGAAAGAGTGGATTTTAGCAGGATTTGGACGTTTTTGGTGGATTTCTTTGAAAAAGGCAAGCTTATCAAAAATAAGGTGGACTGGATAAACTTTCTGTTAATTAGAAGAACTTTAAATGTGTATGTCTATAAATCTGAAACGAATAAATTACTGGGCTAACCACTTGATGAGCTGCCTTTGCTGACCTTCATGTGCACAAAGGAGGTTAAATTGAGCTTGGACATTCTCATGAGTTGTGTAAACCCAAGCAAATGAGTATGTGGTCTTTTAAAGTGAATATAAAAACATATTCTGACATGCATTTTCTTCTGTTGGAAGAGTCCGCTTTTAGTTTGAGAGAGAAGTTAGTCATTTTAGTCAAACAATGGGAGAGCATTAAAAGATGCCAGTGCAGCAGCTCTAGTCAACAAACCCAAGTCAATACACCCTACTGGGCTGCATGCCTTCCTACAAACACAACCAATTGCTTTTAAAAGACCTCAGCACCAGATAGAAACATCAATTACAGTAAATTACACCAAAACAGTGCGTAACACTTCAATTTGTTTAATCTTCTGTCTGTCTGAGTCGTTTTGGATGAGAGGAAAGCAGAGCCGAGCAGAGTAAGATTACATTCAGTATAAGATGAATTTCACATTCCAGCTTTGGTCATGTGAATGCATAGACTAAGTTTTCTTTTTGGGATTTCTCAGACTTCCTTTTCACGCTCAGACGAGGGTTATAAACTTCTTCCTTTGGACAGCCTCTCTTTATGGCAACCTTGTGACTTTTTAAAATCCACATCAGCTCTTGTGTGTGCCCGATTTTTCAGTTGGCATTGGTACTTTAAAGGCATGCAAATGATTCTCCCAGGTTAGTAGTTCATCGTGCTTAGAGGGCTCGCAAAGACAAAATTAGGATGCTTCCAGTGTTCAGGCTTCAACTTGAATGTATTGGGGGCACAGGTTGATAAATTCTGCAGGAGAAAATGGGAATGAAAGCTATAGTTTTTGGTTTCCTCTCATGTTTAGATCCACAAAAGACAGACCATTAAAGCGCACAACAAAAAAAACAACATCCCATTTTAACTAAGCAGTGCATCAATGTCTATCCTTGTCATGGCTGATTATCCAGGAGGGGTGTTGGTTGCTGGGGACAGATGAAGATTTGGCTGTTTTAGTGACTGTTTTGGGGAGGGAGGTGGAGGGGGTGCTAGAGTAAATGAAAGACAAATGCAAGTAGTGCCCACTCAGCTATTTTCCCAGTCAAGATCAAAGGCGCGCCGGACCGACCGCTCCACAGGAAACTTGAGATGGGTCCGGCCTTTGTTTGCTGTTGCTATGCGACCTGCAGAATGCTGAAAGTGTTAGCAGTGGGGCACATAATCAAAACCATTTCCAGTATAAATTTTTAAGACAGCCTTCTGTTTGTGTCCTGGGTCTTTGAAGCCGACGGAAAAGTCCAGCGCTAATGATTCGTCTCTCGGTTTTTGTCACGGAAAAGTGTTTGCCGAGTGAAGAGAAAGAGTTGCAGCTGCACACGCACACACTTTTAAAGGCCACTCGTCATTTGCGCGCACTGTTAATATCTTTGATTCGAACGCACCACGGAAGCACTGCCGTGCTCGCGCACAACATAAAATGACCAAGATCGTAAAGCTGCAACTTCAATATTCCTTGAAAGATTTATAAGCGTTGCTTTGGCTTTCAAACAAAACTAATTATGAGGCTGTTATGTATTAATGGGCCCCATGATAGTAAGGGTGGCTAGACATGTGTCACAGAGAGCTCATTACATATCATTAGTTCAACACTTCAATAATGTCTACACCTGCTGAGCAGCAGATAATGACTTGGCCCTGGATAGTTGCAGGACTATTGTCGACTAAGCAAAGCACTGCCAGGAGAATAAATCCACAGGCTTATGGGAAGAAAACTGATAAAGATGCACACTAACCTAAAGTGCACACATTTTTTTTAAATTTTGATTTAGTGTAAGCGAACACATGAGAAGCTCAGGAAAGAGGAAGCAGCATTTGTCTGTTTTAACATGCTTTAGGGCTTGAGGGTTAATTCATTGAATAATCTAACAAAATGAACCATCTGGAAATTAATTGTATGTCTTTCTATACATTACACATCCTGGAAATGCATTATTTAAAATTATCTAGTCACCACTTCTGATTGTTGCTTAAAGCAATGGCTCAGCTCTTTTGATGTGGTGTTTAATGGAAATATGAGCAATTAATGTATTACATGTTTTAGTTGTATGAAAAACCTCAATTTAGCGAAATTGAGTTTAGTTTTGGTCATATTTGTGAACTTTTAGCTACTTGGAGTAGAGCCAAGACCAAAATGGGTTGCAGCTATCTTAAAATAGCTCAAATCTTAAATACTTTAGTCATTCATGCATGTGATGTTAGTTAAATCTTTGCACTGTCGTCAGTTTCACATTGTTATTCCAGTGAAAAGTCCTGCCAGAAGCACTTCTGTTATTTGGACTTGCAAATAATCATAGAACTTGGTGTAAAACATTAGTATAAAGGAAAATAAATTAAAAATATCAACTACTATGACGTTTAAAGTTATAAGTTGACAGCAGACCACTTTGGTTTTGGCTCCATTCTTCATAATTTTGTCATAGAAACTCACTTCAACCAATTTGATGTATCATTTTTATTGTTCTTGTATTATTGTGTGAATGCTTATGAAGCATTCACACTATTGTGATCCTGTTTATTTTTATTATTCAGGGTTCTTTCAACTATTCCATATATTTTTGGCATCTTTCTCATTCCACAGTTTTTGTGTTATTGCAACAAATCATACATCAGTTATTTCAAGACAATCCTGCTGTGACTGTTGGTATTGGTGCAACTTAAGCTTTTTGAAATATTTAGCCTTTTCTGCCATTTTTAAAATTAATTGAGCTCATTTCACATCCTTCAAATCTTTAAATCTGTTTACATCCATGTACTGCTCCTTTCACATTTTGTTCTGGTTCAGCTTCTTTCAGATTCCTTCTGCAAATAAAAACAAATCAACTACCTTCAGCTGTTTTTTCAGCTGTTTTGTGTTCCTTTCTTCATTATTCTGCTGACTGTGACATTTTTGCGCTTCTTTGAACTTTTTCTGTTAATTTCAGCTCGTTATGCAACTTTTAGCTGATTTCTGCGTTTCAACTATTGCTGCTATTTCAGCTACTGTTTAGCTAATTTATGCTAATTTTAGCATTTTCAGCCAATTCCAATTTTTTGCACTCATTTAAACTTTTTTCAGTCTAAATCAGTTAAAAAATGTGCTCTCTTCGCTTCATTCTGTAATTTAAGCTTCTTTCTGCATTTTAGCTACCATTCAGCTATGTATTTTTGCTACCCCCCCCCCCCCACCCCACCCCCACCCCCAAAAAAAATAAAAAATAAAAAACAAAAAAAAAACAACACTTTTTGGTGCTTATTTCTGCTTCTTTCAGCCTTATTGGGCACTATTGGGCTCTCTCCATGTCCTTCTGGTATTTTAACCATCTTTTTTGCCTTTTCAGCTACTTTTCAGTTATTTTTGCTGTTTTCAGCAATTTTAGCAAATTTACTATTTTTATGCTCATTTCTGCTTATTTAAACCTAATTCAGCAAACGTGTTCTTTCTGCTTTCCTCTGCTAATTTAGGCTTGTTCTTACATTTCAGTTACATTTCAGCATGTTTTTAGATAATTTCAGCTGCGTTCCAGCAAGTTCTTCAGAAATAAGTGTTCACACTGCATTTTCTCAGGAAATGCAATACATGCACAACTCACTCAGAATTTCATAACTCTGAATAAACTGACCATAATTTATTTGCCTTTTTTTTTTTTTTGGCTTGATGTCAGAAAAAATTCAACTAATTGTGTGCAGAGAGTAGTTTCAAACCTAAATTTAAAATGTACACATGACTAAATGTTTTTTTCATAGCCTATGCTAGGGAGTTTTATTAAATATTTCTTGTGAATAACAGGGCACATAAAAACTGCATTTGCCAAAAGAGTGAGCTTCATTTTTGGAACAATGAAAATGAGAATTGTGCTGTGTCTGCCTTGTGTTTTCTCTGTTTGAGCCAGCTGGCTCTGCTTCGGCGTCCTCTCCCAGGCTCCCAGTTTACTGCAATGATGACAATGGCAACCAGCGACTGCATGGCATGTAAAAATGACAAAAATACCAGCAAGCCATATTATTTGAAAGATCTGGAGCCAGCTTGAAACCTACTTCACTGTCAAGAGGAATTCACTGGTGTGCGTTATTTTTAATTTATAATTTCTAGTCCACAAATTCGTTCTTGCATGTTTATCCTTGAGGATTCTCCAACACGCTGAATTTCTTTCAGCCGACAAGAACTAAAAATGGCCCACATTCAAGTGTGTCATGAGCTTATGTGCTGTGTCCTGCCTTGACTCGCTCCCGTCAGTACCACTGAGCGTGCCGGTGAAGCTTTAAGAGAAAACATGCAGGACACAGCAGGCGAAAAGGGATGAGACAAAACAGATTCATCTTCCGAACATCTGTTTCACCCTTTAAGAAAACGAGTCGAGGCTAATCCTGCTGTTCGGATGGAAGAAAGAGTTGTCTTCTCTTGTCAGTGCTGACGGGGATCCACCCCTGCGTGACATCACATTGCTGCCAAATCTCTCATCAGCAGCCAGAGTCCTCTCTAATTGCTGTGTGAATGGCTGCTGTGATAACTGAACATTGTGTGGATTTACTACAGCTAAGTGCAAATCTTTACCAGCTTGAATTAGTTTTTGACCATTAAAAAAAAACTCATAGCTCGTCTGTCCACCTGCTTCTTGATACAAATGATTCACTGAAACAATGTTTGAC
Organism: Simpsonichthys santanae; assembly: GCA_031762415.1. Classification (NCBI taxonomy): domain Eukaryota; kingdom Metazoa; phylum Chordata; class Actinopteri; order Cyprinodontiformes; family Rivulidae; genus Simpsonichthys; species Simpsonichthys santanae. Next base: position 13,071,702 of record JARVLU010000952.1, on the reverse strand, counting down.
TTGATGCAAATGATAGTTCTGTGATGTAATTTAAACGAGGCAACCACTGGCTCGTTGTGTGTCCCTATTTGCGACGTGCTACACTGCAATTAATAAATCATCTAAAAGTTATGAATAATGGAGCCAAAAGAACTTTGTATAAATAATCAGCATGAAAACACAGTAGGAAGAGTTTGAATATTGAAAAAGTGCAAATGATTAAAAAAAAAAGCTGATAAGTTCTAGAGTTTGACAAAAAACACCATGTGATTTTTTTTAATCAATTTTATAGTGAAACATTTTAATTCGTATTTCAGTTTTACTCATAAAAACAGACGCTGAGTTAATTTTATTTTTCAGATCAGAAGGATAGCACATTGTAAAATGTAATAATTTTGTTTGTGTGCATTAAGTACGATCGTTTTCTTGTCCAATCAGAGGAAAATACACAACTGAATAATTGATATCTTACCTGTTGCAGATAGCTCTTTGAATGACCTCATTCAAGATAAATAATTTAATTCTGACTGGATTAATCAGATGACAGCTGGTTTGAGTGGGACCAAGGTGGAGTGAGTTTTTTTCCAAACAACTTTAATCTCAGCATGATAGTCTAAAATTTTACACTGTTGTCATTTTTTTCAATAAACAGTTATATGATGGGCCTTTTAGGGAAAACACTCTGAACTTGGTAAATCCTGGTGTTTATTTATTTATTTATTTTTGTTTAGTTGACATTTCTTCCTGTTCCCCCTATATAAACTTTAGGGGATCTGAACATATTCTGATTTAAAGCTGAGCTCATCCATGGCCATTTCCATGTTTTTAATCCTTTCAAAATAAAATACAATAGTAGAAAGACAGTGGAACGTTCTAAGCTGCTGTTTATTTGCTTGTTTGTTTGTTTGCTTAAAGCAGTGGTGTCAAACTCACTTACAAATGGGGGGCCAAAATCAAAACCTTATTCAAACTAAGGCCAGTTTCAGAATCTACAAAGTACATTACCTCAACTTAAGATACCCAACATTTTTTCCGGGTTGTAGGTTCCTCAACAAATTGTACTTGGTCTCAGTTGACGTTCTCTGTTGCAATTTCAACATCATAATCAAAGATTACTGAAAAAAATTCAAGTGATATAAGTATTTTACATTTAACATATCATCTTGGGGCCCAGATAGGATGTCAACGAGGGCCACATTTGGACCACGGGCCTTCAGTTTGACACGTGTGGTTTAAGGGGTGGCATGGTGGCACAGTTGCTGCCATCTCTCAGCGAGATGGTCGCCGGGTCAAATCCTGGCCAGGGTCCTTTCTGGGTGGAGTTTACATGTTCGCTCCGTGCATGAGTGAGTTTTCTCCAGGTACTAGGTAGGTAAGCAGAAGGTGTTGCATTGACAAAAGCACCCTGACTTGAAAACACCATTAAGAAACAATTTGGCGTGTCGCTATCTGGTGCTGGTGTAAAAACTAAAATAAAACAAACAAAACAACAATCATGACAGTTGTGTTAATTGATTAAATGTACCCATTTTAACTAGACTTCAGTGCAAATAGCAGCAGGAGCAGCTGGCTTATCACTTCCAGTGCAAGCTGCGGCACTTCCATCACAGACATTGTAATATTCATGCTGGAATAACTACATTATGCAAAGTGCACCGCGGTGTAAATGTTTAAAAAACAGTGTTTGCATGAATGTTTGAGACTGGAATTGTTTTAAGGTGGTAACAATGTACTTTGGCCTTGATCCAGCTGGAATTATCAGATAGCTTCTCAACTTGGTCAGAATAAAAACCCCTTTTCTTCAAACTGAGATCAGTCAAAGAGCAATCATCTAGAAGTAAAATAAGAATTTGATCAGAATCTTTACACAAAGTACCACTTCAAAAGATCCGAACGATCCCTTCAGGCTTTTAATAAAGCCAACAGCAGCTTTTGTTTGTTGTGTGTAAAATGTGGTCTCCATTTGTTTTGTCTCAACAGGCCTGAGCGATAAGTCTGCACTGCAGCCTGGAAGCTTCCCCCTCAAGAGTTCACCTCCGTCTTGGTCGATGACTGCTGCCTGAACCCTGTACCCCCACTGAGACAATAAAACGGCTGGATGACTGTAGGAGTAGCACACAGGCCAATAGTTTATAACTCAGCAGAGGCAGTGCTATCCAGATTGTGTGAACACAAAGATTTTGTTTGAAATTCTCTCAGTTTGAGGTCAGAAGGTCAAAGTTACCTTTTCAGTTTCCTGAGGGCAGATGGGGAAACACAAACTGGAGCGCACAAGCTGCTTCCCTTCAGCTTTAGACAAAGGGGATCTTGTGAATCAGTGCAGGGTGTTATTAGTCGATAAATGCTTACTTGGTGTATTAACGGCATCCACCTTCTTACAGCTCACCCAAAGTCCCAAACGTTTAGTGTGATGTTGAATTGAACCACTTTACAGTTAAAGCTGTTTAAATCTAATCAGAGGAAACCTTCACTTGTTCTACTCAGGATAGATTAGAAAATGAATTAGTGCAAATGCGAACAAGTCAGTGATTTCTATTTATTTATTTATTTTGTTTGGGGCTGAATTCAATTATAGTTTGGCATAAAGTTCTGTTTGTTTCAGGCCAGTCAGCTAAAACACAGTAATTTATTCAAACCTTATAAATATTCAAGAATCTTTTTTTTTTTTTTTTTTTTTTTTTTTGCACAAAATTTGTTAATTATTCAAAAAATTTTTGGTTTTGGAACTCTAAGGGAGTTGTTGCTGCAATCCAGATATAACACTCTGAAAGAAATGTCACTGAAATTATAGACCAATTATTTCCCCATAAAAGAAAGTACAACAATATTTTAAAATAAACTAAAAAAATAATGGTTTACTTTAAACAGAACCATTTTTTGTCCGTATTTCTTGTCCACTTGCATCATGAAGGACCCCGCTTACCCAGCACACACACTCTTTGCCCTGCTTGTCATAGTCTGCTATTTTTTTCTGTTTTCTTGGTTTTATCTCGTCTTTATTTCCTTTCCTGTTCTGCCATAATCTGTCCTCTTTGTGTTTTGTTCTTCTCAAGGTTCCTTTTCTCTTCCTAGTGTTTTTGCCGCCACCATGTGGTCTGTCAATGTTACTGCTCCCTCATTAAGTTCCATGTTTCTTCACCTGTTGTTCTCTCAGCTGTTTGTCATTTGTCTCATCAGTGTTGTATTTAAGTCATTGTGTTCTGTGGTCTGGTATCTGCTCATTTCTTCAAGAAGGCTCCTGTTCATGTCCTGCACCAACTCCTGGTTTTTGTCTCCCTTCATGGCCTTGTATTTTTCATGGAAGGTTTTGCTGCCACATCAGCACTTTTATTTTTTTCATTAAATGTTTTTCCTTTACTTTTTACCTGAAGTTGCCCGAGTCCTCCCTGCATTATTGGGTTCAAAATCAAAACCAGATCCTTACACTGCTCCGCTCAGGCTGAGGAGCACTGAGTGCAGAACCACTAGGCTGAGGAACAGCTTCTACCCTGAGGCTGTTAGACTCATGAATCCCTAGTCAGGATTATCAATGAAAATTACTGTGGGAAAAAAATGAACTGTAATGCCACTTGGTTGTTAATGTGTGATGTTGGCTATCTGTGATGCTGATTTCATGCTGCTGATTATTTCATGTTGCTGTGTTCGTTCGTCCTCATCTGCTCACGCAGTCTCATGTTCATGCTGCTGTTGTTTTGGCACATTATTTTGTACTATTGGTGCTCCTGGTTTGGCACGTTTCTTAGTTCATATCTTGAATTTTATTACTGTTTATCTTTACAACTTGTATTTTTGTTGGATATTAATGGGACCCTGTGTACATAGTTTCATTCCACCTCATGTACCACATGTGATGCGAATGACAATAAACGCCTAAATCTAAACCTAACTCTAAACCCAAAACATTTGGCCAGCAACATGTTAAGAAGGTCTATTATGATATAAGGCTCGTTTAGAGCTTTCATCTTTTCACACTGAGAGATTCCCTTTTCATTCTAACGGCATTAAAAGCAGAGAAAGCCTCAGAGACAGAGGAGTTAGGCTGACGTCACAGTCCAAGAGTCACCCGCCGTGCGCTCGGCGTCTCCAAGTGAAGATTTATCCGCAAAGAAGTTTGGACGGACAATGTGGGTGGACAGGGCGTGAAACTACTATCATCATCAGCTCTGAATGAAAAAAGAAAACATATCTTCCACAGAAAAGGAGGCTCATTCCAATTCAGCTGCGTTGTTAGGACAACGAGAACCATCCCTCAGATGATTAGTTCCACTTCAAAAGAATTTACTTTCCGCTGTGGAAACGTCCCCCCTTTGTGTCTTTACACAAGGTTTTCTCAACCCAAAAGAAGAATCGTATGTTTAGTCAGCCTGTTTATTATTCCTTCTGTTCACACTACAATTGTATTAAATAAATAGAGTACTACCAACAAAGGCCTATTAGCCCATAAACATGTCCAGGGATGCACAAAAAGACTAAATCACCGTCTTTGCAGAGGAATTAAGATACTCTGGTAAAGACAAACTACACAGGGCGAGACAACTCACACTGCCTCATCGATGGCATCATGAAACTTGGATGGTATGTTCTACATATGTTGTCTAATGGTGGGAAATGTTTAACTCCATGCCTCAGAAGAAAACATCCCAAGTTCCTGATGATCTGTAGAGCAACTTTTTTTTTTCCCAAAGGGCCACATCAAGATGTTTAGAGCAATAAAAGGACCACATAGACAGTTGGAAAATAAAATTTCTTTGTGAGAGATCAGATCTAGAAGACCTTGTTCTTATTGTAGCACAGTTAGAATGCTTTATAAAGCAAGTATTTTAGGAGTATAGGTCATATTCTGTAAACTAGCTCTTGTGACAATAGGTAGTCCTCGACTTACGACGTAGATCCATTCTCACGCGGCGTTGTAAACCGAATTTGACATAAGTTGGAACGTACGTAAATACATGTGACGTACCTGTTTTTACCAAGCGCGTAAACCGATTTTTGATGTAAGTCTATGGTGATGGCCTTCCTTTTCCTCGATGCACTGCCATCAGAAGAGTCCTCCTTGCGTTTGGGAGCCATAATGAAGGGCTAATGAAGGGCTAATGGCCTACTGGGATGCTAGTGACGCCGTCCTCCTCCGTACAGTGCTGTATTCTGCCACCGCTGCGCCGCCACGTTACGACGTTTAACATCGTAAAACCGTCGTAAAACCGACATAAAACTGACGTAAGACTGACATACAAACCGACGTAAAACCGACGTAAAACCGACGTAAAACTGACGTAAGACTGACATACAAACCGACGTAAAACCGTCGTAAAACCGACATAAAACTGACGTAAGACTGACATAAAAACCGACGTAAAACCGACGTTAAAAACCGACGTAAAAACCGACGTAAAACCGACGTAAATCCGACGTAAAACGACATAAAACCGACGTAAAACCGACGTAACGTGAATAAGGGAGATGCGTCGTAACGTCGAAACGTCGTAAGACGAGACAGTCGTAACCCGAGGGCTACCTGTATTACAAATGTTAGCTTAACCTTATTCATGTTAGTGGAACTATGCAAAACAAACTTGTACACGGTAGTTCCTAGAAAGTAGTTCATTGCAGGGGGTTCCATTTTCAGTCCCCCCCCCCCCCAATGATAAGTGAAAAACCGTGAAGTAGGAATAAAAGTACAAGTAATAATTAGATGTTTAGTTTAGTATTCATATTGCAATATTCTAAACAATGTTTCTAAACCCTAAACACTCTTAAAGAGCACAGCATGTCATGATCTCCATGCTCTCTGGCACCTGCCAGTGCTCTCGGCTACGCCCACTTCTCCGCTGCAGAGCCATGATTGTGGCATGCAGCAGAAGGGAGCTTCTCCCTGCACATGTATGCTGCATACAAGTGTAGCAAGTGCTAAAGAGTTAAAAATTATTTATTTTAAATGAAAAATGCCATGACGATCGTGCAGCTCATCTATCAATCAGCCAGCTGTGTGTCATGTCCAATCTTATTTTGAAAGACCGTGAAAGAGCGAGTCCGCGAAAGGCGAACCGCGAAGTAGCGAGGGACTACTGAATTTGTGTTTCGAAGTCTATAAGGTTCTAGTTCTGGAAACGTGACTGAAATTATTTATTTTTATTTATTTATTTATTTATTTATTTATTTATTTATTTATTTATTTATTTGTATTTTATTTTATTTATTTATTTTTGCTCAAGATGTTTAACTTAAATTTATTTGTCTCATTGATAAATTGCAGGGTTTTATTTATTTTTTTTTTTTCAATCTTTAATTAAAAATTTGTGTTTTTTAAACTACATTGGGGCCATGATGGAAATTGTCCAAGGGCCACTTTTGGCCCTTGGGCCTTAAATTGTCGATGTCTGGATAAGAGGAACATCAGCAGATATATTGCAAAGCTAAAAATAATAATAATAATTAGTGAAGACTTGCCACAAGATTAAAATGATGTTTTCACTTGCTCAAAAAAAGAAATCTTTAAAATAATGATCAAACATTCAAAAAAGTGTAAAAGAGTAAAAAAATAAATAAAAAGAGTAATTACAGGTAATAATTAACCAAAGTTAGACACAAATTAGTCCAAGCTTAATGTGATTAATAAAGTGTGGTTAAAGGCACGGATCAAAGAGTTAGTTTGATCATTAACTCTGACTTCTTTAAGATATGAAAACACCATCTGAACGTGATGTTGAAGAAAAAAAGGTTCCGTTGAAGTTCTGGTTGTTCAGATAAACAGACGTCTTGCCTGAGTCCAAATCCCAGAAGGTGTGGAGAAAAGCACAGAGAACGCACCTAAATGGAGATGAGTGGAATCAGGATGAAAAGTTAGTTTTTTTATTTCCTTTTTTTTTTTGTGTGTGTGTTTGTTTGTTTGTTTGTTTGTTTTGTATTGCTCGTGACTGGCTGCTGTCACATTTCTGGTTACTTTTATTAGATTTTTTTTTTAATTTATTTATTATTATTATTCTGTGAAGTTTATTTCTGAAGTTCATGAAATGACAAATCAACCTGGGATAAAGATTTATCTGTGAGTCCTTTGGCAACTGTCAAACACGCAGCTGACTTTTGCAACAAATACAGAAGATCTTCAGGGATATTTTATGATGAGAAGCAGAAAAAAAATCTCTTTATTTCACTTTCTGTACAAATAAATCCTTACATTAACAAACAATGTTTTGATTTTATGAAATAAATTCTTGGAACTGTGCCTGATGCAGCTCAAGGTCATCTCCATGATCATGAGTTAACATGCTCTGCAAAAAGAAGCCTCTTGGTGTAGGACATGCCAGCAGCATCCCTTTAATGTTGGTTACTGTCAAAGCGTTGATGTATGAGTTGGGTTGGTGCAACAGCAGAGAGACACCACTGGTCATGTTGCTCCATTTTGTACAAAATTAAACTCATCCTTTAAAAGTGCAACTCAGTACCAGTACTCTTGCTTCTGAAACGCCAACAGTTGGCCATCGCTCACTGGAAATTATGTTTCTGAAAAAACAAAAAGGTGCCGTGTGCAAAACTTTTACAGCAGACTGGGAATAAAAGGAAAAGTAATAGGTCATATCTTTCTCCTAACCAAACGTTTATATTTTAATTCTGTTATAAGCATAAATTAAAGTGAGCAATGCAAAATTAATCTCCAGTTACGTATAGTTGCACTAATTTAAAAATAGTAGCGCAGACAAATGCAACAGCACTGCAATAAATTCTAGCTTCAGGGAGGTTCAAATGTTCAGCCGTGGGTTTTAAAGAAGCATTTAAACACTTGGTACTCTACATTTAAAAGGGTGCAGACTGTGGTGTTGAGCTGTTATGTTTCATAGTGAACGTGTAGTTTCCTCGCTCCATTCAAGGGAAGGAAAATGTATTTCATAAGAGAAGAAACAGCCAAAGCAGGTTAACAGCATAAATAATGTGCATAGAGATCATCCATCCATTATCTTTTCCCACGTCTTCCTTTTCAGGTCATGGGAAGTCACTGGACATAGAGACAAACGAGACAAACAACGATTCACACTCACCAAGGGTCAATTTTTCGACTTCAACGCTTGCTCTTCTCAAGGGCGGACGCCTCCTCTCTGTCTCCGCTTTGCTTTTGCTTTGTCTTGTCTGTGAAACTGTCTGAGAGCCTCTCTTATACAAAATCTTCCGAATCATAACTATGGACTTCAATTTGGTCAGTTGGTCCCTCAACACAACTGATAACATTTCTTC
>JARVLU010000952.1:12958430-12972444 GCA_031762415.1 Simpsonichthys santanae | reverse complement strand
CCTGAGCAAGGCCCTTAACCCCCACCATCTGCTCCCTAACAGGTTTCTCTTGAAAATGAGTTCTCGTGGCTCAATGAGACTACCTGGATAAATTAAGGTTAAATGAAAAAAAAAATACGGCTAAATCGGTATACGGCCGAGCCGTTAGAACGGATCTCGGCCGTAAACCGAGGACTACCTGTACTGAAAACAGTGACTGATACCAGTATAAAGCACATAAGCAAAAGTAAACAAAAGTGTTGATGTCTTAAGCTGAACTTTATGACTGACTTAAGTATCAGATCTAAAGTTTGAGTCAGGTATAACATGTTTCTTAGTTTGCATGAAATAGAAAATAGAAGGGACACAAGGAATGATCCTTGTGGTACACCACAACTCACCACATCCATGAACTAGAACAGCTGCAAGACTTAATCTACATTAATGGAATAAAACTTTAATATTGTTCAGTTTAATCACGTCAGTTAGAATTTCTTCTGGCAGCACATGAAGACATCCATCTTGTGCTTTTATTTATCTATTCTGTGTTGTTGTGACACCGGCTAACAGAAGGACAAAGTGATGTATCTGCTGGTAACATGATCCAACCTGAATGAGCAGCTAAATTTGTTTTGAACCAAATGATGTCATGTACAACTGATTTTTTTTTTCCCTTCTTCTTTTGGCTGCTCCCTTCTTCAGAGGTCACCATAACACAAAGACTTGACAGCTGTTTTTAGGCCAGCTGCTCTTCCTGACACAACCACCAAGCTACCATACAGCGTGGAGCAGAGAGCTGCCATCTAGGGCACCCGGGGGAGCAGATGGTGGTTAAGGGTCTTGCTCCAGGGCCCAGAGTGGGGGAAATGAAGATGGAGGCAGGTGTGGCTGTTTGAGCTTTCCCACCTACATTTTGATGTTGTCGGTCCTCGGAGTTGAACCACCACCTTTTCTAACCTCTACGCCACCACTCCCCATGTACCTGTATCCTGTACCACTGAATAAAGTTTAATAAAACTTCCTGAAAATAATCACTGCGTGTACATCTTCAACTGATTGTTTTAGAGTCAACAATTTAAAAAGGGCTGCCAAAATCACATCCATTATTTTTACCCATAGACATTATATTTACACCCATTTCTTCCATTCACGATATAGCGAGGGTCGCTGATGCCTGTATCCGGTGGAAGAGGAGGGGTACACCAAGAGCACAGCTGTCAACACAAAAAATGTCCTGAGTTCACTCAGTTTATACAGATACTGACCTACCATGTTTTGTGGTAGTAGCTGAGACTGATCCCTGATACATACTCTGAACACAACACCTTTGTTTAAAATTCTTCCATCAACTATTAGGAGGACATTTTGTCTGTCAGTAAAAATAGCTCATGAACAGCTGGATACATTTTTTATGAAACTTTCACAAAACAAACATTAGATGTACTTCCGCATCTTATTAGCTTTTGGAGTGAACCCAATTCAAGATGACTACCCTATACAGACAGTAAAAAAAAAATAAATTAAAAAATACCTTTAATTCAGTCACTTTTGCAGATATTGCGCTAAATTTTGTCGTGGCAGTAATTTCCAGTCATATGCAACACATACTCCAAGTATTGTGTACTGCATGAGATCTTCATTTAAAACTTTAGCATTAACTGTTGAAGTGCACCCTCTTTGTCTGTTAGCAAAATATCTCATGAACCACTGGCCAGACATAAATGCAACTTTTAGAAAGTTATCAATGAATGTAGCTCTACAGCTGATAATTTTTTCAAATGCGCCAATTCCAACTGGTCGCCAAAGCTGATCAGAACTGGTCAACGCATAAAATGGCTGTAACTCTGTAAATCTACAGAAATTTGGCTGGAAATTGGGTGTGGTAGTAGCTGAGAGTCCTTCCCAACAAGTACTCTGAGGGTGTGGCATGAGGTTGAACACATTATTTTCAAGATTTGACCAAAACAGCTGGAACTCGTCACGATGTGCGATAGGCTACTCGAATAAATGCATATCACCCGCCATCTCCTTGCATCAATTACATGAGTATGCATAATTATTTGCTAAATAAATAAACATTTCTAGGATTAATAGCTGAATAAGAATATATATGTTGATAAATGCATTTTTATATGTGTTCACTTTTATTATCAGGCACATTTAGCCGAGTTGATGCTTGTGTTAACACCATGTGGAAGAAAATATGTCATGCAGGAGGGTGAAAGACTCGTAACAACAGGAGGGGGTGGAGGAGGAGGAGGAGGACGAGGAAGGGGGGGGGTCGCTGACGAGCTCCAGCTGCGAGGGAGATTCATGTACAGGTGTCCCTTTTTCTTTCCTCGACACCTCGGAGATGACATTTTAACGATGCATCAAAGCTGATCACATCAGGAGAGGCTTGATCCGCCCCTGAAATCCGAAAGAGAGCAGCGGCGGAGAAGATGCTGCTCGCCTGGATGATGATGAGAGACCCCCGCTGGGTGAAGCTGAGCCGTGAGCGCCCGCCGCCGCGCGGAGGAGGCAGCGCCGTCATCAGCCAAATGATCGCCTCTCTGATCATCCGCGGGTATTAAGAGCATCGATTACAGCTTCAAGGAGTCCGCGAGACTTTGCCGACGCCGGCGGCATCCGCTGTCGCCAAATTCAGTTTCGTCTCCATCCCGTAGATGTCGGCTGCGCGCACGCAGGGGCCTGCTCGCTGGGTGAAGCCTTCAGGGATCAATTACTGATCACCACGAACAGCGAAACACTGGTGGTTTCAGCTTCTGGTGGATTCAACTCGTGGGGGGGGAACGTCGCGTTTTGTGGATGGTGTGTCAGGCTGGATGAAATGATTTTTAAAAACCGACGCCAGATGTTTGCGCCTCTGGAATCCAGTGACAAAGGGAGTACAACTAACCAAAAGGCAAATGAGATGCTTGTCTCTCCTGAGCCACACAGGACTGACCTGACCTTGTACTGAAGCCCTGCTGGGTACGATGTCAAGTTCGCAGGCGCCTGCTGTGGACACTAATTTCACCAGCGTTCGTCCGGAGCGCAGTCCGGACCCAGACTGGTCCATAGCTGACAGCACGGTGAAGGTGGTGCTCATATCTGTGATTGTGTGCTTGTCCCTGTTTGGGAATGTGGTCGTTCTGCTGGTGTTCCAGAGGAAGCCTCAGCTCCTCCACGTCGCCAACCGATTTGTCCTCAACCTCCTCTTGGCTGACCTTCTCCAGACCATATTAGTCATGCCCTTTGCCATAGCAGCTGCTGTGCCCGGTGTGTGGCCCCTGGATGCTTGGCTGTGCCAGGCTCTGGTGGTGCCCATGCACCTTTTTGCATTCGCTGGCGTCAACACCATCATAGTCGTGTCAGTGGACCGCTACCTGGCCATTATCCACCCGCTGTCTTATCCAACCAGAATGACCCCTCACTTGGGCACGAACCTTATAGTCTTCACCTGGGTGCTAAGTTTCCTGCAGAGCACGCCCCCTCTTTATGGCTGGGGGGTGATTGACTTTGACCACCATCAGAAGGTCTGCACAGTAGTGTGGTCCTCCAGTTGGTCCTACTCTGCTGTGGTGTCCACCTTTTCTTTCTGGCTGCCTGTGCTCATCATGCTCGGATGTTACTGGATGGTGTTCAGAGCAGCCCGGAGGCAGAACGCTCTTGTGCACCCTATACAGACACAATCCTACTCCCAGCCCCACCGGCAGGACTTCCAAGGACCTCTCAGTCCACAGGAGCCCCTGCAGGTCAGTTTGCCTGAGGGTCCCTATGCATCCAGGCGGCACCCTGTTCGAGTCAAACACAGACGTTTCCACTACCACTGCAAGGCCGCCCGTGTTGTTTTTGTTATCATGGCGTCATATATCTTCAGCATGGGACCTTACAGCATTCTGAACACTGTATCGATTAGTCCCAGGGCAGCTGTGCCCCCTTGGTTGTCCTCCCTTGCCCTTGTCCTCTTCTTTTTGCAGTGTTGCCTACATCCATACATTTACGGATACATGCATCGCAGCGTGAGGAAAGAGTTTGTGGCTTTGCTCTACGGGCTGCTCTGTAAGCAGGGGCGTCCCCACCAGAGCTCGGCCGTGGAGAACTGCTTCACAACGACGGAGGGGCGAGCGGGCGCTCACCCTCACCTGCCCAGTCTGACGGCCCGAGTCTTCCCTCTGCAGACCTGGGAGGAGTGCACAACATCCTCCTCTCCGACGTGTGAGAGGAAGTCAAGAGACAGCCGTAAAGAGACCACCTCCACCAGCGTCTGCTCGGAAAAAGAGCTTCTTCACAGCAAACAAAGCTCATGAGCAGCCAGAGCTTTGTGCTCTCACAGGAAGAGTTTGTTGTGCTGTGTATTTATACACAACAATCTCGATGTTGGAACCAGTAGTACTTGATTATCATCGTAATGATCGTTGACTTAAGTTCATCTTCAAAAAAATTACCTTGATGCCACAGCAACAATTTTTAACAGAAGTATCTGTGAGAGATAAGCACACATAATTTTAAGTATACAGTATACATTTTTAAGAGTTACCAAGTGTACAGTTGGTTTTATGTTTTGTGTGCAATCCTAACATTAGTATTAAAAAGTCAAGAAACAATGTATTTATTTAAAATGCACTGTGTGCGCCATCCGTGGTAACAGGGTTCTATTCTTTAGTGCAGTGGTTCCTAAAGTTGGGGCCGTGACCCCATTGTGGGTCTTGAAACACAAAGAAAGTGGTCTTAATAGTTGTAGAAATCAAATTACCGTATTTTCCACCGTATACGTTGCACCGCCCTATAAGTCGCATCAGTCCAAATATGTCTAATAAAATGGAAAAATCCATAAATACGTCGTTTTGCCGTATGAGTAGCATCTATTATGTGTCACCGCTGACGTGTCACGTTTGTTACACGTCACCACTGACAACCCACAAAAGTAGGCTGGTGTTGTGCCAAAAATCAATTGGCTGCCAAATGGTGGCAGTGGGAGCGTGCACGGGAGGACTTTAACAATAATTTAACAAGATTAACAATTAAAAACAATTGTTTGCTCAACTTTATAGTAAAGGTGTGTCTCAGTTGAACTTTTACTTAATAAATGCACTTCAATGGTCAAATCAGCTGCATTTCGCCGGGGAGGCGCAGCGAAATGAAGCTGATTTGACTGTTGCTCCAGGCGAGCTGGACAAAGCTGGCAGTCTATGGCAAGCCGAATGGGCCATTAAGAGCCACTTTTACCTATTATATGATGCAAAGGCATACCATATTACTCAAGTGCCATCTAGTGGCTGAAAATGGTAGTGTTCAATATTTTCAGACAGAATGAATGAAAACAGTCCTATCTCAACCAAAAATTGGTTTATACATATGGGAAAATCCACAAATAAGTTGCTTTGGTGTATAAGTCACAGGGCATGCAAATTAGGGGGAAAAATGTGACTTATTGGCCAAAAATACAGTAAATTACATGTTTGTCCTTACTATAACAAAGAATTGCAAATCCTGCTCAAACATAAATGGATGAAGACAGTCTGAATGTTGATGAGACTGTTAAATAGCTTTTTACTATGTTTCTATGCTTAAAACAGCTAAGTTGAAGTGACAAGTCCCAAATATCCTGTTTCTGCATTTCTTGTGGGTTAAAAATTGAAAAGTTTGAGAACCCTCTCTGTGGTGCAATGAGCTTTACTTTTAACTTTTAAACTCAGGGTATTATCTATAGAGGAAAAGGTGTAGTCACAGTTCTTCAATCGTCTTGAGGTTATGAGTATGTGTGTTTCCTGTTGTAGTAACATTTTAGTCTGAAAGCGCCTTTAAAAAAATTAAAACCTGTGCCTGTTAGAACAAACAAAAAGGTTTTCCCTTTACTTTTTAACTTGGCTTTACAAAAGGTAATTTGTACCTCTTACTTCATTCAGTGTGCCATATTTGGTATTTACTGCCTCTGTAACAACAGCTTTTCTTTTTTTTAACACTGCAACATCAAGAGCAAAGTGTGATAAAAATACAGCGAACTCTGCGCACCAGTCCTCTAAAGTAGGCTGCATGTCAGACGAGCTTATATAACTGATTTCCTACATTCCATTGAACACATGTAGACTTGTAAAAATACCTCTTAACACATTTTAAATTTACTAAATACAAGAGTGTGTGCTTGTGATAACTCATAGTAATTCTGTTAAGAGTTTAAACCATGATTTTAATGCATTTTTTTAACCTGCTTATCCTTTGTCATGTTTTGGTTTCTTTCACACACACACACACAAAAAAAGAGAGAGAATGAGCTAGCTGACTGGCTAAGAGGTGATTTTGGTGTTCTGTATTTCCTTTCTTCTGATACTAGTTTTCTGCAGAATACTTTGGCGCCTACTAATTTTGGTGGAAACCCTGTATATTCAGCAGGTCATCAGAGAAACTACAATACAGTTGACAATCGAGCTTGTCAGACTCTAAAGAATAGTGTGCATTTCCACAAAGAGAAAAAAAAATTGTCTTTAAAAAACACATTTTTGTGAATATTTTGTGCATTTGTACACTTCAGTTTTAATAATACATTCTCTGTTTAATAAAAGGAGTTGCATCTCAAATGTGTTTGGCTTAACTTTATGTTCAGGTTCGGTCAGATTTCTCACTTGAGAGCAACTGAGTAAAAATGTTTTTAAAAAAAAGTTGAGTGCTTTCATTTTGAACTTTTTGTAAGGAAGTGGTTAAAATGGTGTTCTTTTAAAAGAAAAGCTCAAGCGTTTTGTGGCTTAAAATGCCAAGTGGTGCTCTGTATATGTCAGCAAAACAAAATAAATCTTTCTTACTTTGAATTTCAGTTCTTTAAATAAATTGTGTTTCAAGAAGGAAAGCTTATCACCCATCTTTCATTTCAGTTTCAAATAAGATCTTATGTAGAAAAATGACAAATATGCAACCGTTCCGGTCAAACCTTCAAAATAACGGCAATCCCATGCAGTATATGTCAGACTAAATAGTTTTATTAATAGCTTTAACTTGCATCAAATATTAACTCAGTATATGAAAATCTGTGAGCTATAGTCATTCTTATGTCAACTAATGTTGATTAGCGGCGGTGGCCATTTTGAATTGGATCCATCGAAATGAGTTTTACACCCAATGATTATTTTCTTCTAGACCTTCTCAGTGGTTCATGTGATATTTTACTAAAAGAAAGGATTGACTGACATTTAATAGTAAAAGTTATTTTCTGCTCATTTTTAAAACTGCTGTTGCCATGCTTATTATAGTAAAATGATCAAAACCATAAAAATTGACGAGATCGAATAAAAACAGCCATCATCTTCTGGATGCGCTCAGTTATAAATGTGAATGGTTGCAATGAGATGACGTATGCACCAAAAGACCACAAGAATAGTGTGCATTTCATACAAAGAACGGTTTCAAGAAAAAGTCGAGCAATAGTAGCATTTGGAGTAAATATTGTGACTCATCACCTTTTAGCTCAGTATAACAGGGCTAATCAACTGGCGGCCCAGGGGCCAAATCAGGCCCGCAGGTGGACTCAGTTCAGCCCACCAATGGGTTTCTTTCAAAATAAATCTAGATTTTAAATCGTAAAACAAACTTACTTAATAACTGCTAGATGTCTGACCCCTGAGTTCTTGACTTTCAGTAACTGTGACAGCAGTTTGAATAGCCCTGATCTATATAACATTGCCTGAATCAATATTTAAGGTTGGCTATAGATATATACACTAAAAAATAAAATTATACACAGTATACTGTATATATATATATATATATATATACGTACAGTATATATGTTCAGTAGTGAATCCAAATATTTAATGGCAAAAATCATTTGAGCTCAAAATGCATCACAGCTCTTTCCCATCAAATTTTTATATCAACACAGCATCTCCAGAATTGAATCATTCCCATCCTTACGTTTCAAATCAGTTGGAAGTGGCAGCCATCTTGAATGCAGTTGGCTCCAAAAGTTAATCAGTTGTGCATCCAATTAAATTTTGTGTTGTGGCTCAGCAGTCACATGCAGATCGATACTGAAATGTCAAAACCAGTACTTTATGATCTAGAATCGATTATCAAATCGAATCATTGATACTTCAGTCATTTCAGGCAATGTATATCATTAACATGTTGAAAAGTAACTAAACTACTGAGATCTGGTCTAAATGATACGCGGCCAGGGGAACTACCGTACTTGTTCTTCCACCTGGGTAACTGCGTATAGCGTCTAAGCGCAGTGGCACGCTGCTCAGTCTGTATAAGCTCAGCTATACTGTAAATGAGGCCACTAACTCAATATACTCCAGAGTTTAAAATAAATTACGTTGATGTCTTGGATACTTTATGAAGCTTTGATTTGAAATACACTTTTTTTTTTGTAGATTTACCAAACATTAGGTGTGGCACAAAATATCAGTATCACGGTACTAGCTTGAATTTTACCCCGTATTGGAAAGGAAATCATGGTATCTATTAAGTTCATGAGCCGTTTTGGTAAGATTCTCAAAAACACAGACGAGCAAAAACATTAATACCCGCCAGAAAAAAAAAAAAAAGAAAAAAAAAACATTAATACTCACCAGAACAAAAAAAATAAAATAAAATACAGGTAAATATATTTAAAAAAAAGTGGGAAAAATGAGTTTGAGGTCAAAGACAATGAGTTTTCTTTGCGACTTTTATTTGTAAAGTTATCACCTTTAGATGACCTCACACTGCCTGAAGCAAACAGCAGCAGTGTTTAATATAGTTAAGTTTTGTTGAATGCGTTATGAATAATGAGGAATTTATGTGTGTGTGGCCAAAACGCATCAATCAAGTCGTAGAGTTCATCTTTAATAGGCAACAATCTGAAGCTGCGCTATAATACAAACGTGCCTCCTGTACACGGCACACCTTCTACTCTATGCAATTAAGAAAATGAACATATATAATACAAAGTTTTATAATTCAATGACAGATTGATATTTAACATAATATAGGCCAATTCACACAAAAACAAAACAAAACAAAAAAAAACTTGATAATGGTGACAATCTTTTAATTGGCATTCTCACACGTTCTCCCTTTCTATACAATATATGTACACACTTGTTTTCATACAGAACAGGTTGTGGGGAAAAAAGGAACATTGAACCATGAGAGAATAGAAAAATAAAATGCTAAATATTTTACTTTCTTTAAAACCTTAAAGTAAAACACTTCAGAAAACAAACCGCTCATGGTGACAACTTCATTAGAAGCCCGTTGATTTTCAAGGCGCCACGCAAAATATAAACAAGTCAACAGAGAACACAAACTCAGATTAAAAAAAAGAAGAAAAAAAAAATAGCAACGGAGGTTTAAAGCACAGAAAGAGGATGGGCCCAGCTCAGTGGGATTTTTCTATCACGTGATGGATGCACTTCAGGTCTGTTCAGACCACAATATTATTACACAGCAGCACTGAGGAGCCCAGCACTGACAGAAGATAGTGCTTCCTTCAGTCCTCTAGTCCACTTTCACCACACTGTAGATCTTATTTACAAACCAGAAGCAGGCGAAGAAGCCAATTGTACCTGAGGACAGAAGACAAAGTAACCAAATTATTAACAATAAGCCACATCAGCCATAAAGCTAAAAAATGTGTTTTTTTAAGTCAAATTTAAAAAAGTATTAAAATAAAAACTAAGAACATTTAAATCAAGATTTCTTCATCTTGAAACTTGATATTTACAGATTTCAATCCGACACTTATACCATAGTATTACTTTGAAATCACTTTACTTCACAAAAGTAGCAAAAAGGACATTTAATAATATTCCATTTTTTTGTCTAAGATGCAAAAAAAGAACATCAATTCCTTTTGAACTTGTGCATGACTTTAAAATAAAATTGACTAATTGGACAAAACAAAACAAAAAAATCCTATTCAAAAAGCAGCACAGTGCTATAATGCATTGTACCAACAAAAAAAAGTTACAAAAAAAATAGTGTAAACCAAGTTATTTTAAGTCCCTGTACAGTTCAAAACACTAAAGAAGCTCCTGATCCATATATAGGGCCTTGTCTGAGACCAGTTCAATACTTGAAAATTCACTGGGAGGGAATAAACCATTCGTTTGGCGCTTGTGGTTAAAATTAATTCAGTAAAATTTAGTGTGGGCATGTGTGTGTGTATGATGGGGTGGAGTTACATAGTGTAGAGTGGAATCTCAAAAGTATGCAAAGAAACATCAGCATTAACACTTCATTTTGTCAAGGAAAGAAAACGTCTGCCAGAGCTCTGCTGTGTTTATAAGCCTGATTAGACAAAATCCTGGATCAGTTCATCTGGCAAAAAAAAAAAAAAAAAAATCCTATCTGACTGCTCAACGGGGGCCGCACACAAACCCTGGAATAAGATGTGATGAAAGTTGAGTCAAGGCGACAGAAACAGACACCAAAATAAAAACTTTTCTGGGGGTAAATGACAGGGATTAGGATTAATGAGTTCAACACTAAAAGCAAGTGGGGGATAGTGATCATTTTTTCCCTGAATACTTTTGACATCTTATCCACTTTCTACTTATTTCTCCTTGTCGACATTGTCAAACAGTGCCACCGTTACAAGAGGCATTTTTATCTTCCTCCATGACAATATTACACCAGAAAGTGTTGTCATGTGGCATCATGATGTGACAAATACTCTTGTGCAACATACAGACTAGGTGGGTATTTGCACATCATTAGTACTTATTATCCTGTCTGCACACGTCCTGAATTTCATTTAGGCTGGCTGCCAAATAAAGCTCAAGAGCGCCACTAAACTGTTAATTTAAAACAACAGTGTCTGTATCAATGTTTTTTTTTTTTTTCACGTTATTGTGATATGGTGTAACGTTCATCTCAGTCTGAAGACACAAACAATAGAATAAAAGAGAAAACAGAGTAAAAAAAAAAAAGCTAGTTAAAGTACACAAAGAAGTATCACCCATGATAACTGTTAGAGTTGGCTGTAGATTTGAAACACAAAAACTAAAGTCCCTAATTATATTTAGCTCTTACTTTTCAAACAGCAAACCTCAACGAAACGGTAGGCGTGTCACAATAACACATTTTGCTGGACGATTAATTGTCACAGAAATTATTGCGATAAACGATAATATTGTTTGAAATTTGACAGTACAGGTAGTCCTCGGTTTACGGCGTACCCAGTTTACGAAAATCCGGACTTACGTTTGACCCCTGTTGAAAACAATGAAGTTGGGTTACGGTCTAAATGTGTCATTACGTTTTTACGCACGCACTTGGATGTTGTACATAGTGTTGTAAATAATGTTTATAGTGTTTATATGCGTTTATGGTGTAATGTGTTAGCTAACTATGGGTGTGCGGCGCAGCGTTAGCATACATTTACATGTATTTTCACGATTTACAGGCAAAATCCGGACTAACAATCGCCACATGCGATCAATTCCGGTTTACGTTAAAATCGGGTTACGTTCAGCCCGTTGGAACGGAACTCGTTCATAAACCGAGGACTACCTGTAATTAGTAATTGCTGTCATAGATTTGCTGTCAAATTTAAGAAGAAACGTAGGTTAATTTTATTTTGAGTGTAGTACATTTTTGACCACCAGATGGCAATATGACTATTTGAACCGAAGGATGGATAGTGAGTGAGCGAGCAGCGTGTCTCTAAGAAAAACTCGAGGGAGGCCCCTTGACGTGACATGGGCTGTCTTCCTTTTTTTTTTCCTGGTTCTCAAAATGGTGAACATGCTGTGTGGTTTGAGCTCTTTAGCGTAGCATTTTTCACACAAAGCTTTTAATAAAAATAAAAAAATAGAAAAAAATAAAAATAAAAAATCAGCAAACAAGTTCTCAGCTTATTTTTGCAGAGAAAAACAACTTTTTGCACAAAGGCACGGGTTTCAAACGTGAATTTTGAAGCTTCGACAAGACAAAGGGTTTTCACCAAGGTCGGCCTGTTAGCTTAGCTTCTCAGCTTAGCTGTTTTTAATAATCCAAAAATGCAATTTTGGACGTTTCAAATGGATTTTAAAGAGAAAAAAGAAAAAGAAGGGTCAGTGAAGAGCACCGAGTTGAGCATTTTGTCATCTAGAGTCTTCAGTAGAAAGAGAGAGACACGAAGAAACGATAAGGCTGATAAATGAACATGAGGTTGATCATTTTCATTTATCAAGCGATTGATTTATCGTTTATTGCGACAGGCCTACAAAATTGTCCCAAATAAGTCTTCAAAACTAAACAAGACTAAATGGCACGTTCCCCCATTTTTGCTTCAGATTATTTTATTTTTTTTACCTTTGACAAATGAACTCAAATAAAATTTCTGAAAGCATTTATTTTATTTATTAAATGCTATTTGAACTTCATTTTTTAACCTCTTTTTTTTTTTTTTTTTTTTTCGGGTAGTGATTTTATTTATTTTTATTTTATTTAACCTTTATTTATCCAGGTTAGTCTCATTGAACCACGAGAACTCATTTTCAAGAGAGACCTGTTAGGGAGCAGATGGTGGGGGTTAAGGGCCTTGCTCAGGGGCCCAGAGTGGAGCGAATGAGGTGTTGTCGGTACCGGGGTTTGAACCGGCGATCTTCCGATCACAAACCCACCGTCTAACCATTGCACCACCACTCCCCCTATGATAATGATAATATTGATAATATTATGATAATATTGTTTGAAATTTGACAACGATGAGTAATTATCGTCAAATTTAAGAATAAATGTTGGTTAATTTTTGTGTGTAGTACCTTTGTTGACCACTGGATGGCAGTATAAGACTCTTTGATCCGAAGGATGGATAGTGAGGGAGCAAGCAGAGTGTCTCTTTAAGAAAAATGCGAGGGAGGCCTCTTGACGTGGCATGAGCTGTCTCCTGTTTTCGGTTCTCAAAATGGCGGAAGCGCGGTGTGGTTTGAGCTCTTTAGCATAGCATTTTTCGCACAAAGCTTTTAATAAAAAATCAGTAAACAAGTTCTCAGCTTCAAAGTTTGTACTCAATCATCCAGGTACCAAATCCAATAATTCTCAGTGGGGTCGTCTGGACAGTTTCTTTTTTATAGAAACTTTTCGCCCTCTATCTGGAGGGCTTCATCAGTCAGAGGAGTTCCAGTAAACTGTTTTCCCACCAAGCAGTAAACTCCTTAAGTGAATCAACCAGTTTGCTGGAGCTAAGATGGTTTCTGGGGGCCATCATGTCCCTCGTTGACTCCTCCCAGGCAGGCAGCCACAGCCAAAGTTGTTCAAAGCAATAAAGTTCATGCTCAATAATCCAGGACAAAACGTTTCTAAAAAAAAAGTCCAGATGACCTGACTGAGAATTATTGGATTTGGTACCTGGATGATTGAGCATGAACAATTAGTTATTTGATGGTACTAAGACACAATGAATATGTGTGGGTTTGTTGCCGGGACTTTCAGCCCCACACCATGAGTGTGCAGATTCCAACAGTGCACCATAGCAGCACCAGTAAAAGGTAGATTATGGCTTCACTTTTATACAGCAAAATTAGAAGATATGTCATTCATTCATCTTTATACATTGTCATTTCTTCCTGTTTAGATGTGCAAGCATTTACCGTAATTTCCCTACTATTGAGCGCACCCAAGTTGCTAAATAAAAAAATAAAAAAACTTTTGTACATATATAGTAAATAAATGATAATTTTGTACATATATAGGCCACACTTGTCTATAAGCCGCAGATGTCCATGTTGTAACATGCAATATTTACACAGAAAGATAAAAAAAAACACTTTTATTTAAATAATTGTCAGACCTGTCTAAAGCTTTTGACACTGTGGATCATGACATCTTGTGTCATAAGCTCTCAGAAATTGGTTTCTCATATCTCACCATTGGTTGGTTCGCTAACTATCTTTCAGATCGGAGACGATGGGTTCAACATAATGATACTTCTTCCTGTTGTTTAACAGTCAAAATGGTGTACCACAAGGCTCAGTCTTAGGACCCACCCTCTTTACCTTCTACATAGGTAGTGTAGGTCAGAGCATCCCTGATGCATCCTTACATTTCTATGCTGATGACACAGTTGTTTATTGTCGAGCTAAAACAG
>JARVLU010000952.1:12895706-12911330 GCA_031762415.1 Simpsonichthys santanae | reverse complement strand
CCCCCCCCCCCCCCCCCCCCCCCCATCAAATCCTCAGTGCAAGCTTGTCTATGGGCTGTGAGCTTCTTTGTTAAAGTGGTCATCAACTGGTGGCCCCTGTGTTAAATAAGTCCCAATATATTATGCACAATGCAGTGCAGGAGTCAGCTGTCATCCAGAAAGAGTTAATGATGGCAGTGACTTTACCATAATATATTTATATATATTTTTTTCATTATACATATACTGTGGTTTAGCAATACAATACTGTGATCATGGAATAATTTTGTATTATTCTAGTCTAGCTAATGTTTAACTTTTTTTTTTTTAATGTTTGCATGACAGGAATCTCACCCAGACTATACTGACATTGTAAAAGCGACGGCAGCATTCAAGAGCTTAGTGGTGAGTCTGGACATTGACAGTATCTGTTGATCACACTATTGATTATGCTTCAGCCCTTTTTTTTTAAATAAATTTAGATTACCGGTATAATATTTTTTTTCAACTGCACAGATTAAACCTCAAGCAGTCTGTAATCAGGTCACGTCAATTCTTAAATACAAGACCGTATGCCCACCTGTTTGTTTATTTTTCCATTTATTTATTCGCAAAACCTTACTTTGTGTTAAAGGTAATAACATTTTTTTACTCAAAATCTGTACTACCAAAGATTATAAGGCTTCTTATAATCTGTACTGAACAACTGACTAAAAAATAAATAAAATAAAAACCAAAAATAAATGCAATAGGTTTTGTTTTTATGACAATTTGGTTAAAGCTTTTATACCGAGACGATCCACCCACAGGTGTCAGGACGTTGTATCGTAACACTTCTCAGTCTTAATGAAAGTGATGTTTTTTTCCCTCTGCTATACGTAGAACAACTGTTGTTCATACTGTAGGTGTGAATCAAAAATCCTCAAAGAACTGGATTAGAAACGAGCAACTGCGTTAAACCCGTCAGCAACGCACCTTTTCCCCGGTGTAGCTCTCGAGTTCCTTGTAAGAACAGGAGTGACTCACTCATCTCTACAGAGCTTCACTGGAAACGGGAAGATAAAATCCTCACACTGCTCTGCCGTGTGTCGTTTGAACGTTTTAACTTTTCTGTGTTCTGAACGTGCGGTTGGGTGGGCAGGCTCTGAAGAACAGTGCTGCCGTGCTCTTTGTGCAAAACAAATGGAAAATCATAGATGTTGCATTGTCATTTTTCCTGTTTGAAGGCGGGAGAGCCCCTGCATAGCACCTGAAAATGTGCTTTTATGAAGTTATCTGACATCTGACAGAAGTGATCAAAATGGCACAAAGATGGTAGAAGTGGTGAAATGTTAAAATGAATTGAGTAGAAAAAAAAATCCTTCACTGTTCAATGTTTTTAAAAGACAGACTTCAACGAAGCACAATAAAATCATGACCTAAAAGTCTGGGAGAATAAAAGATTCAGTTGCTTTTTAAAAACCTCCACAGAGTCATCAAACCAAAGCTGCAGGGGCAAACTGTTCAACAGCCTTGGGGCCACTGACTGAAAGGCCCTGTCCTCTACTGAAAGGCCCTGTCCTCTTTTGTTTTCAGCTGCGTACGTGGAACATCCAAGAGATTCTGTGTCTGGGAACGAAGGCCACGAGCAGCAGAGTATTTGGTTAAAAGCTGACAAAGATACACAGGAGCCTGACCATTTAAAGCTCTGTACGTCAGCACAAGAACTAAAATGGATTCTAGCCAGTAATGAATATAGAACCGGAGTGATGTGACAGTATTTGCTGGATTTGGTGAGAAGTCTGGCAGCTAGAAGACGTGAAACAGAAGACTTGTCCAGGCAGGTTAAAATAGCATTACAGTAGTCCAGACACAGTGACACAAAAGCTTGAATAATTATCTCAAGGTCAACTCTGGAGACCACAGGTCCTATTTTAGAAATGTTTCTTAAATGAAAGAAACAAGAACGAGAAATAGCCTTAATGTGTGACTTAAAGCCTAATGATTATTCAAATTTGACTCCTAGATTTTTTTTAAACTTTTGATTTGGCTACTGGGCAGAAAGAGGCAATTTTCTGATTGATTTTTCTGATTGGGTGAAGGTGACTGGGAGCTGTAATCAAACTCTCCGTCTTACTGGTGTTTAAAACCAAGAAGTTACTGGCGAGCCAGTCACTGATACGGGACAAACCATGGACAAGGATGACCAACTTCTCCAGCTGGTGTGGTATAAACGAAAAATACAGTTGAATGTCATCAGCATAAACGTAATAGGAAATATCAGAAAAGGACTGAATAATGCCGGCAAGTGGGATAATGTAAAAGGAAAACAAAAGTGGACCCAGATCTGAGCCTTGTGGCACCCCACAAGTGAAGGGGTACAGTCAGAGGAAAACCTGTCCGTCTTGATGCAGAAAGTTCTTTGAGATAGATATGAAGTGAGCCAATCCAAAGCTGAGCCAGAAACACCAGCCAGAACCTTAAGTCTGTTTAATACGGTTGTGTGGTCAACGGTATCAAAGGCAGCACTAAGATCTAATAGGACCAACACAGAGAAATTTCCTTCATCAACAGCCATTAACAGATCATTGTGGACTTTTACTCGAGCTATGCAACAACTTAAAGAAAATACCAGATTTTATACCTAAAAAAAGCACATTTATAATAAAAGTTGTAAAGTTACCCTGAATACCAATCTTCATTGCAAACTACATTTATGTATTCAGACACAGTGTCAGGACCTACGGAAGCGCAAGGTTCTGGAGCTGCAGATCTTATCGGAGCCAGTGCGGGGCTGGGAGGGAGACAGCATGAAGAGCCTGGGTCAAGTGCTCTACACGTCCCAGGTCCATGTACGAAGTGGTTGCAATGAGGTGAGAACTGTGTTTGCACTCAACAGTCCAGAATAAACAGAACAAACATTATTTGTTGGAGGTTATCTGAAGTTAAAGCTGGTTCAATTGATGAAAATGAGTAGTCGGAAGGACAAAAACAGTTGCAAGACTTCTTGATTTACAAACCACAATATTTAGTTTGAAAAATCGGAGAAAGATTGATTTTGTTTTTGCATTTTCATCTATAAAACTGTAAGTGCAGTAACTCTAAGAGCTTTGTATTGCATGCTGTGCCATGTTCTTTCCCTTTGTTCACTCACTTCCCGCTGTAAGGCAGGGATGTCAAACCCACTTACAAAATGGGGCCAAAATCAAAACCTTTTTCAAATTAAGGGCCAGTTTCATAATCTATGTTAACTCGAGTTAGATACCCAACATCTTTTCTTGGTTGCAGGTTCCTCAACAAGAGTTTGATTGGTCTCATTTGATGTTCTCTGTTGCACTTTTGACATCGTAATCAACGATTACTGAAAAAAAAATCAAAGTGATTACATTATTTTACTTTAAAAATAACATGTTGGGGACCAGATAAGATGTCAACGAGGGATACATTTGGCCCCCGGGCCTTGAGTTCGACACATATGCTGTAAAGGCATTATTTAAAAAGCATTTGAAGCCATATTTGCTGCCTTTTTAAGTGTAATCTAATTTCCAGTGTTCTTGAACTGTATGCAGTCAAATCCACCTTGTTTTGTTTTAGTTTAGCTTCTTCCACAAGTATCACAACAGAAACCTAAGTAGGTCAAATGTTGAGGATAATGCTAACTTTGCTTTCTTGTGGGCTTTCTGTGCATGGGGTCTTCTTCGAGGCCGTGGTTGCAAGAAAGCCCAACAGAAGCATTTACATAAACCCACTTTTCATTATCGCAAACCGCTTTCCACCCACATTCCCAGTCAAAAAACTACTTTGCATTTAATTCTCAGCACAGCTTGTTTTTCATCTGTTTCTGAATACGGTGCTGCTTTATTTAGTGACAAGCTACGTGACACAGAGATGTGGTATTGTCAGCTAAAGTTGTGCTTTTGCATCAGTAAGAGCTACCTAAAGATGCATACACGATTTCTGGAAAAACATGCAGTAAACCATTTGATTTATAGCCACCCCCACCTGCCAGCAAAGAGAAGCAAATTCTTTTTTTTTTTTTTTTTTATAAATGCAAATTGTTTGTGTTTCTTTCTTGCAGGACAAAGAGGAGCGCTACTTAATGCTTTTCTCTAATGTGTTAGTTATGCTCTCTGCCAGTCCCCGGATGAGCGGCTTTATCTATCAGGTGAGATGGAGTGCGCTGCATGTAGTGGTCATGAGCATCAGACAGCTTTGAAGATTTTATTTTTCCTTTCTAAATATACGTTTTTATGTTTGAGGTGTTTTTGAAGTCCACATTTTTAAGGAAAAGACATAAATTGTCTCCTATAAACATTTTCTATGATATTGTTAATACTGCTTCAACTGGTGGTGCAAAGGAGTAGGATCTAATAAATGAGCAGCTTCTTTAGGAGAAACGGTTACTTTTCTAACACATCTTCATGACACATCGAGACTTTTCATTAAAACGCAAACTTTATGAGAAGACAACCCTTTGGTTTATCTAAGACAGCACACTTTAGGAAAAACACTCCAGATGGTCTTCATTTTTAATGATTTCCATTGTTGTTGCTCAAAGTTATCTGTACATCAGGATAAATTAAGCAATCACATACCCAAATATTATATTTTTATTGCATTTTTAGCCAATAATAACACTTAAAATGTGAGCTTTTGGGGGCAATTTGTACTTAAATTACAAACATTATTACATATTGCAGCAAATGGGGTTGTGGTAGCTCAGTGGCCAGCGCTGTGGTCTTTTAATTCTAAGGCTGCAGGTTTGAGCAGTTTGTGCCCAGAAGAGCATGTGGTAGTAAAAAAAATGAAAAATAAAAAATAAGCCAAATCTTTAATACGTTTGCTCGCTGTGGGACCCTGCAGAAAGGAGTATTCACAAAATGTATTGCAGTCTTTTTCTTAATTATTTGAAATTTATCTGCCTATATTACGCTATTTGTTCTTTAAAAAGGTACTTTTAATCAATTATTTTGTAGTTACACTTAAATAATGCACTCAATAATGTGTCTTGCAATTATAAATTCCTAAACTTTATTAAGTATTAATTATTGTAACGGTTTATTATTTTTATTTTATTTTATTTGTAGTCTGTCGTAAATGTTCAAAAATTAATAAAAAAGTATTCGACTGTATTATCGACCTAGCTAGCTCTCTACTGGCTAGATAGATAGCACACTAGCCTAATACTTTATTTTTGTAGTTAAAGAAAGCACGCTAGTTAAAGTTTGTTGTGTCCCAAGTGTTTCTTTTCTGTAGATTTTGAGTTATTTGGTTTTGGGTGTTAATGTTGCTGTATACCACAGTCTAACCACAATATATATATTTATTTTTCTCTCATTTCTATTTTAGGGAAGAGTTTCGCTAACGGGCACCACATTAACAAGACAAGTGGACGATTCAGAAAGTGCACAATATGCATTTGACATCACAGGTTTGCATCCGACCAACTGGATAAACTTTCTGAACTCAAGTGAAATAAAGTAGAAACGTGAGAGAATATATGATACTATACAAATATGGAGTCAATAGAATTGTCTATGAAACATTTAAGATTAGTTTTTGAATAATTTTAACTGTTTTAAGTCTACATTTCCCTACCATATATACTCACTCTGGGTCGGGTTTGCCTCAGGTGGAGGACTTCATGTGTCTGGGCATCTTGTTCAGATGTGATGGTAGGATGGAGCAGGAGATGGATTGACAGATTGGAGCCTCTTCCCCAGTAACGAGGGCGTTGCTTTGGTCTGTCGTGGTGAAGAGAGAACTGAGTCGAAAGGCAAAGCTCTCAATTTACAGGTCTGTCTACGCTCCAACCCTCACCTATGGTTACGAGGTTTGGATCATGACCAAAACAACGAGATCCCGGTTACAAGCAGCTGAAATGGACTTCCTTCGCAGGGTGGCCGGGCTCAGCCTTAGAGACAGGGTGAGGAGCTCGGAGTAGACCGACTCCGCATCATAAGGAGTCAGTTGAGGTGATTTGGGCATCTCATGCCTCATGGACACCTCCCTTTAGAAGTTTTCCAGGCACGTTCCACTGGTAGGAGGTCTCTGCAAAGACCAGAAGTTGCTCTTCTCTGACATGGGAATAACTCTGGGTCCCTCAGAACGAGCTGGGAAGCATTGCAGGGGAGAGGGACATGTGGGTTTCTCTCCTGGACCTGTTGTCTCCATGACCCGATTACAGATAAGCTGTAAAGATGTGTTTGATCCAACTGGTGAAATTACTAACTTCAAATTTAGGCACATATTTGTAAATCCCATAGACATTGCTCCTTTGATGAACTGAACAAACATTTGTAAATGACATCTGAACTCCTTGTTCCTTTATGGTGTTCTGGCATGTGGTAGATGTGATCAGTGAGTCTTATTAGCTAAATGTGTCACGCAGTATATATTACTTTCACTAAAGGAACTTTCTTTTTGTGTTTGTTTGAATTAGGAGGTATGATCGATCGTATCGCGGTGTTCTGCAGTGGCCCACAGGAGTTACAAGAGTGGCTGGAACATCTGCAGCCTTTTACTAAAGCAGGCAGCCCCGCCGGGAGCATTTCAAAGGTCAGAACGCCCACTCATTAAAAAACAAACACTTATACATTGTAAAGTAAAAACAATACTGAAAGTGAACGTCGCACCTCGCTTTAAGTGTTAAATCCCAAACTCTCACCCAGATGTGGCTGACACCACTGAAGTTGCAATGCTCAGATAAATTGTGCACACTTGCATTCATTTTTGTTGTGTAGATTGTAGATGGCAAGCCTCTGAGCACAGTCGGTGTCCCCTCACACCTGCCCCACCTGGGCAACATCAGCCCCGTCAGTCGAGGCCCCCTGGAACCACCAAAGATAAGCAAGCCGTGGTCTCTCAGCTGTCTGCGTCCTGCACCACCTCTGAAGCCCTCCGCTGCACTGGGCTACAAAGAGGTAGGAACATGCAAAACTGCACAACGAAACCCACACTTGAGTTCCCATAATCTGCCATGCAGTGCAGCGGTAGTCGAATGCTGCAAGAAGTCCCCCTCCTCTACACGTCCACTGTACAATCTCCGAATTATTCATTGCTTGAGGGGTCTTGATTTTTCTTTTTGTCAAAATTTCCAATATGAACATAGTAAAGCTCGTTTCCAGGATTTGTTTTGACTGAAGCTTGTTCTTGTTTTTTTT
Organism: Simpsonichthys santanae; assembly: GCA_031762415.1. NCBI lineage: Eukaryota > Metazoa > Chordata > Actinopteri > Cyprinodontiformes > Rivulidae > Simpsonichthys > Simpsonichthys santanae. The sequence goes on along the minus strand of JARVLU010000952.1, from coordinate 12,904,209 downwards.
TTTTGTTTTTTTTTTTAAGATGTAATTTTCAGACCCAAGTCCTGTAACTGTGTGAGATTAGATGCAGATATACTTTGGAGGCAATCTTCATATAGAAAAAATACTTTTTGATTTGTGCGTCCATGCATTGACAGAATCGGAACATTGTACACGTCCTGCGTATCTACCTCAGTGGTTTTTAAATCCAATACGTTGCCCGTTTTTGTTGCAACAAGCATCCGCACAAGTGTTGTTACGCAACAAATGGAACAGTTTCAATCAAGGTGTGCACGAAATGTGGCAGGAGGTGTTGCTGTGTTAGGAATTATTTCCCAGTAGCGTCTGCATGGTCAGCAGGTGTGATTGGCATTTCAGAGTATTGAGTTCAGCGGTGGTTATGAACTACTTATTGTTGCTGTGAGATAATGCTTCCTATGGGTGTGGGCGGCAGAAATGCTGACATGTCGGCGCTTTAAAAACCTTTCAGTTATTACTCATAGCTACCACATCATGAGGTGCTGAAAATACACCAGTATTGTCTTGTGGTCCTTTCACTGACCCCTCTGTGCTTAAAAAAAATACTTTTAAAGTTTTAAAACCCTGCATGCTTTTACACACTTTTGGTCCTCTGTTATGAGGATTTAAACCAAGCAACAGGCTTGGAGCTTCCTCTTTTGTGTCTCCTCTACAAAAATGGCATTCATTGCCTAATGAATGCAAATGCATTAGTCTTTTCTATTATCTCAACCTTAAACTGTTTGTTTAAATCAAACACATCAAAGGCTGTGACTTTATGCAACATGGAAATAAGAGAAAATGCAATAATAAGCCAATTATTTAAATCTTATTTATGTATTTTTTTTTTGTTTGTTTTGCACAGGCTGGTGTACTTATTTTAAATTTAATGCCAGCAGTCCAATTAAAAAAAATTAAATAAAAAATAAAAGCATTTTTTCTTGAAACAACTAAAATGAACTACTAATAGGCAAATTGGCAAATATAAATACCCTCCTGTTTTTTATAGTTTTTTTTTTTTTAAATAAAAACAGATTAGAATGAATAGACATAAAAGTTCAACTGTTTAAGAATAATGAGATGAAGAGTTGAAATGTTCAGCTGTAAGTCTCTATCACACCCTTCTCTCATTGTACATTTTCATACACATTTTACCCTTTTTTCTCTTTCTTTTTCCATTTCGCCTTCTTTTAGAGGATGTCTTATATCATGAAGGTAAGGTTAGATCAAACTCTATTTGTGTGTGTTTGTGGGTTGGGGTTGTGTAGCCTGTACGTGTGCGTGTGTGTTCAGAGCTGACATGTCATTGCTCTGTTTGCTTCACTCCTCCTCTCTCATTGTCATCTTGTTGGTTTCCTGTTTTCTGTTGCCCTGCGAGTCCCCCGTCCTCACATTCCCTGAAAGGTTTCAGTCGCCTTTAGGTCTGTCACGATAACAAATTTGGCTGGGCGATTGTCTCAGAAATTATTGCGATAAACTATAATATCGTTTGAAATTTGACAATAATCAGTAATTGTCAAATTTAAGACGAAATGTTTAATTTGTTTTGTGTGTACAGTAGTATCTTTCTTTGACTACCGGATGGCAGTACAAGACTAAACTGAAGGATGGATAGTGAGGGAGCGAGCAGTGTGTCTCTAAGAAAAATGGGAGGGAGGCCCCTTGACATGGCATGGGCTGTCTCTCTTCAGTTCTCAAAATGGCGGACGATCAGTGTGGTTTAAGCTCTTTAGCATAGCATTTGTCACACAGAGCTTTTAATAAAAAATCAGTAAACATGTTCTCGGCTTCTTTTTGCAGAGAAAAACAACTGTTTACGTGAAGGCACGGGTTTCCACTGTGAATTTTGGAGCTTCAACAAGACAGGTTTTCACCCGTGGTCGGCCTGTTAGCTCAGCTCGTAGCTTAGCTTCTCAGCCTAGCTGCTTTTAATGATCCAAAAATGAGATTTTGGACGGCTAAAATGGATTTTAAAGAGAAATGGAGGGGCCAGTGAAGAGCACCGGAGTTGAGCCTGTTCTCCTCCAGTGTCTTCAGTAGAAAGAGAGAAACACGAAGAAACAATAAAGCCGATAAATGAAAATGAGGTAGATGGTTTTCAGTTATCATGTGATTAATTGATTTATTGTTTATCGTGATAGATCTAGTCACCTTGTAGATTTTATCTTTCAAAATCCACTTCTGACGCAGTTGTAGTAAAGAAGTTCCACTTAAGAAGTTACCATTTCCCAGTTAGATATGGAGCGAAGTCAGGTTTGTCCCACAGTGATGGAGTTGTTGGCACAGTTGAAGAAGTGTACGCTGACATAGAAGAAAAGTTAAATGAGCTTGGAAATGTTTTTTTCTGTGTTGCATTATGTTATGAAAAGTGATCTGAGTCATTCACACTTTAAACACTCCAGTTAACACTTATGTAATATGTTTGTCAGGGTCCTCTAATATGTATGGGGAAAAGTATGAAATTAGTCATAAAAAAAAAAGACTACCAGTGTTTCAAGCAGGTCTAATATAAATACAACACACAGCCAATCTAACAATAAAGTAGCATCATGCATCTGAACGGCTTTTACCCCATGAGTCCCAGTGACACCATTTATGTAAATCTAAAATCCTTCTCAAACGTTTTTGAAGATGGGCACCCGTGTGGTTTTTCTGTCTCATGCAGACTGAACTTGATTCCTACCATTTTCCAACTGGTTGGTTTTACCTCTCAGTTCCAGACATTTATCTAAGAAAAACAATTTAAAGTAAACACGGAGACCATTAGATAACCATAGACTGGTGCGTTCATATCATGTCTCACAATGACTCAACAGTTATATTTAGTAAAAGTTAATTAGTCATCACACCTCAGCTTTTTGTGTGCTCTGCAAAGGAAGTTATGTATATGGCAGGTTTTTTTTTTTAAACTTATTTGTAAAACCACATCTTTGTGGTTCGATATCTCAAAATTCAATAACAGCTTGAATTCTTTACTACAGGTTGATGTTTAAAAAAAAAAATTAAGCCTTGCCTATTGTCAGTAGAAACGGTTCAATTCACTTTATTTATATAATGTTGTCCTCTCATGACTAGTCATAGCAGCATGTTGGTGACAGTGGAAAGGGGCAATTGATTTTAACAGGAAGAAACTTCAAACAGAACCAGGCTCAGGACAAGAGGCCACCTGCCTCGATCGGCGGGGGGGATTGCGAGGGCACAAACGAGACGTAGACAACCACAGAAGTAATGGTCCAGGTGTAGTTTCTGTGGGTGGAAAAACTACAAAACATCCAGTGTAATGACAGCAATAGATGCACAGACATGGGAAGTAAAGCAAGAAAGCCAGCAGCAGAGTGAGGATGTGCGGTCAGTGAAAGGGTTAGTAAAAATATTGTCCTTTATGTTCTGATTCACAACTTCCTGACAGACGGGCTACTTTGACACTCACATGCTTGCTGCCTTGTCCGTTGATGGTTCTTTTGTTCTTTGATGTACATTCGGGGTTCCCACCCCTGTAAGCTTGCACTCTGTTCGGACTGGAGCCTCAGCTTTCAGGTGTGTGTAGCATTGAACGTTTGTGTTTGCAGAGATGTGTTAAATTTAATCGTTATGCCTCCTCCAGGACTCCAGCAAGAGCCCACGGCCCATTAAGAAGTTCCTGCCCGGCAACAGGAAAAAAGAGCGCAAGGCCTCTGATGACGAGATTCAGATCAGGAAAAGTACGGGTTTCTCCTTTTGATAAATGACACCGAACAAAAATATAAACGCAACGCTTGTTTTTGCTCCCATTTGTCATGAGCTGAGCTGAAAGATCAGATAAGATGAAAAACTGTTTCTACGTACACAAAAGGCTCTTTTCTCTCAAATAGTCACAAATTTGTGTAAATCTGTGTTAATGAGCACTTCTCCTTTGCCTCCTCACTGGTGTGACACATCAAGATGCTGATTAGACAGCATGATTATTGGATCGGTGTGCCTTAGGCTGACCACAATAAAAGGCCGCTCTAAAATGTGCAGTTTTGTCACACAGCACGCCACAGATGTTGCACGTTTTGAGGGAGCGTGCAGTCAACATGTTGACTGCAGGAGTGTCCTCCAGAGCTGTTGCCCATGAATTGAACGTTCATTTCTCTGCCATAAACCATCTCCAAAGACGTTTCAGACAATTTATCAGTACATCCAATCCGCCTCACAACCGCAGACCACGCGTAACCACACCAGCCCAGGACCTCCACATCCAGCATCTTCACCTCCAAGATCATCTGAGTCCAGCCACCCAGACAGCTGCTGCAACAATCGGTTTACATAACCAAAGACTGCATCGAGTGCTCCATGGTGGTGGTGGGGTTATGGTATGGGCAGACGTATGTTATGAACAACGAACACAGGTGCATTTATTTTTGGCATTTTGAATGTACAGAGATCCTGAGGCCCGTTATCGCGACATTCATCCACGACCATCACCTCATGTTGCAGCACGCCAACTGCACGCTCCCTCAGAACTTTTGACAGCTGTGGCGTTGTGCTGTGTGATAAAACAGCACATTTTAATCCAGCAAGTTTTTTTTTTTTTTTAATACCATTTTCTTTTATTTGTTCTTCTCGCATGCTTTTGATTACTGTTGTCATCATTCTTTGTTAAAACCAGGTCTCTCTTGTAAATGAGTCCCCGAGGCTCAATGGGATTAACCTGTATTAATAAAGGCTGAATGAATTTGAGAGGGGGCTTTAGTTGTGGTCATCATAAGGCACACCTGTGCACTAATCATGCTGTCTAATCAGCATCTTGATATGCCACACCTGTGAGGAGTATGGATTATCTCGGCAAAGGAGATGTGCTCACTAACACAGATTGACACAAAGTTTGAGAGAAAAAGTCTTAGACCTTTAGGTTCAGTTCATGAAAAATGGGAGCAAAAACAAAATTATTATTCATATTTTTCTTCATTACAGAAATAAGGTTTATTGTCATCCCTAAAAATACAAAATTATCCCATCATGACACCCTTTATAGAAACTCATGTCTATTTTTTTTAATTTATGTGGTAAAATCTGTTGACAGGCACTGTCGCTCTGGAGGAGGACGCTCAGATACTTCGGGTGATTGAAGCTTACTGCACAGGAGCCAGCACACACCAGAACGCCACAGGTTTGTGTTTGTCGAAGAGACGGAGATCCATTTTTTTTCTTTGTCCCTTTTAACCCCACGTTTTCAACAGCTGGGCTAGTCGTAAACAAAACTCTTCACTTGTGTGCACATCTGCAGCAGTGAGGAAAGAGTGTGTCCCCCAGGTGCTTCTGCCTGAAGAGGAGAAGATCATTGTGGAGGAGATTAGAAGCAACGGACAGACAGTTATTGAGGAAAAGTAAGGATACTGTTACTTTAAAGGAGAGGGTTTTATACGCTTATAGAAAGGTGGACGTATTATGGTATATTCTTTATTCCCAGCTTCAAGATCAATGAGCATAAAGTGTGCCGTATGCAGTACTCATCATTTTTTAATAAACCAACTAGCTTTTTTTCTGAGCATATTTAGAATTTTTAAATTGATCTTAATTAAGATGTTAAGACACAGGATCACCTGGTTGCCTTAAAAACATTTTATAAAATGCCTGTATTTGTCTTTCCTTGACATGAAGTTGAGGATATTAAACTTCCATCAAATCAGAGGTTTTGTTTTTAGGTTTTACGTCCTGATAAATGTTGTGTTGAATTTTTAGGAGCCTGGTTGATGCTGTTTATGCTTTAAAGGACGAGGTTCACGAACTGAAAAAGGTAAGTGGCATTTCTTGTGCTAACTCAATGGTTTGTGTAGAACAACTGTGTTTTTCAGCCTATATGTCATTTTTTTTGCATAATATTCATGCCCTGCGACTTATTCACCAAAGCAACATATTTATGGATTTGTTCCCATACCTATAAACCAATTTTTGGCTGAGACATGACCGTTTTCATTCATTCTGACTGAAAATATTGAACAATACCATTTTCAGCCGCTAGATGGCACTCTAGGTTAAATGTGGCTATTGACACAATCGGCTTGCCATATCCCACCACCTTTGTCCAGCTCGCCTGGTGCAACCGTCAAATTTGACCATTGAAGGGCATTTATTAAGTAGAAGTTAAACTGAGACACACCTTTACTATAAAGTCGAGCAAACAAATAATTGTTTTAGGTGCTTAACTTGTTAAATTACGAAGAAATGCACAGCGAGTTGTCCTCTACATGTTCCTGTTTCCACGTATCGACTTCTGAAAATGCTGCTGATTTGACCATCATAGTGCATTTATTAAGGAAAAATTAGACTGAGACACACCTTTGCTATAATTTCGAGCAAACAAATATATATATTTTTAATTTTTAATCTTGTTAAATTCTTGTTAAAGTCCTCCAGTGCACGCTCCCGTGGCCGCCATTTGGCAGCCAATTGATTTTTGGCACAACAGCCCATATTTCCAGCTTGTCAGCGGTGACATGCAACTAATGCGACGTGTCAGCAGTGACGCACAATAGATGCAACCTACACGGCAAAGAAACGTTTTTATAGATTTTTCCACTTTATTAGACATATTTGGATTGATGCGACTTATAGGGCGGTGCAACGTGTACAGCAGAAAATACGGTAATAATATTAATTACCATTTTGAGGATGGACCAAATGTGAAATGCTTTTGCAGAAGTGATAATGGTATTGGAACAAATGACAAGATGTTTTCTGCTGCGTCGGTGCGGAGGCTCCTTTTGTTAATTCTGTTGAATTTAGTGGACTAATCTTGAACTAATTTGGAACGTTAAAACGTGACATTCACTAAGCTTCTTTTTGGCTCCCTGCAAAAAATTAGGGCTTGGCACCATTTTCTCAGGCCTAGAATGAAGGTTTAGGCAGCAAAAACAAAGATTCACTGAAACCACTTTAATGGAAACTCTCCCTGTGATATTGAGCTACCTGTGTCACACTATATAGCTTGGTATACTTTGAAATTGTGCCAAATCAGAGTCCCACTTGCTCAAACTCAGACATTTATGAGAATAAAATGATGTCAATGCTGACCTCAAGCCTGCAAAACTAATAGGTGACATTGAGGATCTAATTTGTACAAATATATTCATTTATTAGGTTTAGCTGCACTATCAGACATTATTTCTAATACATGAAGTAAACTTTGATGTGAAACTATTGTAACGTAAACATGCATAACATTTTTTTTTAACGTTTCTGTTAGTCCAGCTACTGAAATGATGATATTCATATAATCTTCCACAGCAAAATCATTTGTGGAAAATGTTATGTTTTCTTCTGACGAATGACCAAAAAGGAAGTTCTGAATCAAAACAATGTGCTTGCTGCTCAGCGCTCACTGGTGAAGAACTTCCTGTCCTGGTTCCCCCCAAATGTCACTTCAGTATCTCACATCAACTCACCTCTGTTTCAGACCTGTAAGGCCTAACTGACAGGATTGACAAAGACAAATTTAATAAGAAACTAGATATATAAAGATTAAATATGTGCTTTTGGTTCATCATTTAGTTTACTACTGTAGCAAAGTAGTTGAAGTACTTTCTGCCTTTAAGTTTATTATTTTAGTTAAAATTTTGAGCCAAAATGCACAAGATTCAAATCTAACACTAGAGAAATTGCATTTCCTGTGAAAATGCAGTGTGAATGGTTATTGCTGAAGAACTTGCTGAAAAACAGCTGAAATTAGCTAAAAGCCTGCTGGAATGGAAGAACAAGAAAAAGTCAGCAGAAGAAAGCAAAGAACACAAATTTGCTGAATTGTGTTTAAATAAGCAGAAATTAGCACAAAAAATGTGTAAATTTGCTGAAAATATTTGATATTAGCAAGAATCGCTGAAAAGTACATGTAACAGCAGAATGAAGCTTAAATTATCATAAATAGTTGGAGAACGCACAATTATGCCCAGTTAGGCTGAAAGAAGTAAAAATGTACTCAAAAAGGGAAAATTATCAGGGAAAAAAGCAAAAATTTGCAAAAACAGCTGAATACTAGCTAAAAAAGCAGAAAAGCTTATACTGTATTACCAAAAGAACGTGGAGAGAGCACTTTTGTGCCCAATTAGTGTTAACAAAGCAGAAATGAGCACAAAGGGTGGAAATTATCTGAAAAAAAGCAGAAATGTGCTAAAAACAGTTGAATAGTAGCCGAAAGCAGCTTAAATTACCAGAAGGTACAATTGTGCCCAATTAGGCTTAAAGAAGCAGAAATTAGCACAAAAAAAATTGGAAACTATCTGCAAAATGCAGAAATTAATAAGCCAAAAAAATAGCTAAACGGTAGCTAAAAACGCTGAAAGAAGCTTAAATTACCAGAAGGAAGCAGACAGAGCACATTTGTGCTGAATTAATGTGCAAAAAAATGTTGAATTACCTGAAAACACTAAAATTAGCATAAAAACAGCTAAATACTATAACCGGATTCCAAAAAAGTTGGGACACTAATCGTAGGAGAAGGATCCGGGTACTGAAATGGCCAGTCTGAAGTCCAGATCTTTCACCTATACAG
>JARVLU010000952.1:12876503-12887340 GCA_031762415.1 Simpsonichthys santanae | reverse complement strand
AAAACGAACATAGTTCAATGATACAAGATATATATGTTGTGCCATTTTATGCAAAGTTCAAACATCATGTCAGTGGAGCTTTAATTGTCAGTTATAATCATCAACATTTAAAGAAATAAACATTTTAAATATATCAGTCTGTGTGTAATGAATGAATATACAAGTTTCACTTTTTGAATGGAATTACTGAAATAAATAAAAATTTTCATCATATTCTAATTTTATGACCAGCACCTGTACGTATTTCAAGATAAACAGCAAACAAACTCACTACTTATTTTTTAAAGGAAGCATAACAAGATTTAATTATTTTTAATAACTCCAAAAATATCCTTGTAGTCACCTCTTTCATCAGCCGTCACCTGGGCCTCCAGATCCTCGGGGGAAACGTAAAAATCAGGTTCCTGGTCCATGGGTGGCCGAGGTTTACATTTGCCACAGCAACAGTTACAGCAGCAGCACAGACAGCAGCAGCAGTAGCAACCTGTGGCCAGGCAGCAGAAGGCGAACAGAGCCTGTGGGATGAAGACAACACAGTCAATGAGCAATGTTTATAACCAGGGCTTCCTTTGAGCCAGATCCTACCAGAACAGAATCCGGCAACTCTCTTATTTTGACAGGGTGTTTCCAGTAACTGTTTGCTAAGATCCGGCTTGGATCCAGTAACTCTCAGGCTTAATAATAATAAAGTTCTGGATAAATATGACTGCCTTGAATAAATAAAACATACTGGATATGTAAACTGGCAATAATTACATGAACACTAATTTTAAGCACTACAACCATGATCTGCCTCTTCAAGTGAAGCATTTCCACGTCTACCCTTAAAGGAATGGGTGTGCTGAGCAGGCGTACATGGGCAGGTCCCCAGCAGGACAGGCGTCTGGAGGTTTCACATGTTGAGTCAGACAAATGCCTCTTTTCCACTTGCTTGGTGCGGGTCGGATCAGCTCAGATCAGCTCAGATCAGTTGTGTTTCCTTCTCACTTCTGTACCCCTTCTGTGGGCGGGGTCCAGAATCCTACTCGTCTTACCACATGGCGGCGGTAGTGTTCCCTTAATCTATTTACTAGCCACCATTAACGTTAGAAGAAGAATACCCTGAAGGACCTCGTCTCACCACCTGGTGAGAAAGGGGGTGAGGAGTCATCTTGTCTGACCCAGGAAGGGAATGATTAGCACAGAGGGTTAATTACCATACGGTCAGTTCTCTCTGAGGCCTGATCAGGATGCTGACTCGCAGATCATCCAAAAGAGAGGTGAGGCAAGAGAAAGGACTTCTCTGAGGGACGTTGGACACTACACAGTCCTATTTACTTTCATTACAAAAGACTTATCATTGTCATTAATTGGACGACCGAGAACGAAGCACATTTAGACAGTGGCAATCAAGATTGGAGCTAACCAGGTGGGCGGTGCACGGGCAGGAGCCCACAGGCAGCCACCTTGAACAGACCGAGGAGGCGTCTGGAGGTTTCACATCTGGAGTCGGACAACAATGATCAGGACAGTGAATTCAGAGGAGAAGGGTCAGGCTCGGAACCAACGAGTAAAGGAGAGGGGGATGCTTGACAGAAGTGGAGTGTTTACAAATGTAGGTCAATTTAGTTTAACAACCCATTCAAATACAGTAAAATGCAGGAAACCTTTCTCAGGGAGGACTTCCAGACCCCTGGCCCACCCACTATTTGCATTCCAGCATCCGTGGGTTTACAAATTAAGCCCTGGAAACAACCAAAGGAGGTACTTGCTCTGGGTGTAAGGAGATCGATGAGACTACATGAACAGACACTTCAGTTTTTGTTGTGAATCATCACAACAAGAAGGTTCAAGGTTCCTACTGTCATTTGCATCATGTGCTACATGAGGTGGAATGAAATTGTGTACTCAAGGTCCCAGTTACACCTCAAAATAGCAAAAATATAAAGTATAAAAAGAATCGGTATTAAACAGGGAACAATAATAATGTAAAAATAATGCAGCATATTAAACATCAGCTTAAACATAAGACTTGTGAGCAGATGGGTATGAATACAGCAGCTTAAAGGCAACCAGCTGCATGGATAATTGTTAATAAAATGATAATAAGAAGAGACATTTTGTCTAAAATGTGCTGCACAACAAATCCAAACACACAAAAAATACTCTTTCTTCTTTTTCTCCTAGTAACATGAGTTGGCTGCTGCTTTTGTTCTCCTTTCTCTCTCCAACAGATTCTTGGATTGTCCTTAATATAAATGACCCACTGGAATTAGAAGGAGTAAGGTGCGACGGCTGTCTGTGTCCCCTCCTGTCTGCTGCTCCTCGTCCACACCTGCTGCCAATCTTCTGTCTACAGGACTTTCGAGAAAAAAAAAATGCTACACAAGAATGCTCTCAAGTTCAGATCGGTCATCTTTGCACTCGAGCACTGAGGCATTTTGTAAAGCGGTTATGTTGCTCCATTTCAAGGCTTTTATGACATAAGATGCCACATAGCATGTTTTGAGAAAGCATCAAGTGAGCGCACACTCAGATTTTAAAAGTCTCATGTTCTAACAAGTCTTAAAATTGGACATGTTCAAAAACATATTCTTTACGATATCTTGAACAAAAGAATGAACAAACAGATGAAACAATGTGCAGAAAACTGATCTCACTGTTAAAACTGAGACAAGTGTGAAAGGAATGGGCTAAAGTTTCTCCTTAATGGTGTGGGAAACTGTCACGGCTGTTCAGATCAAGGCGACACACGAGGTTGAGTCTGAAACGTTTAAAGATAAATGTATATTTTCTTGCTATAGAGTCAACCATTAATGTTATCAACACAAGTCATGTAACGAGCCTTTATATCTGGATTATTATAACCACTATGAGTCTTTTGAGGGTGAAGGTGCCACACACATTGTTTATGGATATTTAACTAGAAAATGTGCTAATACGTACACATGCACAAGTTGGAGAATGTCTTTGGTTGCTTCTGACATATTCATTCAACCTTTATTATTAGAATTGTTATATTATTATTATAGTATCATATTATTATTATAACTTTATTATATTGGCATCTTGATGAAAGACAACCAGGCAGCTTTTAACCCAACAAAATCCACACCTGGTTTGTGGTGAGACACATCCGTGAGTAATCCAGCAGCAGATGGGAAGAGACTATTAATAACACCATGACATTACACCATCATTAATTCGAATGTGAATGGTGATCTGACAGGGAAATGTGGAAAATTACATCATGGAGAATGGGAAAAAAAACAGCTGGTGGGCTAAGACTCACCGACTTATGTGTTGCTCCTGAATACTGCTTTAACAGTTTGAGAGAAACAGTTCTGTTGGTGTTGAATTTTTTTTTTCCCCACACACATTTTGATGTTGTCGATTCTGGGAGTTGGACTAGTGACATTCCGATCGCAGGCTTGCCTTCTCTAACCTCTGTGCCACCACTCCCCCACACAGGGCTTCACTGATGGTAGCTTCTGTCTCATCCATCATTTTACCAGGGGTCCCTGTTGGGGAACTTACCGGAATGTAAAGGTCACGGATGTTTTCACTTTCTGATGTTGAATTAATACAGAGCCATGTGTGTGAAATTGAGTCTTTTTGTCTACTCAGAGAGGAGCCTGAAAACTGATGGCTTCTGACGTCTTCAAAAACTGTGCACTAGAGGTTGTCCTGACCTCGCCTCTGTCTGATAATGGGCATAAGTTCCTCCTGACTCTGTGTTCGTGGGCAGACCTTGACAGGAGCTTCGTATAACATCATTGTACGCCTGTTTTCAACACTGCACCCCTTGCAAGAAGTAAACCTGGGTTGCAAAGATCTTCTTGCATTCTTGTGTGGCTTATAATTAAATTATCCAACAGTCCCCAACTACTGGGCCAGGGACTGGTGCTGATCCATTAATCATTTGGTTTGGGTCACATACAAACCTTAAAAACGTTTCCTCAAAAGATCCATGCATGGTTTTATCCACATTGGTCATTTTATTAGGATAGTTTATTTGTCATATACAAGCAAGCCTAAAAGCTAATCCTGCTGCAGGTAGGATAATGACTGATAACAACTCCACACAATCCCATTTCATAAATAAATAGGTACATAGAAGTAAAAGCTGTAGCCTGAGATGTTATGTCAGCGCTGACATCAACCACAATCTTTAGAAAAATATCAACACTTTTTACACCAAAGTTGTTATTTTGTTGGAAAAGTCTCATTTTCTGTCAGTAAAAGCAAACACACACAGTAACACCTGGTCCTTTTAGACTGTTTTGGCTACATTTAATTATTCATAAGCTCACACGTTTATTTCCTAATAGATTTGTAAACAAACACGTGCATTTTCCATAACTGATGTGCTGCATTAAAGATGATAGAAATATATTCAAATAAATGCAGTTGTATTATTTACATCCATAATTAAAACATTTCCAAACACGTTTAGGCTTCTTAAAGTGTCTATAAAGGCACAAAACCTTGCAGATCATAAGTTCAACTTGATTTTGGAACCACTGTGGTAAACAATGCTCTAATGCAATTTATCAAATGCATTTATTTCCTTCAGGAAGTAACAGACGGAGGAGTTTTCATGTTTGCACCCTTTAAGGTCAGCAACCAGCATGGAGACCGTATAATACAGAAATAAGAGGTTTAAACCCAGAAATCTCCTGCATTGTTAATATTCATCGTTGCATTTCTTGAACGCTCGTAAGATCTGTGTCAAACATACCAGCAGGGGTCACCTCTTTAACCATATTATTTGCAGTTTGCTGTAATTACATTACAACTAAAGTTACTTTAATACATTTTGCAATATACAGTTTTAAACAGCCAGCAGTTTTCACTTGGAGCAGATATCTATTCAGATATATATTTCAGTATGCATAGCATGTTTTTACTGTATAAACATATTATAACAATACATTAAAAACCAAAAATACAGCTTTCCTTCTTATTTTCTGCACATTTTACATAACTTGACACAACCTAAACCCATCAGATTTGTAGATAGAACAATGATTTATTTCATCATGTACACGCGGGTGAGACTTAACACTGGTCGAAAGTACACTTCACCTGACTTCACTGCAAAGGGAGTGAAAATCCACAGCTCTAGGAATGAAAAAGAGGAATGACAAAACTGGAAGAACTGGTTTGCTGGCGGGCGTTCTCGCTGTCATAGTGCAGGCCCAGGGGCTGAGGTCATTTCAGTGAAGAATGGAGCCATCAGAGCAGGAAGCAGGAAACAGCAACACGGCTGTGGGAATTTTGTTCCTGTGAGACACTCGGGTGTTTGACGAGAAAAACAAAATTAAACGTCCTCTGCCCGTGCGGCTGCTGTTTATCCTCAGTACCAGTAGAGATCCTTTTTGTCCACATGCCGCCCTGGCACAGAGAATACAAACAGAAAGTAAATACCAATTCAGATAAACAGGAAAAACCCACCTGAGCGCCTTCACTGACAATATTAAACAGCAACATTTATTATTTGTAGCTGTTCTGATGCCTCAAAACATTTTAAAACCATTTGACTCAGACAACAATTCTGAGTGCCATCAATGCCGAACAGGACAAAAGGAAAAAAAAAAATAATTTGACCCTCAAGCATCTCACCTCCAACCATTATGATTATTGCCCACAACTATAAAAGATGTGCAACGGTGTGATTGCTAGCAACTGTGAGTGTTGTAAATGTATTTATTTATTTGGTATTTTAGCAAAATAGCTCATGAACGAGCAGTGGGATTTCACTGAGACTTTCAGAATCCATTCACTGAATCAGCAACTAAAACTGTTTAGCTTTGAGAGTCGACCTGATTAAAAATGGCCGCTACAGCTAATTAACCTAAGTGAACAGGAACACGGCTAAAACCCAGCCTCGTTTTGCTGATAATGAGCCGAAGCATGGTGCGTTTGTAGTTGAGACTCAATCCCAACATGTACTCTGAGCATTTACATACGATTTGCCTGTCTGTTAGCAAAATATCTCATGAACTGTTGAATAGATTTTAATGAAACTCTCAGAAAATAACTGTTTTATGCACATATCCAATGGATTAATCTTTGGAGTCAACCCGTTTCAAAATGGCTGCCACAACTAATCAACTTCATTAAATACAAAAATGACTATTTTCTTTGTTTTGTATTTGTCTTTTAATTGATATTAAATAAATAAATAAATAAATAAATTATAACTCATTTTCACAGTGTGCTAACATGTGAAATTAGCTGAGACGCACTCCGACCAGCACCAGATTGCTCAATCTTTTTGTTTAGAACTTTTTTCGTGCAAGGCAGTGGGCGATGTGCACTCAGTAAATGCCACTTTCAGATCATTGTAAAAAAAAATTGTGTGCTTCCAGAGAAAATGTACACATGCAAAGTTTATTTTATTACTACAACATCTAAAAATAATAATTAAATGCCTAAAGGAATAAACTGATTTGGAGCCATCAGGAGCTTCTCCGCTGAAAGTGTTTCCAGTATAGGAGGCCATTTAAGACATAATTCAGAGTTACAACATAATAGCTGTGTGTTTAAAGCCGTCCATAAAAAGGCTAAAGACAAACGTTTAAAGCCGTCTGCTGGGCCACATGTATACATGACTTCACATGTATACATGATTTCATTGGTGTGCCATGAATGTGTTAATTTTGAATTAGTCTCCCACATCAGGAGCAAACCAACTCAGAAAGTTTTACAAAGCTGTTGGAGTTCCCAACTCACCTGGTTCAAAGCTTATAGACGGGTCCACAGACTCTCTAAACCCCTGAGGGACTGTCCAGCCGGGTACTGGTTCTGGTTTGGAGCTGGAGGCCATGCTGGGTACGAGCTCCCCGCGGTCGCTGTGCAGCAGGTTGAGCAAAGATGTGGAGTATTGCTGTCCAGTAAAACACTGCCCCTCCGGCGGCAGCGGGCACACAATGGCAGGCAGCACCGGACCCTCTCTGGTCCTGAAAGAGTTCCAGGACACAGGGGCCTCGTTTGCGGAGCCGAAAGTCACCGAGTGTCCCCCTTCAGACGGGACAAGGGACTTGGTGTAAGACATGCTGCTCTGACAGGTGTTTGTGTGCTCTGCAGAGGAAAGAAACATGTCATCGGGGTGAAACATCCACCTTGCTCCGTTTGTTTCGTCGCGCTTACCGCTTTTAATAGGTTTGTGGCTGTTCTTTGTTTTTCCTGCGGGCTCTGTGGGCTTGCAGAGTTTGCTGAGGGCCCGGGTGAAGTGGGCGTCCACCATGCTGTTGATGTCCCCCTGGAAGTAGGTGAGGACAAAGCTGTGGGAGTTCTCCTCCACTTTCACTGCGATCGGACTCTCAGTTCTTTCCTCCATGGCTCAGCTTCGTTCGGAAACAAAAAACAAAACGAAACACCATCAGGAAAAAAGTAACGCCTTCTGTATATTGTAAAAATGAAACTATTTTGTAAATGTGATGAAAACTGCTGGTTTTACATAACATAAAATATAATTAGTTACTCCTAAATGCGGAGCAGCTTAAGCAGTTTTTTTTTAACCAAAAGGCAGGAGGTAATAATGTATTTTATTTAATTTGTGTGTGTGCACATCTGTGTTTGACTCAGCAAAACATGTCATGAACCAGTGGTCGAGTGTTTATGACACTCAGATGATTAACTTTTGGAGTCAACCCGACTTAAGATGGTCGCCACAGCTAAGGAACTTAAACAAAAAAAGATTTTAATATGGAGCTTAAATTTGGTGTGTTGGCAGCTGAGAGGTATTCACAACGCAGTCCAAGCAGCACAGCTTATAAGATTATATACAGGTCAACCCCGGTTTACGACCCTCTCGGTTTAAGTTTTTTTGCGTTTACGACCCGCCTCCCCAGTGACGTCATCACACCTCACGGACTTTTTATGCAGCATTTTACGTTTTTTATGCAGCATTTTATGTTTTTTTTTTTTTTTTTTTGAGGGTATTGTGTTAGCTAACTGCTTGGAAACACATTAAAACGGCGTTCTAAGTGCGCAGTTGTTGTTTTACATTGAAAAAACGTGTTTAAAAAGACGTTACGGCCGCCGAGTGGTTTCAGTTTAGTTTCAGTTTCGGTTTACGGGCCAAAACCCGCATTTACGTTCGCCACGTGCGATCCATTTTGGTTTACATTCAATTTGGTTTACGTTCAGCCCGTAGGAACGGAATTCGAACGTAAACCGAGGTTGACCTGTATATCAACGAATGGGTCTTTTTTCATACATAAGGCAGGCGTATTAAATGAAACAAGTTCATTTTGACATATTTTTGAGCACAGTGTACCACATAAAATCGGTTTCAGGTCAGTAAGCACAACCAGAATTAATACATAAGGCTCACTGTCGAGTTTTGAGAAAATTAAAGGATTTTAAGTGCGCCTTATAGTTCGATAAATACGGTAACTGCCTGTGCAAGATCTGTAGTCAAACTAATGGAATCAGTTGCGTTCGACTGTTAGCAAAATATCTGATGTGCCACTGGATGGACTTCAATTAAACAGTAACAATCGCGACGTGAGCCGTAAGTTTAACTTTGCAAAAAGTGAAGCATAAGAGTCAAAATATTTTTCTGCTGAAACCAATTTCTGTGGAATGCAAATGAACCGCGCTCTCATTCCAACCCAGACTTGTTGCTTTGGCTCTTAGTTTCAAATGAAAACACAGAAAACATTTTTTAAGACGCACAGATTACGTTAATTTTGTGGCAATTATATGTCGGAGAGTTTGTTTATTGTCATTCGCACCACATGGTACATGTGGTGGAAGGAGATTGTGTACACAGGGTCCCTGTTACATCCAACAAAAAAAAACAGTAAAAGAAAAACAGTAATAAGATCTAAATGAACTAAGAAAATCATCAATTAAAACTATGCTGAGCACTAGTGGCACAAAAACAATACGCCGTGGCTTAACCTTTGAAATGACTCTCATTCTGAGAAATGATTTCTCTTCTGGAAAGCCTGAAGTGATTTTAGATGTTGTTTTTTTTTTTTTTAATTATTTTAAAAAGGCCAAAGATCCTAACAGGTTAAATCCTACTTTTATGTATTTTGGGGAGGAAGACGAATTAATCCAAAACTAAACAAGTGCATCAAATTCACCCCCAGCCTGCAGCCAATTGATTTGAAGTAGCAATTATTTTATGATAACAAATCAGTTTATCTTACTGATATTTTCTTACCCGGCCTGATGATTGTCTGAATGTGACCAGGGAGCACAAGCTTGCATTGACCGCTCGACAAGAGGAAACGAAGATCCGAAGCCAAAACGATGGAAAAACTCCACTTGCCTTCAGTTTGAGCATCTGACCGTGGAGTCTGTTTTAAAGAAGCTGCGACAGCCACGATCGCGTTCTCCTTCTCGTCTACAGGACTAACATTTTCTTCTCAGAGCCACCAAAGTTACAGGATGTTTTATCTTGGGAGGGTGACAATAATGCACAGAATGCTATCCAACGAGTTCCTCCAAAACCTGAACAGCAGCCCATGAAACATTCCTCAGCCGAGCTGTCATGAACTCAAACGACAGCAGCCGCCAGTTAATTTGAGCGGAATTTAAAACAAAGGTTTAAATATTTGTTGTTATTATATTTACCTCAATTCGTAACAGTCACATAAAGAACACAAAACTTAGCTTTTTCATATTTAAAGATCCCACTCTGGAGCCACATGTGGCTCTTTGGTCCCTCTGCAGCGGCTCCTTCAGGCTTTGACCAAAACTAAAATAAAACTGGATTTTATTTAAATTATCACCAACAGTGAAAATGTCTAGCTTTAGCAGATTTCCTTTCATTTTCAAATATGTAAATGGAGCTTAAATGGTAAATGGAGCTTACTTATATAGCGCTTTCCAGCCCCCATGAGGGGCCCCAAAGCGCTTCACAGTACCAGCCATCCACCCATTCATACACACATTCATACACTGGTAGCGGTGGCTGCCATGCAAGGCGCCAGCCAGTCCTACCGGGAGCAACTCGGGGTTAAGTGTCTTGCCCAGGGACACAACGAGGTATGCAGTGACCTGGGATCGAACCTGGGACCTTCTGGTCCTGAGCCAGCTGCCCTGCCTCTACACCATCTCGGCCCACAATATACAAATCAGCCTGTCAGTGCTGTAACGTTTAAAGGTTTACTGTCTATATTAACGTTAATAAAAACAGTATTTACGTGTTAGTTAGCTGTGGTAACATTATCCATCATTATCAATTTACCATGCTGTAACTGTAAGGAAACAGCCTCCGATTGGAAATTAAGCTAGCAACAACAGGAGCTAAACTATACACTGCTGGTGCCTGTCAGTACAGTAACATTAAAATGTTTACTTTATCTATTAATGTAAAATCTCTTGACATCTTACAACACTGTTGTTTAGAATAATATTTTAAATATTGAATTAAAAGCTATATGTCAAACCATTTCCATATTCTGATGACTCATAATTTATCTTCTTGCTTTCTTGTGTCCATCTTTCTCAGCAGCAGCAACTCAGCAAGGAGGACACCCAGAAGACCAGGCTCATGTGAGGATTTTAGTGGAGTGGGCCATGTGCAGGGTGAAGAAGGAGTACCAGTGGATCAGGAGGTTCAGCCAATCAGCTGTGGGTCATCTGCTGCTGCCTAAAACCAAATTATCAGGGGCCTCTTGATCGAAAAGGAGACAAACCAGTCTAGAGCCTCCGTGCTCCTTCAAGTAACACTTCTTGGATGAACATTCATTACTGCAAGCAGATGTGTTGGAAATCTCTCTGTATCTTTTTTTTTAATGAATGATGTGAAGAATTCTGTCAAAACTTTTTTAAATAGCTTGTCTTCAGTAATCTGCATATGTACATTTTTTACATTTAACATTTAACATTT